>CM041294.1:166246546-166846546 GCA_023052935.1 Piezodorus guildinii | reverse complement strand
CCTTGACATGATAACGTATTAATTAATATTACGTTTTTTCTTAACACGAACGAATGGATGATAAAAAATTATAAAATAAATTTTATGCTGGGACGAGTAGTGCCATAAGAACAACAAAAAAATACACGCCCTTTTCACTTACCTCATTGTTAAAATCGTTAAAGAATTTTCAAATAGAGTTAAAGATAAAAATGAGTCTAACTTATAAAGAATTAGTTAAATTGAATTTCTATATAAACATAAATTTTATTAAAAATCTGGTGCGAGTAACACACGACTTTCACTTACCTCAATTTTTAAATCAATGAAAGAATTTTTAATTACAGTTTGGTGTCAGAACTGGAGAATTAAAATAAATCCTAACAAATCCCACCAAATTACCTTTACCCTTCGTCGCAAACCGATGACTTCTTGCCCCACTGTTTCCTTTAATAATACCCCACTCATACCTCTTGAACAAATCCGTTACCTAGGACTCCATCTTGACAAACGTCTTACATGGAATCCCCATACTCGACTTAAACGACAAGAAACTGCCCGTAGATACCGACAACTACAACACTTACTAGACAAACGTTCAAAACTTCCAATTTATTACAAAAAGCTCATTTCTGTTACCATCATCAGACCCATCTGGACATATGGAATCGAGCTTTGGGGCTCTAGTAAACCATCTAATTCCTCTCGAATTCAATCGTTACAATCCAAAATCCTTCTCAAAATCCTAAATGCTCCTTATTTCGTTACGAATAAAATCATACATAAAGACCTAAATATCCCATTTGTCGCAGAACTAGCCCGAAACAGATATGCCTCTTTTCATTCCAAACTCCTAACGCACACGAATCCTCTTGTACGCAACTTATCATTCCCATCTATTCCTGACAACCCTCCGAGGCAATTGAAAAGACGATGGCCTCGAGACCTACTGTAATTAAATTGACATTGAAGTGCTACCACTGGGTAGTTTCTTCACAAGACGTGATAATGTATTACTGTGTAGTATGTATGACCCATAAGTGTAAATTAGCCAATTTAATTGTTGTATATATTATATGTACAGTTGTAAATATCAATAAAATGTTTTTAAAAAAATACAGTTAGAGATAAAAATACGTGAAACTATTAAAGAATTAATTAAATTGAATATATATAGAAACATGTGTTTTATTAAAAAACCTATTATATTATTATCTAAAATAATCAGTTAGTTTTATCTTCATTTCATCACTGTTTATTTACTTTTAAAAGCTGGTGTATTAGACAATATTTATTCTAAAAGCTTTAGCGTTCCTACGGTATATCATACATGTATATTACTGCTCTTATATTCAAAAACAAAAAATTGCTTTAAAGAATTTTCTCGTTTAGTTGGGTATCGAATTCATTCAATTTATACATTTACCTGTTTTTCATCAGTGGTAACAAGATAATCTAATAATACGGAAGAGAATTTAGAAGGTTCTTGGAACCCATAAGGATGGCTTTGGTTTTTCCAGCATTCAGCTGCAAATCATTGGTTGTAGCCCATGCATATATACCCCAAATTCAATTTTTAGTATTAATAAAATGATGAAATTGCGCACAAGTAGAACAATTATGTAAATATCAATTAAAATTATTATTAAATACATATGGTGTACGCAACATACGACTTACACTTACATCCGAAGTTAAAATCAATTTTAAAATTTTTAAATACAGTCAAAGATGAACCTAAATTGTTAAAGAATTAATTACATTGAGTTTCAATATAAACATGTGTTTTAATAAATAATCTATACTAATATTATAAAGCTGACGAGTTTGTTTGTTTATTTGTTTTTTTGTTTGAACGCGCTAATCTCAAAAATTACTGGTTCGAATTGAAAAATTCTTTTTGTGTTGGATAGTCCATTTATCGAGGAATGATATAGGCTATATAACACCACGGTGCGACCAATAGGAGAACCAGGGAAAAATCTGGGAAAAAACGGGAAAAATTTGGGAGAAAAAAAACCTCGCATCCCAATGATTCCAAATGATTTACCTTTTATTTTTAAATGATTCAATTTCCTGTTAATTTATATTTTTCCCTAACAATTAATCACAAAGGTTAACATTTAAACACGTAGGAATAGATTTACGCCAAGATCGGGCTGCGGAGAAAACCAGTATGTTCTGCCACAATAAAATAAAACTCATTTAGGCGAAAGTACTTTAAAATATATTCATTTAAAAACTTCTTAATAGCAATCATAATAAGAGAAATTGATGCAGACGAAGTCGCTTTAGAATATATCAAAGAAAAGGTAACATGTACTAAGAAGGTTTAAGTTTGGGTGATAAAATTCCGGTTCTGGGAAACGCCAATCATTCGGTACTGCTAGGGGAAGACACGGAAACTATACAACTAAATATAAGTGCATTAATAAAAACCGGTAAAGAAATAGGACTCGAAATAAATACCGAAAAGACAAAATATATGATTTGTAGCAGAGACGGTGGCGATCATAGTGATATTGATATATCAGGGTATACTTTTGAACACATAGAGAAATTTAAGTATTTAGGCTCAATGATAACAAGAAAAAAATAAATCCAGGAGGAAATAAAGTCCTAGTTAAAGGCGGGAAATGCGTGTTATAATTCAGTTGCGAAATTACTTAGCTTCTGTCTAAAAACTTTTTTTTTTTTTTTTTTTAAACATATTTATTGATATTTACAACTGTATTAAATAAAAATACATCTAGTAAATGTGATGGTAATATACAAAACTGTCATGAAAAACATGTAGAGACACTACCCAGTGGCAGCACTCTAAAAATAGTTTAAACTAGAAGGTCCCGGGGCCATTTCCTTTTCAGGCGCCTCGGAGGATTATCCGGAATTGAAGAGGAAGAAAGGATTGAAACTAGTGGGTTAGAGTGAGAATGGAGTTTGTCATGAAAGGATTGATACCTAGTCCGGGCCAAATCAGTAACATAGGGAACATTAAGGTCTTTATGGATAAGTTTATTCGTGACATAGTAAGGAGCGTTGAGGATTTTACGAAGGATTTTGGATTGTAAGGATTGGATGCGGGAAGAATTTGATGGTTTAGTGGAGCCCCAAAGCTCTACTCCGTAAGTCCAGATTGGTCTTATAATAGTCATGTAGATGAGCCTTTTGTAGTTAAGAGGAAGGTTTGATCGGTTGTCTAGTAAGTGTTGAAGTAGCCTAAAGCGGCGAGCAGTTTCTTGTCGTTTTAGTCGTGTATGTGGATTCCAAGTTAGGCGTTTGTCAAGAAGAAGTCCTAGATATCGGATCTGTTCAACAGGAACTAGTTGAGTGTTATTAAAGGATACTTTAGGGCAGGAAGTCAAAGGTTTACGGCGAAGGGTAAAAGTTATTTGATGGGATTTGTTGGAATTTATTTTTATTCTCCAGTTCTGACACCATACTTCTAGGTCTTTGATGTGGGCTTGAAGGGTATTTGAGGCAACAAATGGATCTTTATGAACTGATAACACGCAGGTGTCATCAGCATAGGTAGAAAGGAAAGTGTTAGGATGGGTTGGGATATCAGCTGTATATACTGTGTATAGAATGGGTCCTAGAATACTGCCTTGAGGAACACCAGCAGTCTGTATAAAAAGGGATGAATAGGAACTATTGTGATTAATTTTGAAGGATCTATCAGAGAGGTAGGATTGAAGAATCAGGAAATATGTGGGAGGAAGGAATTTACGGAGTTTGTACAACAGTCCTGGGTGCCAGACTCTATCAAAGGCCTGTTCTACATCGAGAAAGGCTCCCGTGCAGTACAACCCGCGCTCCAAAGCAGAAGAGACAACGTCCACCACACGATGACATTGCTGGATAGTGGAGTGGGATGTTCGGAATCCGAACTGATGATCAGGGATGATATGATTAGAATCAAGGATGGGATATATTCGTTTCAGTAGGAGTTTTTCAAAGATTTTACCCATAATAGGTAATAGAGAAATTGGACGGTAAGAGGATGGATGTTCGAGCGGCTTTTGGGGTTTGGGAATCATCTTAACAATGGATAGTTTCCAGGAGTCAGGAAAATATGTGGTCCGGAGGATAGCATTATATATGTAGGTAAGAAAACAGATGGATTTTCGAGGAAGCTGTTTCATTATATAGGAAGGTCATGTCCATGTCCAGGAGCTTTGCGGGAAGGTAATCTGTGAATGATATTGGCTATTTCTGAAGGATGAAATGCTTTAGGTGGTAGGGTCATTTGGAGAGGAATATCGAGTTCTGTTTCAATACATTCAACATGGTTTGAATTGAGTATTTCAGGATGAGGATTATATATTTTAGAGAGGTGCTGAGCAAATATCTGGGATTTTTCTTCGTCGGATCGTGTCCAGGTTCGGGTTTCATTAAGGAGTGGATGGTTGAAATCTTTAAACTTCAGGATTTTTTTAGTAGTCGTCCATAGTGATTTGTCATTAATCGTAAGATTTTCCGTCAAGTTTTTTAAATTTTGTATTTTGTATTTTTTGAGTTCTGATTTTAGTTTGTTAGTCAGTTGGGTGTAATAAGTTTTGTCTTTTGGGTATCTGGTCCTGTGCCACTTCGATCTTGCTGTGCGCTTTTCTCTCAATAAGATCTGAATGTGCTGTGGTAGGTTACTTTTCTGAGGTTTATCAGGTTTGGTGTTAGTTGTGTTGTCTATTATGGTGCTACTTATTGAGTCAGTAAGTTTTTCTATGGCTTGGTCAATATCTTGTTTTGTCTTTAGTGGAAGTTTTAAGTCTAGTTTATTTTCTATGTCATATCGAAATTGGTTCCAGTTTACACGTCCTGTAATTAATGTAGGAGGAGAGGGTTTAGGAACAAAGTTTGAATGCAAAGAAAGCAGAACAGGACTGTGGTCAGATGAAAGGTCATTCAGGGATTTGATTTCGGCTTGGGAAGTAGGGATTTGAGAGGTAACAAATATATCCAGGATATCAGGTTTTTTTTTTAGGGATGTAGGCCAATATGTGGGATTCGTAGGAGCAAGGATAGAATAACAATTGGAGTTTGTGACGTTAGAAAGGATACTACCACGGGAGTTGGATGCTCGACAACCCCATCGTTGGTGTTTAGCGTTGTAATCACCTCCAGCAATGAAGCGCGGCCCAAGAGATCGGAATAAGGAATTAAGAAGGCTATAGGAAATGGAGTTACCAGGAGGAGAGTATACAGCTGAGAGTGTGAGATGGAAAGGACGAGTTAAAATGATTACAGAAGAGGATTGTATATCTAAAAACTTAAAGGTTAGAATTTATAAAATTTATAGAATTTACAATATGAGAGTGATTCAGGTGTAAGGTTTTACCGACGAATATCATTAATTCATATTTAGGTTGTCAACGGTTTTGACGATTATTTTTTCATATTAAGTGATTATGGGTATAACCACTTCTACTGGTTATACTGCGCTGCGTGTCACAGCTAGTTTATTATATTAATATCTTTCCACCACTATCCGTTGACTTTAGGATAATAATTTTTATATATTCTTTGGCTTTTCAACGGTATATTATACATCTATATTTACTGTTTTAATGTTCAAAAACAGAAATGTTGAAACAAAAAAAAAAAAAAAGTTTTTCCTTTAGTTGGGTCTCGAATTATTTCAACTTATAAATTAATCTCTGAAGGAATCAGTCCGGGTGGCGGTCATTAAATGAAACAGCTGAATAGTTTCAACTATTTTATTGTTTGCCAACGTTTCGACCCCCATTGTGGGTCATCATCAGGGCTAAAAAGATACAAAAAGGATACATTTAAAATAAGAGTCAGTTTTACTACATATAGTTTATACCTTATTATTCTTACGATTGTATTATATTGTTTTTAACTTCAACAACTTGTTAAAACATCTTCTAATACCATTATGATGTTATTAATATTGTAGGTTTAATCTGAACACTTCCTTTTATGTTAATATTACAATTTTACTCATTGTTGTCAGATCCCGTCTAGATATATGGTACGTATTTTCCATTTTACCCAACCTTTTGTACGTACTTTCCTATCTACCTGCCTATATCCGTTATTACCAAATTGTACCTAGTTTCCACTCGCCTACCAGACAGTACGTATCTCCACTGTACTCCATTTTTTTAATGTTTTTTATTTCATGTAATTTTTTTCTTATATATTTGTACATTATCTTTAGTCATTATCTGGTCTGTATAGCTCTCATTAGTATACCTTTATCATTGTAATTTAATTAATTGATTTCTTTACACATCTAGTTCTTTTTATGTTATAATATTGACATTCTCTAGCGCAATAGTTATTTTTTTAAGAATAGTATTTTTAATATTATTTTAAATGTATCCTTTTTGTATCTTTATAGCCCTGATGATGACCCACAATGGGGGTCGAAACGTTGGCAAACAATAAAATAGTTGAAACTATTCAGTTGTTTCATTTAATGACCGCCACCCGGACTAATTCCTTCAGTAATTCTCAACGGTCAACTAATTATATCCACAATTATAAATTAATCTGTTTGTTATCAATGTTAGGGAGCGTCGTGGTCTAGTGGGTAGAGCGCTAGTCGACTGTGCTCCGGGTCCTGGGTTAGAATCCCGGCTGTGGCGGAATATTATTAATTCTGTTATTTCAGCTGGGGGGGGGCGATCCTGGGGTATGGAGACCCCCTGGGGCACACCCAGCCTCAATGAAGTAGGTACCCAAAAATGGGGAAAAAACCTGGCGGCCGAGCGTGATCACCTGATTCACGGCCGTTGGCCTAGAAACAGTACGAATCTCTATATGTGCTGAACCCAAAACTTTTCATAAGTTGTAGTGGTACAGGTTTTTTTTTTTTTTTTATTATTATCAATGTTAAAAAAAATGATACGGTTATAGATATGGTTATTTTTTAAATAATTTACAAAATTATAGGTACTTCAATTTTAAACATTTCAGCATTGTCAGTCTGAATCTAATCATAATGAAACCTATATACTATTAAAACCTACTAAATTTTATTTCTATTTAGCGAGTTAAATCAAAATCGTTAATTAGAAAATCGTAAAAACGTGCAAAATGCATGGTATAAAGTGGCTCTTTTGGTTAGCTTATTTTGATAAAAAGGTTGCTTTAACATCTAGGGAGTATAGTTGTCTTAAATATAAAATTTCAGTTTTATACGACAAACCCAGATATTTTTGCGGGACTTGGTCATTTGGACTCAAGATACCCCAAAATTAAGTATTTCTGTGGAAAACTGGAAATCGAAAATAATAAGTAGAACTGAAAAAAAATCATAAAAATCTAAAATGTTGAGAATATAAATTAATTAAAATTGAACGTTTCAAACGAATTAAACCGTCTTTAATTTGTTTGATGCTGTAATTATTGGACCACAAGTTACACGACACTATCAACCGAAACACCATCCTTAAATTCGGATGATAGCGGATTAAGGACATAAGGTCAAGTGTTATGAGCGCATCTATTTTCATGACTGTTTTATTGCAGATGTTTGCGAAACTACTCTAAGCCGGAGCTACATCCGAAGCTTAAAGGATTTTATCCTTCTTATATCCCTATTTGTTTTTATTATCCTTAATTGTAACAAGGCTAGTGAAAAGCATAAATCTACTTTCACTCATCTCACTACATTTTGCCACATCTCTGTTTATAATAAACAAGTAGACCCACAACTAGTTGTTTTTTTGTTTTTTTTTTAATATTTATTGAGATATGTTACAATTTTTTTTTTCAAAATTAACAATAGTAAGTGATATGAGACCACATTCATACAATGAAATAATGATAGGCGGATTACATAAAATAGAAAATAAATAAATTCAAATACATAAATAAATAAATAAAACAACTAAAACAACAATGTATAATAGAGATAAATACAAAGTTGAAAAATAAATGAACATCATACACACAGTTATAACTATACACAATACTTATAATCTGCTAAAGGGACCCCGGACTGGGCTTTTCCCTCCACTTGTAGAGAGAAAAGCGGAATCCAAGAGATTCCAGCGCCTCTCTCTCAGCCGCGTCACTGGAGGCCGAGTTATCGTGAAATAATCACAAACATACAGTACATGAGTAAAGGATCTGACCAGTGCAAAACTCCAGTATAAATGTTTACAAAACGTCTTGGGGTTACTGCCATTTCTACCTACGAGGGAGATTGTAGGGGTGGGTGGTGCTGGGTATGGATTGTGCTAGAGGGTTAGGATGATGGATAAGGTTCTGATAGAATTTTGAAAATTTAGAGGGTACCAGGTCTCAAATAAACGGGATTTTAAGGTCGTGGTGTAGGGTAAAGTTGGTAATGTAATAAGGAGCATTAACTATCATTCGAAGGACTATGGATTGGAAGGATTGGATGCGTTTGATGTTGTAATATTCAGCATTACCCCACAGTTCATTAAGTCCGTAGATACATACAGATTTCAGTATTTTCTTTTATATTAGTAATTCGTTGTCAACTGTTACCTGAGATGAAGGGTCGAAGAGTAAAGGTGGTGTTTGAAACGTGTCTTTGGTAGTTAAGCGGTGCTGCTTCAGGATACGATAATAGGATGGCGTGTCATCAGCTAATGTTACCAGAATGGTATCGGGATCAGTAGGAATATCGGTGGTATATAGAATGTAAAGGACGGGTCCTAAGATGCTCCCTTGAGGAACACCGGCCTCAACAGTATAATGTTTGGGAAGTTCTGAACCACAGCGAAGGAGCGGTTTGATAGATGGAACTGTAGGAGTGGGGTAAATGAGTTTTGAGCCGAAAGAGCAATCCCGGGTGCACACCCGGTCGAAAGCTGCAGCTATAGTAGACCCACAACTAGAAGGGCCGTTTTCGAGAAAATCGTAAAAAGTTGCTAAATGCATGGTATAAAGTAGATCTTCCGGTCAGCTGATTTAGATGAACAAGATTCTGTAACGTCTCGGACGTATAGTTGTCTTAAATATGAAATTTCAGTTTCATAGGACTTTTCGTTTTCGCGCTGGACTTATAAACACACATAGACTTTTCTTCGGGACTTGGTCTTTGGACTCAGAAGACCCTAAAACGTGATTTACGTTGAAAACTGTAAATATATAATATATATATAATATATATATATATATATATATATATATATATATATATATATATATATATAATGTATTCCAATATAGGTAAGTGAAAGTAAAAATATTTAGCTAAAGGATGACAATATTAAAACATAAAAAGAAACTAGATGTGTATAAAATCATTTAATTAAATTACAATGACTAAGGTACATAATGAGAGGGCTATACAGAGCAGATAATGACTAAAGATAATGTACAAAGGTATAAGAAAATGACATGAAATAAGAAACATTGGCCATACTCCATATTTATTGTAAATGTATCTCTTTTGTATCTTTCTAGCCCTGATGATGACCCACAATGGGGGTCGAAACGTTGGCAGAGAATAAATGGTTGAAACTACCTAATTGTTTCATTCATCGACCGCCACCCGGCCTAATTCCTTCTAGTAATTCTCAACGGTCAACTAATTATATTCAATATAAAGAAAAATAAAGTAATTCAACATATAATAAAATAGTTTATTGTTCTTTTTGGAACATACAACAATCTAATGGCATAATAATCCACTTCTGAATCTCTTATACTCTACAGCCCAATCAATACATTTCCATATAGAGGAGTACTCCTGGAATCAATATTCAGATGAAATAACTTAAAAAAAAAAGTAAGGGATAATAGGATCGGTTGAAGGAGGCCAGGATATTGGGGGAGGACAAAGGATACGAGGAACTCGTTATATCGGTTCGTCCTTTATTCTTATCAGGTTGAGTTGTTCCGTACTGGTACTTGTACCAGTGGTCGGAAGGCTTGCCTCTCTCTTTGTCATCGCATTGCATATGCATCGCTAAGAGAAACGTCATTACAATTGAATATTTATCTGATATCAATATGTATATGGAGTGGCGAGGTCAGATATATAGAACACTAGTATACTGTTCTCCGGATTCTGAGTTCGAATACCGACTGTGGCAGAATATAATTTATTAGACCCCAGTTGACCCTCCTAGGTCAGACCCAGCCTCTATGAAGTGGATACCGAAAAAATATGGAAAAACCTGGCGGCTGAGTGTGATCTCGGTCTAATCACTTCATTGCAAAGTCCTTGGACAAAATAGATAATGTTCCTAAGGTTGAATAAAAAAAACTTTGCAGTTATCTACTTTGGTTGGATATTGAATTCGTTCAACTTATATATTTACCTCTTTTTTAGCAATGCTTATCAGGTGATATGGTCAATTTTAGAAAAACTACAAAATTTTAAAGGTAGTTAAGAAGAATAAATTTTGAAATATCGTCATTTAAGCCCTTTCAGACTATTTCAATCAGAATGAAACCTACATCATATTAAAGCCCATTAAATTTTACATCGATATAGCGAATTTAATCAAAATTGTTTGAGCAATTGGAATGCAATGCGTGGAATAATGAGGCTCTTCTGGTGAGCTGATTTTGATGAAAAAGGTTTTTGTATCATCTCGGGTATATAGTTGTCTTAAATATGAAATTTCAGTTTCATAGGACTTTCGTTTACGTGCGGGAGTCACCACACATGAGGACACACACACCTTTTTCATTTGGAATTATAATTGGATCAGTATTGACTGATAACACAGTGTCATCAGCATAGGTAGAAAGGAAATTGTTGGGATGGGATAGGATATCAGATGTATAAACTGTGAAACGTTGTGAGAAGATCCTCTGCCCTTCCGAAAAATGTGAATAAATTTTAATTTGAAAATACGACTTACTCTCTCTACGACTCTAAAACGTGTATTTTTGTTGAAAACTGAAATTCGGAAATTTTCACGAACGCAATACTTTCCCTTACTGTATATTCCATATATAGGTAAGTGAAATTAAAAAAAGGGTTAGTTAAGGTGCTTCTATGCATGATTCAACCGAGAATCCCTATAATTAAGTGGTATTATGCTTGCTTGAAACGGAAGAAAAAAAAATTCATTTTCGTCATTTAATGATCTTTTATTTCCGAAAAGGAAAATCCATTGCACAGCCTTGGAAGACGCAAAGCGCTCAGGTCATCCTTCATCTGTTGATGATCACTAAATTAAATAATTAACAGAAAAATGACAAAACGTAACAGATCACAACATATCATATATAATTTCATTAGATAAAACAATCAATTTTTTTATACACCCCCTTATTAATAACTAGTTTACAAAAAAGGGACTTTATTTTGAGGGAAAAAAACATTATTTCGAGGTAGGTTGGGAAGATATTATTTCATCAACAAAATTGACTATTATTATAAGTAACAGATTGTGTACATTATTACGAGTTCCTAGCTGCATTGTGAGATAGTGGTAACTCTACAAGTTGATATTTTCCTAGACACAATATTACGTGAGTGATGAGAAGGGCCATGGCTTAGGAAATAAAGAATAACGGAGAGTCGAGAGGAAAAAAATTAAAGTCACTCTCTCAGGTCTTTGCTTTTTGCTCCGGGTCTCGGGTATATATTTCTGTTGGAAATGTCCTGTATTAGAGTGTCCTCTCTGAGATTTTTCTAATGTCCTGGGCTTAAAGCATCTGCAGTTTTTAATAAACTAAAAATATTTTTGTAAAGTAGAAAATTAGTATAATTTTTTAATGAAAAATCTGGTGCGGGCAACACACGACTTTCCCTTACATCCATTTTTAAAATCAATGAAAGAATTAGAGATAAAAATACGTGAAACCATTAAAGAATTAATTAAATGGAATTTCTATAAAAACATGTGTTTTATTAAAAAATCGATTATATTATTATCAAAAATAATCACCTAGTTTTATCGGCTTTTCATCACTCTCTATTAACTTTTAAAAGCTTATGTATGAGATAATATTTTTTCTAAAATCTTTAGCTTTCCAACGGTATATTATACATGTATATTACTGTTCTTATGTACAAAAACGAAAAATTGCATTTAAAAAAATGTTTTTTCTGTTTTCTCCTTTCGTTGGGAATCGAATGCATTCAATTTAAATATTTACCGGTTTTTCATCAGTGGTAACAAGATAATATAGTTATTTTTATAGAATCAACAAAGTTAAAGGTACTTTAGGAGAAGAATGTTTAAAATATCGGCATTTAAGCCCTGTCAGACCAGATTAATCAGAATAAAACCTACATGATACTAAAGCCCATTAAAAGTTACATCGATATAGCGAGTTTAATCAAAATCGTCGGAACCGTTTTCGAGAAAATCGAAAAAAAAAATGCAAAATGCATGGTATAAAGTGCCTCTTCTGGTAAGTTCATTTTGATGAAAAAAGTTTTGTCACGTATCGGGCGATTTGTTGTCTTAAATATAAAATTTAAGTTTCATAGGACTTACCGTTTCCGCCCGGGAGTTACCACACACACACACACAATAAACTAAAAATTAAAGCACACAGACCTTTTTGCGGGACTTGGTTATTTGGACTCAGGGGACCCTAAAACGTGTATTTCCGTTGAAAAATGGAATTCGAAAATTTTCAAGAACGCAATACTTCCCCTTACTATATATAGTACAATACATAATGAAAAAAATAAGGATTTCAAACGTAACTTTTTCATTCAAACTAATATAGCTAATAGACTGTAGGTCCTAACGAAAAATATTATGTATTGAAGATACTAAAGGGGTGTAGTTTCATCATTTGATAATTAATATTATAGAAAAATATTAATAGGCCATCGTCGGCGAAAGTTCAAAAGGTGTTCACCGTTATCCCCCGGTTCCCCGTCGGTCTGGGATACCATAGACCCCTGTGATAGTTTCCCCCATCGGTCTGGGATACCATAGACCCCTGTGATAGTTTCCCCCGTCGGTCTGAAATACCATAGACCCCTGTGATAGTTTCCCCCATCGGTCTGGGATACCATAGACCCCTGTGATAGTTTCCCCCATCGGTCTGGAATACCATAGACCCCTGTGATAGTTTCCCCCATCGGTCTGGAATACCATAGACCCCTGTGATAGTTTCCCCTACGGTCTGGAATACCATAGACCCCTGTGATAGTTTCCCCCGTCGGTCTGGAATACCATAGACCCCTGTGATAGTTTCCCCCATCGGTCTGGAATACCATAGACCCCTGTGATAGTTTCCCCCATCGGTCTGGGATACCATAGACCCCTGTGATAGTTTCCCCCATCGGTCTGGAATACCATAGACCCCTGTGATAGTTTCCCCCATCGGTCTGGGATACCATAGACCCCTGTGATAGTTTCCCCCATCGGTCTGGATACCATAGACCCCTGTGATAGTTTCCCCCTCGGTCTGGGATACCATAGACCCCTGTGATAGTTTCCCCCATCGGTCTGGGATACCATAGACCCCTGTGATAGTTTCCCCCATCGGTCTGGGATACCATAGACCCCTGTGATAGTTTCCCCCATCGGTCTGGGATACCATAGACCCCTGTGATAGTTTCCCCCGTCGGTCTGGGATACCATAGACCCCTGTGATAGTTTCCCCCGTCGGTCTGGGATACCATAGACCCCTGTGATAGTTTCCCCCATCGGTCTGGGAAGTTACCTAACCCCTGTGATAGTTTCCTTCCCCCCGAGTCGGTCTGGAATACCATAGACCCCTGTGATAGTTTCCCCCATCGGTCTGGGATACCATAGACCCCTGTGATAGTTTCCCCCGTCGGTCTGGGATACCATAGACCCCTGTGATAGTTTCCCCCATCGGTCTGGGATACCATAGACCCCTGTGATAGTTTCCCCCATCGGTCTGGGATACCATAGACCCCTGTGATAGTTTCCCTCTCTCCACCCGATTCCGGGTCTGGAATACCATAGACCCCTGTGATAGTTTCCCCCATCGGTCTGGATACCATAGACCCCTGTGATAGTTTCCCCCGTCGGTCTGGGATACCATAGACCCCTGTGATAGTTTCCCCCATCGGTCTGGGATACCATAGACCCCTGTGATAGTTTCCCCCGTCGGTCTGGATACCATAGACCCCTGTGATAGTTTCCCCCATCGGTCTGGGATACCATAGACCCCTGTGATAGTTTCCCCGCTCGGTCTGGAATACCATAGACCCCTGTGATAGTTTCCCCCATCGGTCTGGGATACCATAGACCCCTGTGATAGTTTCCCCCATCGGTCTGGAATACCATAGACCCCTGTGATAGTTTCCCCCATCGGTCTGGGATACCATAGACCCCTGTGATAGTTTCCCCCGTCGGTCTGGAATACCATAGACCCCTGTGATAGTTTCCCCCATCGGTCTGGAATACCATAGACCCCTGTGATAGTTTCCCCCATCGGTCTGGAATACCATAGACCCCTGTGATAGTTTTCCCCCATCGGTCTGGGAATACCATAGACCCCTGTGATAGTTTCCCCCTCGGTCTGGATACCATAGACCCCTGTGATAGTTTCCCCCATCGGTCTGGGATACCATAGACCCCTGTGATAGTTTCCCCCGTCGGTCTGGGATACCATAGACCCCTGTGATAGTTTCCCCCTCGGTCTGGGATACCATAGACCCCTGTGATAGTTTCCCCCATCGGTCTGGATACCATAGACCCCTGTGATAGTTTCCCCCATCGGTCTGGGATACCATAGACCCCTGTGATAGTTTCCCCCTCGGTCTGGGATACCATAGACCCCTGTGATAGTTTCCCCCGTCGGTCTGGATACCATAGACCCCTGTGATAGTTTCCCCCATCGGTCTGGATACCATAGACCCCTGTGATAGTTTCCCCCGTCGGTCTGGATACCATAGACCCCTGTGATAGTTTCCCCCATCGGTCTGGAATACCATAGACCCCTGTGATAGTTTCCCCTCGGTCTGGAATACCATAGACCCCTGTGATAGTTTCCCCCATCGGTCTGGATACCATAGACCCCTGTGATAGTTTCCCCCATCGGTCTGGATACCATAGACCCCTGTGATAGTTTCCCCCCTCGGTCTGGGATACCATAGACCCCTGTGATAGTTTCCCCCATCGGTCTGGATACCATAGACCCCTGTGATAGTTTCCCCCTCGGTCTGGAATACCATAGACCCCTGTGATAGTTTCCCCCATCGGTCTGGGATACCATAGACCCCTGTGATAGTTTCCCCCATCGGTCTGGGATACCATAGACCCCTGTGATAGTTTCCCCCATCGGTCTGGGATACCATAGACCCCTGTGATAGTTTCCCCCATCGGTCTGGATACCATAGACCCCTGTGATAGTTTCCCCCATCGGTCTGGATACCATAGACCCCTGTGATAGTTTCCCCCATCGGTCTGGGATACCATAGACCCCTGTGATAGTTTCCCCCTCGGTCTGGAATACCATAGACCCCTGTGATAGTTTCCCCCATCGGTCTGGATACCATAGACCCCTGTGATAGTTTCCCCCGTCGGTCTGGATACCATAGACCCCTGTGATAGTTTCCCCCATCGGTCTGGAATACCATAGACCCCTGTGATAGTTTCCCCCATCGGTCTGGGATACCATAGACCCCTGTGATAGTTTCCCCCTCGGTCTGGGATACCATAGACCCCTGTGATAGTTTCCCCCATCGGTCTGGGAATACCATAGACCCCTGTGATAGTTTCCCCCATCGGTCTGGGATACCATAGACCCCTGTGATAGTTTCCCCCATCGGTCTGGGATACCATAGACCCCTGTGATAGTTTCCCCCATCGGTCTGGGATACCATAGACCCCTGTGATAGTTTCCCCATCGGTCTGGAATACCATAGACCCCTGTGATAGTTTCCCCCATCGGTCTGGGATACCATAGACCCCTGTGATAGTTTCCCCCATCGGTCTGGATACCATAGACCCCTGTGATAGTTTCCCCCTCGGTCTGGGATACCATAGACCCCTGTGATAGTTTCCCCCATCGGTCTGGATACCATAGACCCCTGTGATAGTTTCCCCCATCGGTCTGGAATACCATAGACCCCTGTGATAGTTTCCCCCATCGGTCTGGAATACCATAGACCCCTGTGATAGTTTCCCCCATCGGTCTGGAACCATAGACCCCTGTGATAGTTTCCCCCTCGGTCTGGGATACCATAGACCCCTGTGATAGTTTCCCCCGTCGGTCTGGGATACCATAGACCCCTGTGATAGTTTCCCCCTCGGTCTGGATACCATAGACCCCTGTGATAGTTTCCCCCTCGGTCTGGGATACCATAGACCCCTGTGATAGTTTCCCCCATCGGTCTGGAATACCATAGACCCCTGTGATAGTTTCCCCCATCGGTCTGGAATACCATAGACCCCTGTGATAGTTTCCCCCATCGGTCTGGAATACCATAGACCCCTGTGATAGTTTCCCCCATCGGTCTGGAATACCATAGACCCCTGTGATAGTTTCCCCCATCGGTCTGGGATACCATAGACCCCTGTGATAGTTTCCCCCATCGGTCTGGATACCATAGACCCCTGTGATAGTTTCCCCCATCGGTCTGGAATACCATAGACCCCTGTGATAGTTTCCCCCATCGGTCTGGAATACCATAGACCCCTGTGATAGTTTCCCCCATCGGTCTGGAATACCATAGACCCCTGTGATAGTTTCCCCCGTCGGTCTGGAATACCATAGACCCCTGTGATAGTTTCCCCCATCGGTCTGGAATACCATAGACCCCTGTGATAGTTTCCCCCTCGGTCTGGGATACCATAGACCCCTGTGATAGTTTCCCCCATCGGTCTGGAATACCATAGACCCCTGTGATAGTTTCCCCCATCGGTCTGGAATACCATAGACCCCTGTGATAGTTTCCCCCGTCGGTCTGGGAATACCATAGACCCCTGTGATAGTTTCCCCCATCGGTCTGGGAATACCATAGACCCCTGTGATAGTTTCCCCCGTCGGTCTGGGATACCATAGACCCCTGTGATAGTTTCCCCCTCGGTCTGGGATACAATACCATAGACCCCTGTGATAGTTTCCCCCATCGGTCTGGGATACCATAGACCCCTGTGATAGTTTCGCCCATCGGTCTGGGATACCATAGACCCCTGTGATAGTTTCCCCCATCGGTCTGGGATACCATAGACCCCTGTGATAGTTTCCCCCATCGGTCTGGGATACCATAGACCCCTGTGATAGTTTCCCCCATCGGTCTGGGATACCATAGACCCCTGTGATAGTTTCCCCCATCGGTCTGGGATACCATAGACCCCTGTGATAGTTTCCCCCGTCGGTCTGGGATACCATAGACCCCTGTGATAGTTTCCCCCGTCGGTCTGGGATACCATAGACCCCTGTGATAGTTTCCCCCGTCGGTCTGGGATACCATAGACCCCTGTGATAGTTTCCCCCGTCGGTCTGGGATACCATAGACCCCTGTGATAGTTTCCCCCGTCGGTCTGGGATACCATAGACCCCTGTGATAGTTTCCCCCGTCGGTCTGGGATACCATAGACCCCTGTGATAGTTTCCCCCGTCGGTCTGGGATACCATAGACCCCTGTGATAGTTTCCCCCATCGGTCTGGGATACCATAGACCCCTGTGATAGTTTCCCCCATCGGTCTGGGATACCATAGACCCCTGTGATAGTTTCCCCCATCGGTCTGGGATACCATAGACCCCTGTGATAGTTTCCCCCATCGGCCTGGGATACCATAGACCCCTGTGATAGTTTCCCCCATCGGCCTGGGATACCATAGACCCCTGTGATAGTTTCCCCCATCGGTCTGGGATACCATAGACCCCTGTGATAGTTTCCCCCATCGGTCTGGGATACCATAGACCCCTGTGATAGTTTCCCCCATCGGTCTGGGATACCATAGACCCCTGTGATAGTTTCCCCCATCGGTCTGGGATACCATAGACCCCTGTGATAGTTTCCCCCATCGGTCTGGGATACCATAGACCCCTGTGATAGTTTCCCCCATCGGTCTGGGATACCATAGACCCCTGTGATAGTTTCCCCCATCGGTCTGGGATACCATAGACCCCTGTGATAGTTTCCCCCATCGGTCTGGGATACCATAGACCCCTGTGATAGTTTCCCCCATCGGTCTGGGATACCATAGACCCCTGTGATAGTTTCCCCCATCGGTCTGGGATACCATAGACCCCTGTGATAGTTTCCCCCATCGGTCTGGGATACCATAGACCCCTGTGATAGTTTCCCCCATCGGTCTGGGATACCATAGACCCCTGTGATAGTTTCCCCCATCGGTCTGGGATACCATAGACCCCTGTGATAGTTTCCCCCATCGGTCTGGGATACCATAGACCCCTGTGATAGTTTCCCCCATCGGTCTGGGATACCATAGACCCCTGTGATAGTTTCCCCCATCGGTCTGGGATACCATAGACCCCTGTGATAGTTTCCCCCATCGGTCTGGGATACCATAGACCCCTGTGATAGTTTCCCCCATCGGTCTGGGATACCATAGACCCCTGTGATAGTTTCCCCCATCGGTCTGGGATACCATAGACCCCTGTGATAGTTTCCCCCATCGGTCTGGGATACCATAGACCCCTGTGATAGTTTCCCCCAGCGGCAGCCGACAAGAATATTAAGGGTGGTCAAAAGATAAAATAAGATCAAAAAGGCTGGGCTATACTGTCCTTTCAACTTTGAAAAAGGATTGTGTGCGAAACTTGAATACAAAAATATATTTTCTCGTTTCCCTTATCCGATTATAATTTTTTTAAATATATTTTTTAGTTTATAAGTATAACTATAACTACTACTGACCCTAAAGCTGATAAATTGCTTAAAATATATTTTTTCTTACTTTGCTCTTTGCAATTATCATACGGGCGTGGTCTAGTGCAGTGGATCCCAACCAGTGCCCCGCGGACCCATGCAGGTCCGATGACTATTTGCTATTGAATATTAATTAAAATATTGAAAATATTAAATTCTCCTAATAATAAAATCCTTAGAAGCCCTGGCTTATAACAAAAATAGCTAACGCATTGCATAAACTCATTAAATTGCGCTCGGTAAATGATAGTAAATAGGAACCTACCTTATATTGTGTTTGTAAATTTTAATGATTTAATGAGAATAATGTTTGGCGGATTGTGGTCAGTTCATAGAGCCTGAGCCTAGGCTGTTCCATCTTGGGCTATCTTGACAATTTGTTTCAACTGTGGCCACTCAATCGTTAATCCATTTTTTTGCAACAACAAAAGCTTTCTGTTATTCGGATGGATCTTAAAATTAATAATTATTGATTTTTAATAAGTATTATGCTATATATTTTTAAAAATCTGGTGCGCCTGGGCTAAAAAAGGCTGGGCCGCCAACCGGGGCATTTCCTTAATCAGCCCCGCCGAGGTGACGAGGATGAGAAAGAGGATTCGAAGAGGGCGGTCTTGTTCCAGCCACGGGAGTTGAAGTCCAGCAAGATGAGAGTCGGGTTCCATCTACAAGAGGAGATTGCCGTCGGGGGTCAGCTGGAGGATAAAGCTTAGACTAAGTGTTTTAAAGGTATATTATTTTGTAATATTGTATGGCAAGATTAACTATAAAGTCCCTCAGTATTCTCAGGCACCGTGTAAATATATTTTACATGTTTAAGTTAATTTAAATAATGTCATTTATTTAAAAATTTCTAATTAAATCTTACCCTGCACGCAACCTACTCGGATCGGTAAACAAGATACCTTTGGAAAGGAAATCCAATGGTATCATTAAATATAGTTTATATATATATAAAAATATCAAGTAAGCAGGTTTTTGAAGGTACCGCTGCCTTAGAAAAGCAGCCCGTCAAAAAAAGATAGCAGTAACAAATAATATTTTCCATTAAATTTCTGAAAAAGAAGCTTTCATCAAGTTTTCAATCCAAACAACATGTAACAAGAACTTACAAAAAATATAATACGTGATTTTTTTTATTTAAACTACTGAAGATACTAAACGGTGGTTGCTAGCGACAAATGTTATGTAACTAAAAATATTTGCTATTAAATTTCTGAAGAGGGTACTTCATCAAATTTTTGGTGAAAAAAACGTACAAAATAAAATATTAAGACGCTTAGCCAAAGGACATATCCATGTGCATAAAAATATCTTCCTCGCCCCCTAAAAATTAGACTATTATGTTTTAGGATCGGTAGAAACCAAAGAACGAATAACGTAAATCCTACTGTCCTGTCGAATCTAAAAATTGAATCAATTACCTACAAAATAAAAATATAATTATTGAAATTGGTCAAGAAATGTTAGTGGACCATTTTAGACCTCTTGATATTTATAGCTATCAACGACAGTAGAATTTCGATCAACACAATCGAAAGCTTTGGTGAAATCGAATAAGATTAAGATTGTTTTGTTTTTTTGTTCCTCAATGGATGACTGTTTGTCCTCTGTGATTCTTAATAAGGCGGATTGGGTGGAATATCTAGAGCGAAAACCTGATTGTTAATGGTTTAGGAGAGAGTTGTGTTCTAGGTATTACTATGTTTCGGCCGCTACTTTTCAGAGGCAGCGGTGACTCCGAAACTGTATTGATTAATATAAAAATTGTTGGATATTATTATGTAAAACTATAGGATTTCTTTTCCAAAAGTATCATGTTTATCAATTCACTATTGGGATCAGGTGGCATAAATTGGAATAAAGTAATTATCTTAAAATACAAATTTATTTATAAAATAACACATAAAAATACACAGTAAGGCAGTGTTATTATCGAGAATACTGAGGTTCTATTTACCACATAATATAACATGAATGTACCTTTGGACATAACTGCCAAACTTCTTCCCCCCCGTGGCTGGACTTCTGCTTCCTATCCTATTCGAGCTAATACTCCCCCAGTATTAGGGCTATCCCTATATAGGAGTGGAGGGGTGTGTTTTTTGTATAGTCCTTCTAAGAAACGATTTTGCTCGTTGCCCGGAAACTGTTCTATTTGAAATTATTCTAAATTATTTATATTCCTCCCAGTATTCTCGATACATAGCAGTATGCGGAAAGCTGGTTTTAGACTAATCTTTCCAACGGTTTAGATAAGTTTGAAAGAATGGAAATAGGTCTCAAATCAGAGACGTTGGATGGACAAGTAACTTTGTTAAGAGGACGTACAACTACATTTTTCCATTCTGATTGAAAGATAGAGTTTTGGAGGGAAAAATTGTAAAGGTGTAAAAGGATTGGAAGAATGGCTGGGAGGCGAAGTTTAATCAGTTTTACCGGTATAAGATCTTAGCCATGGTCATTGGTTTTAGATTTAAGGACAGAGGAGAGTAGATCATCAGGAGTAATATACAGAAAGTACAAATTTTCAGGATTAAATCGAATTCTTGAAGTATATGTATGTAACTTAATATGTATATAAGTTAATTTTCTATATGATAATATTATCATCCGGCAATAATAAACCATTCATTGAGTCAGATTACATTCTGTCCCAGATAAGACATTGATAACAGTGATCTGATATTCATTTACACAATATTTACAAAAACAATAATAAATAAGTAAAATGGATTTTTAAAAAAAGTACTTAAGATATACCTTTACATTTCCAATTAATATTTTTTTAATTAATCCAATTAATTTTAAATCAAGTCCATAGTTAGAGAGCTATTTCAAAAAACGTTCAGCACATAAGTTGATAATCTAATTAGAAATTTGTCAAAACCCCAACATTTTACAGTATTTACAAAAGGTCACGAGGCCACTGCCGTTTAAACCTTCAAAGAAGCTTGTATGGATGGGTAAAAGGTGATGGGGATTGTGCCAAAGGATTAGGATGAATTAAGATCTAAAATTGATAAAACATTGTTTCTACACACATCCACCTAGTTCCTCGCAAAATCTTCAATCCAACATCAGAGACCTTGAGGTATGGTGTCAGAATTGGAGAATCAAAATCAATTCCAACAAATCCCACCAAATTACCTTTACTCTTCGTCGTATGACATACTGCCCTACAGTGACCTTTAATAATATTCCGCTTGTCCCAGTTGAATAGATTCGCTATCAAGGACTCCTACTTGACAAACGTTTAACATGGAATTCACACACAAGACTGAAACGACAAAAAACTGCCCAACGCTTTCGCTTACTTCAACACTTACTGGACAGACGCTCCAACCTTCCACTTATCTACAAAAGGCTCATCTATATCACCATCATAAGGCCTATCTGGAAGTACGGAGTTGAGCTTTGGGGCTCTACTAAACCATCAAATTCTTCCCGTATCCAATCCTTACAATCCGAAATCCTCAATGCTCCTTACTTTGTCACGAATAAACTCATCCATAAAGACCTTAATATCCCATATGTAGCTGATTTGGCCAGAACCAGGTATCAATCCTTCCATGACAAACTCCACTCCCATTCTAACCCACTAGTTTCAATCCTTATTTCCTCGTCCATTCCTGACAATCCTCCGAGGCGTCTTAAAAGGAGATGGCCTCGAGACCTTCTAGTTTAGATTATCCAGCGAGTAGAGCCAATGGGCATTTACTCTTCATGTATTTCTGTTAGCTAATTTACTTGATGTATTAACTAATACAGTTGTAAATTTCAAAAAAATGATTTTGGTTTCATGGTAAAGAGTATTAACTGTTGACAGTTATTAAGATAATTTTGTATGTTTTGTGCCTTAAAATGTTATTGATCTTAATAACTTTAAAACATACTGGTTTTTGCATTGTGTATTTGTAAGCCTGTTTTTTGTTACAGGTAATATTTACTTAACATAAACATTCATTAAAATTCTCACAGAAGATGCGTTAAAAATGCGAATAGCGCATAGTTGCGAACAAACGTTCAAATTCAAACATTTATTCTTGCTTCAACTCATGTCAAACTATGTCGCACATTGCCACAGTCGCATTGTTTACGCATGTACTGGAAGCGAGGCTTAAAACTTCTGAATACTTTCCTTTCAACTTTGAAAAAGGATTGTGTGCGAAACTTGAATACAAAAATATATTTTCTCGTTTCCCTTATCCGATTATAATTTTTTTAAATATATTTTTTAGTTTATAAGTATAACTATAACTACTACTGACCCTAAAGCTGATAAATTGCTTAAAATATATTTTTTCTTACTTTGCTCTTTGCAATTATCATACGGGCGTGGTCTAGTGCAGTGGATCCCAACCAGTGCCCCGCGGACCCATGCAGGTCCGATGACTATTTGCTATTGAATATTAATTAAAATATTGAAAATATTAAATTCTCCTAATAATAAAATCCTTAGAAGCCCTGGCTTATAACAAAAATAGCTAACGCATTGCATAAACTCATTAAATTGCGCTCGGTAAATGATAGTAAATAGGAACCTACCTTATATTGTGTTTGTAAATTTTAATGATTTAATGAGAATAATGTTTGGCGGATTGTGGTCAGTTCATAGAGCCTGAGCCTAGGCTGTTCCATCTCGGGCTATCTTGACAATTTGTTTCAACTGTGGCCACTCAATCGTTAATCCATTTTTTTGCAACAACAAAAGCTTTCTGCTATTCGGATGGATCTTAAAATTAATAATTATTGATTTTTAATAAGGATTATGCTATATATTTTTAAAAATCTGGTGCGGGCAACACACGACTTTCACTTACCTCCATTTTTAAAATCAATGAAAGAATTTTCAAATTCAGTTAGAGATAAAAATACGTGAAACTAATAAAGAATTAATTAAATTGAGTTTCTATAGAAATATGTGTTTTATTAAAAAATCTATTATATTATTATCTAAAACAATTACTTAGTTTTATTGGCTTTTTATCACTCTCTATTAACATTTAAAAGCTTGTGTATGAGATAATATTTTTTCTAAAATCTATAGCTTTCCAACAGTGTATCATACATGTATATTACTGTTCTTGTGTTCCAAGACGAAATAAGTGAAAGTAAAATTACAATAAAAAAAATATTTTTTCTGTTTTCTCCTTTAGTTGGATATCGAATTCATTCAATTTATATATTTACCTGATTTTCATCAGTGGTAAAAAGATAATATAGTTATTTTTATAGAATCAACCAAATTAATGGTACTTTAGAGGAAGAAAAGTAAAATATCGGCATTTAATCCCTGTCAGACCATTTTAATCGGAATGAAACCTAAATGATATTAAAGCCCGTTTAATTTTACATCGATATAGCAAGTTTAATCAAAATCGTCGGAACCGATTTCGAGAAACTCGAAATAAGGTGCAAAATGGATGGTATAAAGTGGCTCTTCTAGTAAGTTCATATTGATGAAAAAGGTTTTTTAACGTCTCGGGCGTATATTTGTCCTAAATATGAAATTTCAGTTTCATAGGACTTTCCGTTTCACACACACAGACCTTTTTGCGGGACTTGGTTATTTGGACTCAGGGGACCCTAAAATGTGTATTTCCGTTGAAAACTGGAATTCGAAAATGTTCACGATCGCATTACTTTTTCTTACTAAAAAAACTGCAATTTTCTAAGACTGAATCTGCTCCTTGCACGACTGTTGACCTAGAAAACGTACGAATCTCTTCATGTACTGGACCCAAGCCAAGACATTTGTAGTACTGTTTATTTGTTTTAAAAATATTTATATAACAGAATATATTTAAATAAATATAAGATGATTTGAAAGTGGAAAGAAGTTAGATATATATAAAGCAGACCCTAGGGAGTAGTTACGGGGAGTTTCCGATAGAAGTTACAACACGGGGTATACTAATGGCCCTTCAGCCTACACCATTCTATATCCCTCTTTCTTTCTATCCGTCTACGGAAACTTTTACAGTTTAACCATAAATCAAAAAACTTTCAGTTCTCGCGTGTTACTGATGTTCTTTTGAAGACTTTCGTTTTTATATCTATCATTCTTCCTCTGTCCCAATCATTTCCGAAATCTAGAAGAAATATTTTCAAAATATAACTAAAAAAAATTTTAATTATTTTTATTGAAATTTAAAACTATATTATTGAACACATCAAGTAAATTTGAGTAGGCAGCACTGAAAAATATACTAAAGGAGAAGGTCTCGGTGCCATCTTCTTTATAGACGCCTCGGAGGATTATGAAGTTAATAGAATAATGAAAAGCTGATAAAACTAACTAATTATTTTAGATAATATTATAGAATATTTTTAATAAGACACATGTTTTTATAGAAATACGATTTAATTAATTCTTTAATAGTTTCACTCATTCTATCTCTAACTGAACTAAAAAATTCTTGAATCGATTTTAAAAATGGAGGCAAGTGAAAGTTTTTACTTATGAAATCATTATTTACAGATATTCATACATTATGTAAATCCCCAGCTGACGGCTTGCTACACTTACTCAAATAGAGATCTCTATGGCTCGCGTGCTCCGTCCCATGTCTTCCCTAAACGTGTTTTAAAGGTGCTTTTAAAAGATTCATCGCTCTATATCCTTTTGTGTAACAAGCCAATTGCCGTACAAATAATGTATACGTTCAGATTTGTGGTCTAAATAAATGATCCAGCCCTGGTAGGGATCAGCTCACCACATTTTATTTATTTCTTATAACAGTTATTAATTGGGACTGAGCTGTTTTTCTTTTTAATTTATTTATTTTAATTTACAACCGTATAATAGAATAGAATACAACTAGTAAATGTAAGGAAAATATAAAAAAGCTTAAAAAACTTTTATAGAAGCTCCCTATTGGAAGCACTATAAAAATATTCTAAACATGAAGGTCATTTCCTTTTTAGACGCCTCGAAGAATTATCCGGAATTGAAGAGGAAGAAAGGATTGAAACTAAAGGAATAGAGTAGAAATGGAGTTTGTCATAAAAGGAATGATATGTGGTTCGGGCCAAATCAGCAACATACGGAACATTAAGGTCTTTATGAATCAGTTTATTCGTGACA
This sequence comes from Piezodorus guildinii, assembly GCA_023052935.1. Taxonomy (NCBI): domain Eukaryota; kingdom Metazoa; phylum Arthropoda; class Insecta; order Hemiptera; family Pentatomidae; genus Piezodorus; species Piezodorus guildinii. The sequence continues at coordinate 166,820,728 of CM041294.1, read as the reverse complement.
AAGTAAGGAGCATTGAGGATTTTGCAAAGGATTGGGAAAGGGGATTTTGGATTGTAGGTATTGGATAAGGGAATAATTTGATGGTTTTAGTAGCGCCCCAAAGCTCTACTCCAATAAGTCCAGATAGGCCTTATGATAGGGGAGCGGCGTGGTCTAGGGATAAAGCGCTAGTCTAGTGTGCTCCGTGTTCTGGGTTCGAATCCCGGTTTTGACGAAATATTATTTATTTTGTTATTTAAGCCGGTGGGGGGGAGGGGGGAGAGGGCGATCCTTGGATATGGAGACCCTCCTGGGGCAGAACCAGCCTCTATAAAGTGGGCACCCAAAAATGGGGAAAAGCCTGGCGGCTGAGCGTGATCACCTCATTGCACGGCCGTTAGCCTTGAAACTGTACGAGTCTCTATATTTACTGAGCCCACGACTCTTCATGGGTTGTAGTGGTACAGGTTTAGTTTAGTTTTAGGCATTATGATGGTCATATAAATAAGTCTTTTGTAATTAAGGTTGGAGCATTCGTCTAGTCCGTGTTAAAGTAGTCGAAAACATCGGACAGTTTCTGGTCGTTTCAGTCTTGTTTGGGGATTTCAAAGTAGACGTTTGTCAAGGTGGAGCCCTGTAGATGAGCCTTTTGTAGTAAAGTGGAAGATTAGAACGTTAGTCTAGTAAGTGTTGAAGTAGTCGAAAACGTCGAGCATTTTCTTGTCGTTTCAGTCTTTTGTGGGTGTTCCAAGTAAAGTGTTTGTCAATATAGTGACCTTGCTATCGAATCTGTTCAACATGAGCTAGCGGAATGTTACTGAAGGATACTGTAGGACAGAATAGGTTTATGGCGAAGGGTAAAAGTAATTTGGTTGCTTTTGTTGAAATTTATTTTAATTTTCCAATTCTGACACCACACTCAGACTAATTGTACATAAACGGCGTGATCTAGTGAATAGAGCATTAGTATGCTGCTTTCTGGGTCCCTGATTCGAACCCTATAGTATTATTTATTTTGTTTTTTCAGCCGTGGAACGACCCTGGGGTATGGAGACCATCCTGGGGCACACTCAGGCTCAGTAGTACGGATCTCTCTCTATAAGTACTGAACCGAAGACCCTTCATGGGTGCACAGGTACAGGTATAAGTATTAAAAAAGATTGCTTATCTGTGGATGAGAATGAGACTAAAAATCGTTATAGCCGTTTTTAAGAAAATTGTAAAGAGATGCGAAACGCATGACATCAGTGGCTTTCATGATTCGACGATTTTGATTAAAAATTTCCTTTAATATCTAAGGCATATTAAAAAAAAATTAGTTAAATACAATTTATCTTTTTCTTTTTTCTTTTTTGTGTTTTTTTTAAATTTATTCATATGTATTACAGATTGTCACAGTGGGCAATAATAATATTGCTAAAGGATCCCATTCATACAATATTTACAATATAAACAAAAGAAATGTCAAATTACTTAAAATAAAACTAAACTAAATGAACGTATACAATAACAAAATCTTTTTCTAGCTAGACTCATTACACACTGACACAAACAGAGATCTTTTTATAGGACTTTTTTTTATTTGGACTCAGGGGGTCTTAAAATGTGTATTTCCGATGAGTTAAAAAATGTTCAAGATCGCAATACTTTACCTTGTTATATATTTCATTTTCATCACACACTGTCCCTTTTACGTCCTAATCCCTTTTAAGTTACTATGCAACAAGTCATTACACGAAGACCTCAGCATACCAATCGTAACGGATGTCATTAAAAAAATACTACAAGAAATCTCACGACTCACTCGCTGGACACCCAACCCTACTGCCACAAACATTACTGACAAACACATTACCACAAAACCCAGCAAGGAGACTGAAACGCCTCTGGAGCCGAGACCTACTTCTTTAGCAGAGATCTTCCACGCCAGGAGTGCCTTCACGCATTCACAACAATCCTAAAGGTTTACTAATAATATAAAACATAAAAAATAGAAAACCTTCCTACATAACTGAGCTCCTCACCCTCCGCTCTGATATCCATTCGTTAAATACTAGAACTCGATCGAATAATATTTATACCCCATCTCATAAAACTGCATCCTTTCACAAATCGTTTCTCGTTTGTTCCTCATCCTTCTGGAATTCGCTGCCTATCTCTATTCGTAAAGCCACCTCTCTTTCTCACTTCAAACATCAACTGTTCCACTACCTACTCGCATATAAATCTTCTGCTCAAATGTAAAGTATAGGTATATATAGTATGAATTTGCAAATATTTATAGATATAATGTAGTATATATATATATATATATATATATATATATATATATATATATATATATATATATATATATATATTTCCTTAAGTAACCAGACCATAAGAGACCATAAGGATTAATTTCATTGTTCATTATTCTAAGGAAACTTGATCCCAGAAAAATTTTTTTAAGTTACAATATATGCCCAAAGGCATTTGTATATTAATTGTAATTAAATAAATAAAAATAAAATATATTTCATTTATATTTTGATAAGTAAAAGTAAAAATAAATAATATAATAGAATCTTTAAAAAGGCATATTTTGATAAGTAAAAGTAAAAATAAATAATATAATAGAATCTTTAAAAAGGCAATTAGTATTAAGCATGAAGAGGCAGATATATAATTTTGGATAGCGTTGAAAGCGGAGTGACAGTGTTATTGTTAGGTAGGTATTGACATATTGGTCGATATAGAAGTCTAAATAGACTTCTCTCCATAGCTTCTATTTTATCCAATATGGTCTCAGTTTATTACGGGGAAAAATCTGGTGCGCGCAACACATGGCTTTAACATATCTTAGTTGATAAAATTAATTTAAGAACTATGAAACAGTGTTGAAATATATTAAAGCATTTTATTCAGTTTTCGTTGAACACGATCTATTCGGGTGGCTTTACGAATAGAGATAGGCAGCGAATTCCAGAAGGATGAGGAACAAACGAGAAACGATTTGTGAAAGGATGCAGTTTTATGTGATAGGGTATAAATATTATTCGATCGAGTTCTAGTATTTAACGAATGGATATCAGAGCGGAGGGTGAGGAGCTCAGTTATGTAGGAAGGTTTTCTATTTTTTATATTTTATATTATTATAATACCTTTAGGATTGTTGTGGAAGATCTCTGCTAAAGAAAAGAGGTCTCTGCTCCAGTTTCAGTCTCCTTGGTGGGTTTTGTAATAACGTGTCTGTCAGTAATGCTTGTGGCAGTAGGTTTCGGTATCCAACGAGTGAGTCGTGAGATTTCTTGAAGTATTTTTTTAATGACATCCGTTACGATTGGTATGCTGAGGTCTTCGTGTAATGACTTGTTGCATAGTAACTTAAAAGGGATTAGGACGTAAAAGGGACAGTGAGTGATGAAAATGAAATATATAACAAGGTAAAGTATTGCGATCTTGAAAATTTTTTAACTCACAAGAAATACACATTTTAAGGCCCCCTGAGTCCGAATAAAAAAGTCCTATAAAAAGATCTCTTAGTCAGTGTGTAATGAGTCTAGCTAGAAAAAGAAAAATTGTATATTACTATTTTTTTTTAATATGCCTTAGATATTACAGGAAATTTTTAATCAAAATCGTCGAATCATGAAAGCCACTGATGTCATGCGTTTCGCACTTCTTTACAATTTTCTTAAAAACGGCTATAACGATTTTTAGTCTCATTCTCATCCACAGATAAGCAATCTTTTTTAATACTTATACCTGTATCTGTGCACCCATGAAGGGTCTTCGGTTCAGTACTTATAGAGAGAGATCCGAACTACTGAGCCTGAGTGTGCCCTAGGATGGTCTCCATACCCTAGGGTCGTTCCACGGCTGAAATAACAAAATAAATAACTGTTCGTTAATTATCAGGCCAATTTGCAAAAGAAATTCTTGGATATTTTTTTTAAAAACACTTTTTTATTCAGTCGCGCACGAGAACACCTAAAAGGCGGCTGAAAACTATTAAAAGCTTGAAAATGACCCTAGATGCTGAAACGTCGCGATACTGGAATAAATAAAGTGTTTTAAAAAAAATATCCAAGAAATTCTTTTGCAAATTGGCCTGATAATTAACGAACAAATATTAGAACAAAAGAACAATGACGACAATGATGAGAAAAAAATAAATAATACTATAGGGTTCGAATCAGGGACCCAGAAAGCAGCATACTAATGCTCTATTCACTAGATCACGCCGATTTATACTTACAATTAGTCCCTTGAGGTGTCGTGTCAGAATTGGAAAATTAAAATAAATTTCAACAAATGCAACCAAATTACTTTTACCCGTCGCCATAAACCTATTCTTTAGGTAGTAGAATAAATAATATAAGATTATAAAATTGTATTTACATAACAATCACAGCGTTATATGCCTTATTTGTCACTATGCATTACATCTTATCACTTAGTAAACAAAATAATTTTTTTATACAAGTTAATTTTATGAAATCTACAATATTAATAATAATTATAGGAAGAAAATTTAAAATATAACACCTGTCATACTATTTCAATCAGAACGAAACCTATACGATACTAAAATTAAATTAGTTTTTCTCTTTTATCCATTAGCTGGTCATCAAATTCGTCCAAATTGTATATTTAGCCGATCTTCAATAATTTCATTAAGATTACACGGTTAATCTTTTGGAATTTTCTAAATTAAAGGTATTTTAGAGGATGAAAATTTAAAATATCCGCATTTAAGCACTGTTAGACTGTTTCAATTATAATAAAACCTACATTATTTAAAAGCTCATTAAATTTTACATCAATATAATGAGTTTAATCATAATCGTTAGAGCCGTTTTTGAAAAAGTCGCAAAATGCATGGTATATATAGCGACTCTTCTGGTTCGCAGATTTTGATGAAAAAGTTGCTGTAACTTCTCAGACGTATTGTTGCTTTAAATATATATTTTTTTTATTTATATCTTATTGAATTTTACAACTGTATATTACATAAATACAATAAGTAAAAGTGATGAATTATAATAAAAGGCGTATAAGGCTTGTGAAGAAACTACCCAGCGGTTGTACTTCGATGTTTATTTAAGTAAGTAGATCCCGAGGCCATCTTCTTTTCAATCGCCTCGGAGGGTTGTCAGGAATATGCGAGGTTGATAGGTTGCGGACAAGAGGGTTTATATGAGTTGGAAGTTTGGAATTAAAAGTGGTATATCTGGTACGAGAAAGTTCTGTAACAAATTGGATATTAAAGTCGTTATGGATGATTTTATTTGTGACGAAATAAGGATGGCTTAGTAGAGCCCCAACGCTCGATTCCATATGTCCAGATGGGTCTGATGAAAGTGATATAAATGAGCTTTTTGTAGTGAATTGGAAGTTTTGAACGTTTGTCTAGTAAGTGTTGTAGTAATCGGTATCTACGGGCAGTTTCCTGTCGTTTTAGTCTCGTGTGAGGGTTCCATGTAAGACGTTTGTCAAGATGGAGTCCTAGGTATCGGATTTGACCTTAAATATAAAATTTCAGTTTCGTTAGATGTGTTATTTCAGATTATTCAACTCTTCGTTTTGTGATAGACTAACCTAACGTATACAGACCTTTTTTGCGGTACTTGGTTATTTAGACTCAGTATTTCCATTGAAAACTGTAATTCGAAAATTTTCATCATTGCAATCCCTTACCTTACAAAATATTTCATACACAGGTAAGTACAAGTAAAAAGGATTTCTGATCCAGTAACTACATTTAAAATTGACTTTTAAACTATAAGAAGTGAGAAAGGCTTTAATTAGGAAAACAATACAGTATAACTCCCACTCGAAATTTAATAAAGATTTTGTTGTTCGCAGTCGGTTTAGTTAAACAAACTTTATGAGAAAAAAAAATCGAACTTTTTCCTACTTTGTGTCACAGCCTTATTTTTTTTTTTTACCTTTGTTTCACTTTTTCTAAATTATTACTTTCTTTTTTTTTAGTCTCATTATGATTTTAATTTTATCTATGTGATTTTTTAAGGAGTATTGATTTTACGAAGTTTTTTATTCTTTCTTACCATTACAAAGAGGCAAAATTATTTTAATTGTGGAGCGACTCTGAGGTATGGAGACCTTCCTGGGGTACACCCACCCTGTATAAAGTAGTTACCTAAAATTCGGGAAAAAAAAACCTGGCGGCCGAGCGTGATTTAGGCCTAATCACCTTCTTAAACGGTCGTTGGCCGTAAAACGGTATGAATGTACATCATGGATTGCAAGTTTTTTTTTAATATAAAATTATTTATTTATTGGGTTGTTTCACATGAAATGTCTGTTTTTATAGTTTCTGAAATACATAAAGGAATTTGCAGGTCTCTGTTCTTTTCTTCCGAATGTTTACATCTTTAAAGTAAACAGTCAGTAATCCTCTACCTTTTTATTATAAACATTAGCTTTCCAATCAATTACCCACTTTTTAGTATACCTTCAAACATGAACATGGAAACACGCGATTTTCGAGTAATATTTTCGTACGAGTTTAAACTCGGCCATTCAGCAGCTGAGGCCGCTAGAAATATTTGCAAGGCGTTTGGGGAAGGAAGTGTTAATGAACGGACCATTCGCCGTTGGTTTTCAGCTGGAGATACCGACTTGGAAAACTTGCCTCGAGGAAGACCTTCGTCCGTAATAGACAACGATGTCCTCAAACATACAGTACAAGGAAACAACTACCAAACAGTTAAAGAACTCTCAGCACAACTAAATGCAAGTGCATCTACCGTTTCCATACATTTGTTTGTTTATTTATTTAACGTCACTTTATGCTACTATGGCTAATCGGACGATGCTACAGTGGGAGTCCTAAATTTTGCCTATCCAGGTTTTATTAGGATAGGGATCTTTAACGAGTACCTGATATCGCACAGGCTCGGGACCACCTTTTAACGTCCCCTCCGAAGGACGGCGTAACTAAGGATTTTTTACTCCCATTAAAAAATCCCAGGACCACCTACGGGTTTGAACCCGTGACCTTTAGCATGGGAGGCTGTTACGCTAGCCACCCAGCTACAAGTGATCCCTCCATACATTTAAAGTGTATTGGGAAAGTAAAAAAGCTAGATACATGGGTACCTCATGATCTCACTGAGCGGCAGCAAGACCCCATGTTTCAAAACACACCGTGCAAAAATTGAAAGAACTGGGCTACGAAGTCCTTCCGCACCCACCATATTCTCCCGACTTGTCTCCAACAGATTACCACCTGTTCAGGAATGTAGACAACTTCGTCAGAGGAAAAATTTTTGAAAATGGTGATAAAGTGAAAAGTACGTTTTCAGAGTTAGTTTCACTTCAAAGCTCAGAGTTTTTCAGTTCGGGGATAAAAAATTTGGTGTCACGTTGGAAAAAAAATATGTGGAAAAAGAAGGTAAATACTTCGAATAAAATTATCTTGTTTTCATATCGTATTTTTTATAAAAATCCTTTACCTTGAAAACGGACATTTCATGTGACACAACCCAATACTATATCAATGACTTTATATTTAATTTATAGACCGGTTAATTTACTGTAAATAGTTATATCATAATATATTTTTTTGGAAAAGATAAACCAATGTTTAATAATTTGTTTTTAATATTTAAATCTTGTTATAAAGACTGATTTATTTCAAAAGTCCTTTAACTAAGTAATTATTATTACTATTATTATCATCCAATAATACTGATGGTTTAATGGAGAGGTCCCTATAACTGTATATAAGAGAAAGCTGCTCCTTATAGTTATCTATATCTCAAGATATGCTTTAATATGAGCGCTTTGCTTTAAATTGTACAGGATAGACTGTGGTATTCAGGGATATCACAAGCTTAAAGGACATAGAAAAGAAAGCTGATAACGTAATTGAATAGTTTAGCGGGCTTAGTATGGAAAAAAGAAATGCTTATAACATAATAGTATTTCGAATTCGTACTAGTTGCCAAAATAAGTGTACACCTTCCGTATCCCGGGAGGGACGCAGATAGTAGGCGAAATTTACGAGACAGCTGATAAATCGTAGGGACCAAATTGGGGACGAGGTGAAATATGATCCGCCACCGGAGGTGATAAGGAGCGATTTAGCTTAACCTGCAGGTCGGGGAGCACTTCACCGATAAGGAGTAGATAGCGCGAGCTTTATGGGGGAGAGAGAGAGGAAAGAGGAGAGAGCGGTGTTGGAGGCCTGCCATTAGCTGAGTCTGGCCCGGCGCCATGTAGCGACTATCTGTCTCTCAGGGCTATCTGGCTTGCTAATAGAAAACTCAGAGTGTTTTCTCATCCTTATGGCTCGTTATTGAGAGGTAAAGGAAACTGAAATTCTTATAGGTGGAATAATCAGGAATCAGTCATTTTTTGAATTTTTTTTTAATTTTGCCAACTTTTCGGCTCAAGCTTCTGAGCCATCATCAGGGCATTACTGAGTCATGTCCAAGCATGAACTGAGACTTGCCGAAAATTTGGCAATATTTAAATTTTTTTTTTTAAATGACTGATTCCTGATCATTCCACCTATAGTAGTTTCTACAGTCGACTATACATCCTCAATATGAAACTGAAATTCTACAACTAAGGGAGGTCATTGGTTCACTGTATAGAGATTCGTATTTTTACTTTCACCTACTATATATAGTAAGGAAAAGTATTGCGATCGTGAAAATTTTCGAATTCCAGTTTTCAACGGAAATACACGTTTTAGGGTCCCCTGAGTCCAAATAACCAAGTCCCGCAAAAAGGTCTGTGTGTGTAATTTCATATTTAAGACAAATATACGCCCGAGACGTGACAAAACGTTTTTCATCAAAATGAGATTACCTGAAGAGCCACTTTATACCATGTATTGTGCACCTTTTTTCGATTTTCTCGAAAACGGTTCAGACGATTTTGATTAAACTCGCTATATCGATGTAAAATTTAATGGGCTTTAATATCATGTAGGTTTTTTTTTGGATAAAAATGGTCTGACAGGGCTTAAATGCCGATATTTTAAATTTTCTTCCCCTAAAGTACCTTTAATTTTGTAGATTTAATAATAATAACTATATTATCTTGTTAACGCTGATGAAAAACAAGTAAATATATAATTCAATAAAATCGATACCCAACTAAAGGAGAAAAGAGAAAAAATATTTTTTTAATGCAATTTTTCGTTTTTGAACATAAGAGCAGTAATATACATATATGATATACCGTTGGAAAGCTAAAGATTTTAGAAAAAATTTCATCTCATACACCAGCTTTTAGAAGTTAATAGAGAGTGATGAAATGAACATAAAACTAACTGATTATTTTAGATAATAATATAATAGATTTTTTAATAAAACACGTGTTTCTATATAAATTCAATTTGATTAATTCCTTAATAGTTTCACGTATTTTTAGCTCTAACTGTATTTGAAAATTCTTTCATTGATTTTAAAAATCGAGGTAAGTGAAAGTCGTGTGTTGCCCGCACCAGATTTTTTTCTAGCACAACAAGAGTGTAAGGATGTGATTTGGCAGAGATAGCACTAATCCAGTAGGTTTTTTCACGATAATCACACTATAGAGGCCGGGCGTGCCACCAGCACAATCTTAAAAAATTAAAAGCGCAACACACGAATTTCAATTACTTCCGATGTTAAAATCAGTAAACATGGAGTTATTGCTTAGGATTAATTAATTAATGTATTAATAATTAATTAATACAGCTAATCCATAATGATGTTGATGTTTCCCGAAGTAAAATATTCCTACTTCGAAGATAGCAGTAACAATAACTAATAACAGATCATTGTGGATGTATAGGGAAGGATAATAAATAGAGGGGCAAACATAATTTAATTTTGATATAAACAATACAGGAGGAAAAAGTTAAAATAATAAGAATTAACTAATCATAATACAATAACAAGTATAATTGGGGAACTTTAGATCGATTCATATAATTCAATTCGTTTTAAAGGAAAAAATAAATTGTAAAAATATGTAATGTTGTAATTTAATAAGGTATTTAAATGACACGGGAGGTCCACTTAGTGTTAATGTTTAAAACATAAACATTTAGTCCCCATGGAAAAGTTTGTTTAAAGTTAAATAATCTACCAATAGAAATTAATATTTAAGATAATCAATCACTTACTATTACCATATACAACTTTTTTGTGTATGATTACATTTCTTTTAAAATATTTTTTTTTTCTAACTGTAAATTATACATCTATATAGAAATTTTATTTTGTCTTTGGGGCTTCCCTATACAAATAGAGCCTAGCTTGGCTATAAATTAGAACTTTAAATACATATCATTTAAAAATAAATAAAATAATAGTGAAAATTTACTAAAACAATTTGACTTTCAAAAATAAATTACAGATTAAAGAATAAACAGTTACTGGTGCTATAACAGACACAATAAATAAACAAAATATCACTTTGAAGATAAAATAAAAATAAACACTGAATAGAAAATGTTCTAGGATAAAGAATTGAGCACTTTTTGAACTCCTATCATGTAATAGTACACTTTATGTAACTTATCTACACTATCGATACTCAGTTTAGCATGGATACTTTGGATGTCGGAAGATTCTAAGATGAAGTTTTAAAGAAATTGTCGTCTATTTTCATTGTGTGCCGGGCAGTTAAGTAGAATGTGGTGTAGACTGTTGTAGATAAATCGACTGCATAATATACAGCTTTCTTGTGACTTGAACAAAAAATCTGAGTTTTTTTCCATAGATATGTTCTGGATTTGCAACTCTTAATTGGCTGACACATCTCAATTTCTTTATATGTACTTTAAATGTGAGGTACGTTTCAGGGTAGGGAGCATTGTAGTTGAATAGTAATCTATATAAAGGATAGTTAGTCGAATTTAGGGTCCTTTGTATGTCGGCTAAAAGATAATGGTTATGTGCTTTTTCCAGTATGTCGTCTTTGTATCGAAGAAGTCCGTTTTATGGTGGCCAGAGAACTCTTCTGCAAAGGCATTTAGCACGGCTATTGCTCTAAATTGGGACACCCAATTGAAGTTTATGTCAGGATTATCCTTGTCTAATAATGTCAGTCTATTGAAGCAAAGTTTTGGAAGTCGTTCTTCTGGCATGAACTCGAGCTTGGTCCATAGATTTGTCATCTTTTATTATCACCTTCATGGCTATTATACATCTATATTACACCTCTTATGTTAAAGAAAAAAAACGCTGCAAATTATTACACAATGGTTTATTATTTCCAAATAACAATATTGAGGTATAACTGTTTATATGGCTGTTGATAGGCAATTAAGTAATATGAAAAGCACTAATTCGAAGCATCATATCATAACACTACCACTGATTTCAAAACGCAATATCTAAGCTAGTTATAATAGGGGTACTCATGACGTTTGCTATAGCATGCTATTTGTGTTATTTTGCTAAACCCGTCGAGTTTCTAGAGTTATTTCCTGTATAAAATTGGTGGGTTTAGCACAATAGCACAAAAAGCATGCTATAGCAAACGTAGTGAGAACCCCTAATATATAACTTATCTTCAGGTCGCCGGTTAGCTTTGTGCTATTTTGAAAAATTAAATTAACTAGAAAGTTTTGTAAAAGATTAGCTATTTATCCCAAAATTACTGAACCTTGCTGTTATCATTTATTCCGTTAATTCGCCCATAGGTGACTCTGAGATCCCATGCAGCCTCTAAACATACTTAAAAATGGAAACACAGCCTGGTATCTAAGCTATATCTCGGCCTAATCACCTCATTGCACAGCCGTTGGTCTAAAAACCGTACGAATCTCATTATTTACCAAACCCAAGACCCTTCAAAGGTTTTAGATGTACAGATTTTTATGAAATATATTCTTATATTTGATGAGGCCATTTCAATTTAAAAATTCTCAAACTTTCTCTTAATTTAGAAGACATGACTTTTCATCCTTATGTCCAATGTAAGTTTTTTTTTGTATACTTATAAAATGTTATATTTTGAAAATTTTGATCTCTCTTAAATTAATTGAAGTATCATCTAAACTAAAATTATCTGTGGATAACTGACATTTACACTAAGACGTGAAACCAGCCCACCAGTGTACATCGATAATGTACCAATACCACAAACAGACAGTGTCAACTACCTAGGACTAACTTTTGAGAGGAGAATGACTTGGGGCCCGCACATTAAGAAAAAACGAAAGACACTGAACCAAAGAAGTATATTACTGCCTGCACACACTACTCAGACGACAATCAAAACTAAAATTAAGACAGAAACTTGCCACCTACACATACTAAAACCAATATGGTCATACGCCTCTCAAATTTTCGGAGCTGTAAAGAAGACTCACATACAAAGACTTCAAACTTTTCAGTCAAAAATACTTAGACAAATCACGCAAGCACTTTGGTACGTTTCAAACATAACTTTACATACAGACTTACACATGCCTACCGTCAGCCAATACATACGAACTCACTATTCTCGATTTCACAAAACATTACTAGGACATTACAACCCTCTCATAGAACAAATGGAAACAACCAATATGCCCATTAACATCAGGAGAAGACTGAAAAGGTCATGGATGAGAGATCATCTGTAATCTTTTGAATTAAAACATGCCACGGAAGAGATAGCACTGGGTATTATCATCTTCCTCATGCCTGACATGCCCCTTTTTGTTGTAATAAATCTGACAGACAATCCACTGATTGTTATATGTATGTATAAACAGGTGTGGATAAAGAAATAAAGTTATAAAAAAAAATAAAAAAATCTGTGGATAAAAAATGAAAATGTGACAGTTTGTCATTGAAACAAGATTTATTAGGAAATTTGATCTAGAGCAGTCCCGATATTGTCATGATCCTTAGGATAATGGCAACTCGATCCCTTCCACTTCCTCTCTGTCTATTTCAAGCCTAAACCAAAGTCGTTTTATTGCAGAATAGAGACTATCATTTATAATAATAAATATAGATCATACATATTAATAAAGAGCGATTATATTGAGTTTAAAAAAAAAAAAAGAAGAAGTATGTTTTAGCGGACACCAGCAGGAAACGTTTTCCCTGAAGGGTGGAAAAAAAAATGTCAATTTATAATCAACTGATCTTTGCAGAAAGGAAGAAATTGAGTTCACAGACATAGCAGCGAATTGATGATTATTTGAAATAAACAAAGTTGACTAGACATAAGGGTCTCGTGGGTGGTTAGTATAACAGCCTCCTATGCCAAAGGTCACGGATTCAAACCCGCAGGTGGCCCTAGGATATTTTTAAGGGAATTAAAAAATCCTTAGTTAGGCCGTCGTCTGGAGGGAACGTGTAAAGCTGGTCCCAAGCCTCTGTGATGTCAGGCACTTGTTAAAGATTCCTAACCTAATCATATCTGGATTGGCAATAGGGATAGGCATAGCACCATGAAGTGGCGTTTAAAAAATTACCTTCTTCCTTTGACTTTTGTGTTGACTTTCATAGAAATGAATAGTCCAGTAAAACTTAACAAACAAATATTCTCATTTAAATTCCTGTTAATCATCATAGCCTTTTGTGCACGAGGTCTCATGAACCCCGCAGATGGCCGTGCGACATTTTAATAGGATTAAAGAATATTTAATTACTCTGTTCTTCGAATGGGTCGTGAAACGGTGGTCTCGAGCCTGTGCGATGTCAGGTACTCGTTAAAGATCCCTATCCTAATAAAACCTGGATAGGCAAAATTTAAGACTCCCACTTTAACATTGTCCGATTAGCCATAGTAGCATAAAGTGACGTTAAATAAACAAACATAAGGGTTGTTGGGGCCAGCGGGGTCGTCCTAGGGATTTCCTATGCCTATTAGTTAGGCTGATTCAAGGATTTGTTTCTTGATATTAATTTATGTATAGCCGTATTTATAAGTAGATGATCACAGAAACAAACAAATAAGTAATTTCTAAAATGCTTTATAGGCAAATCTGGTAAAAGGTATTAAGTAAAACTAAGATCAATGAATACTTGATAAAAACATTTGTTCAAATTATGTGAGGAATTTAGAATAGATAATCATTCTGGTACAAAAGTGGCGTTAACATCCCGCCCACCTAAATTCCGAACTCACTAGATGGTGACGATTCAATGGTTTCAGCTGGTGCCTTCTTTTGAGTCCCGCAATAGTGGCTGTAGAGACACAAGTTGACCTACGTACCTCTTGAATGAACCGGTTTTCGTTGGTAAGGTGACAATGCGGACAACACCGTCAGATCCAAGGTGAACGCCGGTGATTTTCGCATAACGCCATAAACAAGGAGCCGATGAAACATCTTTCAATAAAACAATGTCCCCAATACTAAAGTATTCGGAAGGCTTGTACTACTTGCTCCTCACCATAAGGTGACTAAGGTATTGATCTCACCAGCGTCGCCAAAAGGTTTGAGTCCTCTCTCGAATGTGTTGCCAACGAAAAAGACGGTTGTGTGTAACTTCTTGTAAATTAGGTTCAGGTAACGCATTCAGTGGTCTACCTATCAGGAAATGTCCCGGAGTGAGTGGTTGACAATCATCAGGATCATTTGATGTAGGGTAGAGTGGACGGCTGTTTAACATCGCTTCCACCTTGGTAAACGCATTAGAAAGTTCCGAAACGGTAAAGCTCTGGTTACCGAACAACTTGTGTAGTAGCTTCTGCCATGATAAATTATAAAAAAAGGAATATAAATTGTACCTTTAGTACAAATCCTATGCCCGGAGAACCAATGTTGGGGCCAGCGGGGTCGTCCTTAGGATCTCCTTACGCTGTGCCTGAAAGCTGAGCTGATTCATTGGACTTGCTTGTTGTACCAAACTATTTATTCCCAAATTGATAAATTGGTGATTGGATAAGCAAATAAATGAGTATGGTAATAGGTTTAATAGGTAAATATGAAAAAACAAGGGTTTCAAAAGTTTTTTTTTTCATTCAAACAAATAGCTCCTAAGCAAGTAGGTCCTAGCGACAAATGTAATACAACAAAATTTTCACTAAATTTCTGCCAAAGGACTGTCGTCCAATTTTTAATCTGAGCACCAATAACATAAGTGTGGTATGTGCGTTTTGAGGGTGAAAATACGTTACTAAAAGAGAACGGTAGATGCTAGCGACAAATGTGAACAAAAATATTCCGCAATAAAAGTTTCTGACGATGGCAATATAGAAAAATTTGAAAAAAAATTGATTCGAGCAACGCGTAGAGAGATATCAAAAAAGGACCAACACTAAAAAGTGTAGGCAAAACTAAACTAAGCAGCATGTTCAAGCGACGGTTGTTATAAATGGAGTTCTACAGCCTCCTTTGTTACATAAAATTCTAGCGACAAATGTTATAGAACAAAAAATATTCTCCACCAAATTTCTAGTGTAGTTAGGGGTGGTGCCCGAAACTTTCGAAAAATTTCCAATCCGAACTCAACGTGTCAAACTAAGAATGAAAAAATCTTACTCAATAAAAGTTACGGAACCCACCTAAAAAACATATACGTGCAAAAGAACAAAAGTTTAAAAAATCTTTAGAACACCGACGTCTTTGAAATTCACGAAAAATTTATTCCTGATATTATTAAGGTAACATCGCCTAAGCGATGCACAGTAGGAAAAATGCAATTTAGCAAAACCAATTTACATGGACGAAAGTCAAGTCAAAAGTTTCGAATTTTTCTAGTGCAAAAATTTTCTAGTGCTTCACCTTTTTATTATTAGTTGGCAAGACCCTTAATACTAATATTTCCCGCCATACAAATAAATAGTAAAAGAGTGAATCATTCCTGTTCGCACAAGTGCCTAATAACCGGCAGTGGGATTATCTTTTTCGATGGCCATTTATTGTGTTCAAGATGTTTTTAGCGTCTTTTTGCTATTATTTAACAATAAACATTGCCGAGACAGGTAAGACATTATATTTCTAAACTGGTGACTGAATATACATTGCAATCTACCTGTAGAGTTAATTTAGCAATTTGTAAATGTATGCCCCTATTCAATAACGAAAAACTATGTAACCCCCAAGTTACCCCAAGCATTATTTTGTAGAATTTGTTTCATCAAGATTTCTACTCTTTATATATTACAAAGAATTTTTGCGATTTTTCGCCTTTTAGCTGATACATTATTTTTTGCAGACACAATACTCCGAATCAAAATTTTTACAATCTATAATTTGAAGTTTCTTAAATGATATAAAATACACCTATTAGTAGGTTTCAGCAACTCTTTTTTTTATTATTTTTCCCGTGTTCTGGAACTTCAAACGTAAAATATAGGGAAGTTTTAGATTTTAGCAAATAAATTTGATGTTTGACCACTGTGCGCTCGACAATCGTGTCAAAAAATTAATTAGTTTTTATAATTTTTTTGTAATCTGGGACCCCAAAGGTTTTATTTTGTCCACCTAAATCGGTCATATTTTCCACTGTGCGACGGCTAAGGAGAGCACATCTCACATAGGTAGATGATAAGCCTATAAACCTTTTATATTAAGTCGGCTAATATAACCGTATAACAAACTGTTCTATAATAACCGGATTCGATCAAGGGCCCGTAAAATAGTATTATAGTTCCCTAACCACTCTCCTGATATTAATGAGAGTAATTTATTATTATCATTGTGCGTTATAACTAAATGGTAGGTAATAATATTTATACATTACTCTTTGGGAAGGGCTTAGCAAGCAGAGACAAACTCCTGGGAGACGGATATTAGAGTGGTGACAAATGGTCGCTATAACCATATATCTGCTCCACACACTTTCCCTCCGCCAAGACAAATCCCAATTCGGCGATTCGTCAGGACCAAGGGAGAGTTCTTAGCTTTGCGAATGAAGATGAAGTAGGAGGAGCTAGGCGTGAGATTAAGTCGGAGTTGGCGTTGGTTCCTGTTAATTCTCCTGATGGTGGAAATAAGGTGAATTGTTAATAGTTTATACGAAAAAAAAAAATTCGCTTACTTCCGATGTTAAAATCAATAAACTTGGAGTTATTTTTTAAAATTAATTAATACAGCTAATCCATAATGATGTTGATGTTTCCCGAAGTAAAATATTCCTACTTCGAAGATAGCAGTAACAATTACTAATAACAGATCGTTGTGGATGTATGGAGAAGGATAATGAATAGAGGGACAAACATAATTTAATTTTGATATAAACAATATAGGAGGAAAAAGTTAAAATAATAAGAATAAACTAATCATAAAACAATAAAATGTATAATTGGAGAACTTTAGATCGATTCATGTAATTCAATTTGTTTTAAATGATAAAATAATTTTGAAAAATATGTACTGTTGTCATTCAATAAGGTATTCAAATGACACGGCAGGTCCACTTACTGTTAGTGTTCTAGTTATAAACCAAATTCAATGATTCTTTTTTCATATGGTCCAAACATTTTTCGGAGAATAGCACTGGGATCTCCAGGAATCCTGATTAGCTATCTACTTGTGAATGACAAAGTTTTGTTTGTCGTTACCGAGCGTATAACGTAAATCATTAGTTCAAGATGATTGTTTTGATACTAATAAATTTTCTATTCATTTTCATTGTATTATTGATAGGTAATACTTTTTTTTTTTTTTTTTATCGCGCTTTACTGATTCTAAAATTCTATACACACTTTTCTCTATCTTAAAAAATAACTGAGTTATTTGAGCTTACTTGTGAGATCTTGTGTTGATATACTTGGTGAGCATATTTATGTGAAAAATATCAATATTTTTTCTTTTCTTTTTTATATAATTATTAAAAAACAGTAATATTTTTTTTTTCTATCTCGAAAATGACGTAGTAACAAGCGTATATATAAGCCGGATTTCAATGTTTTTCATTTTTCCTTTTTTTTTTTTTTTTCTTTTTTGTTTATCGCGCTTTACTGATTCTGAAACTCTCTACATATTTTCTCTATCTTCAAAAATAACCAAATTATGAGCATATTTATAGGTAAAAGTTCAAATTTTTGTTTTCTTCGTTCTTCTCTTTTTTATAATTATTTGCGTTTTTTTGGTTGAAAAACAATAATGATTTTTTTCTCTATCTTCGAAAATAACTGAGTTATTGAATAAAATCCTTTTAATCGGCCGCCACTTTAAAACTAACTGATATCAACGTCTAGCTAGGTGTTAGGATCATCGTTGAATGAAATAATATTTTTGTGGCGAATTAAAAAAAAAATGGTCCAGTAGTTTCGGAGAAATGCCGCGGACGGCGGACAAACGAATTTTTTTTTATTCGTTATTCGGATTCTACGCATCTTGAAACGTAAACCCTCAAATTTTGAGCAGGGATATTTAATTTTTTTTTTGTCGATCACAAAGGTTGATTATTCAAAATCTGTTAAATAATTTTGGTTTCTTTTCAAGCTAGTTTTCTAACTCTTTAAACTTCTTTATTTAGCATTTTTTGGAGGGATTTTCATCAATGCTAACAACATATGGTATTAATGACTATTAAACTAACTAATCATAATAATCAGATCCATTTTTGAGAAAACGTAAAAAGGTGCACGGTACAAAGTGGTTCTTTGGGTTCGCTGATTTCAATGAAAAAGTTGCAGTGAAATTCTAGGCCTATAGTTGCCATAAAAATGAAATTTCAGTTTCCTACGACTTTCCATTTTCCTGCTAGGCTTACCACACACATAGAGATTTGTTTGGTTAAATGGACTCCTGTGAACGGGTATTGACAGTGATAATTCTATTTCTATAATTTACGATCGCAATACTTTCCATTACTATATATTTCATACATAGGTAAGTGGAAGTATATAATTGCACAATAAATATTGCAGTTTAGTACGAGCCACAATTCTATTTCAATTAATAAAGATAGTACGTCATTAATATAGAAGTGAAGAACAATTAATTGAATTCAAGTGTTCACACTAAAAAATAAATAATTTTAACTTCCAATCAAAATATTCAGTTTCAAACATATTTGTGACTATGTCGAGAACATCTAAATTTTCAAATGCGTACAATCCCTCCATCCAGAAATCCTTCAAACTATATTCAATAATCCCATTGTACGTAACAAACAATAGCGCAAAGAATGACATCAATGCTCTATGTTTTCTACCACATGTTCCAAATTCATCAAAGCCACATTCAACATGTTTAGCCTTCTCCATCCACTCTTCCTATTTCCCCACAATCCTCCTCCAAAAATTAAAAACTATTATTATTTTCTAGGATTAGTAACAGAAAAGTAGAATAAGATTGTAGTTAATTTTTAATAAACAATTAAAAATTTGAAGCTTTTAGGAATATTATTATCTAACATACGTCAATTATTTAGAAGATCGTGGCCAAAAAAAAAAGCTGCAAATTATTAAGCAATGATTTATTATTTCCAAATAACTATATTAGGTCATAACTGTTTATATAGCTTTTTATAGGCAATTAACTAATATAAAAAGCAATAAATAATTCAAATGAAAATGGAATATCTCGCTGCTACTTTCAAAAGGATACATTACTGCTAGTTCTGATCCAATTTCAATGATTTTTTTTTTTTAGAATTATAAAGATCAATTTTTTTTTTGTTTATCGTGCTTTAGTGATTCTAAAACTCTCTACATATTTTCTATAGCCGAATTATGAGTGTATTTATAGGTAAAAGTTCAAATTTTTGTTCTCTTCTTTCTTGTCATTTTTATAAATATTAGCGGTTTTTCGGTTAAAAAACAATTATGAATTTTTTGTCTATCTCCGAAAATAACTGAGTTATTGAATTAAATCGGCCGATATTTTAAAAAGAACCAGCTGATACTAACGTATAGGTGTTAGGATCATCGTTGCATACCCTAGTATTTTTGTGGCTAATTTTTTTTTTTTTTTTTTTTTTTAATTTTTATTTATTGATAAATATTACAATCTGTCCAATTCAGGACATTTTTAATAGTGATAACGTACAACATTCATACTACATTCACACGATATATACAAAACTATAAATTTATATAATAATAATAATAATAATAAAATATACATATATACAAAATAAAATCAATAAAAATATATACAATAGTCACTCATACCTATATACAATTCACAAGCATACAGCACGTGAGTGGAGAATCTAGCCAATGCTAGAACTCCAATATACATGTTATAAGAGGTCACGAGGCCACTGCCGTTTCAACCTTCTAGGTGGGTTGTATGGATGGGTGGGGCTGGATAGGGATTGAGCTAGAGGATTAGGATGATGAATGAGATTCTGGTGGAATTTGGAAAATTTGGATGGAATCAGGTCTGAAATAAAAGGAACATTAAGGTCGTGGTGCAAGGTATAGTTGGAAACATAATAAGGAGCATTGTGGCTAATTAAAAAAAAAAAAAAAAAAAAAAAAAAAAAAAAATGGTCCTGTAGTTTCGGAGATATGCCGCGGACGGCGGACAAAAGGATTTTTTATTCGTTATTCGGGTTCTACGCATCTCAAAATGGGAGCCCTCAAATTTAGAGGGAAAGTAATTTTTTTTTTTTTCATATTGAAAACAATAGACCAAAACAATGCACAGTCTCTATAAAGACGCTGATTCCTGAAGATTTTTAAGAAATCAATATTTTGAAATATTTATATTATGCTCGTTCGGTTTTATCAATTTAATTTAATCAAATTTAAGATATTTCATTATAAAAATAAACGTTGTGTATTTTTATGCAATGGTTTTCTATTTCCAAATAACAATATTCGTTCTGCGCATGCGCGTGTGTATAGCGGTCATCTTTCAAGTCGGCTCTTGGATTTCTTGCTTTTTCAGTTGGATATCACTTCAGAACAGTCTTGAAAACATCACCAGGCTTCAGGATAACAACAACAGTAAATATTGGAGCAAACAACGGTAAGTTGGGTTACAATTTACACTGTAAAGTGAATGCTGAGTCACCTCTTCATATCAGCTGATTGCCAATAGCTAGGCAAGGCTGGTCTTGCTTAAGTTTTCTTAAGTTATTTTTTTTCCCCCCACATCTGGTTATTATTTAATTATTTTCCTTACATGAAATGCGATATTATCATCAAGTAATGTCCTCCAAAGCTTCAACTAAAAGATCTAGATCTAGTGGTTCAATCACGTCTCCTACAAAACAAAGACCTCGTCGTGATACTAATAAAAAATTAAATCTACAAGCAACCCCTTCGGGTACTAATTCAGAATCTGAACCACAACCTGGCACATCGTCACAAGGGATGACTGACGAATCGCCGTTTTTCACCCCGAATCCTTTTCAGATTTTGCATAATGAAAAAGAAAACATGGAATCTACTCCTATACCCAGTGAACCACGGCCTCCTCCCATATTTGTCAAAAATATTAGAAATTTCCAGTTGTTGTGTGCGCAATTGAACAAAATTACCGAATCTACCAGCTACTACTGTATGAGTAGAATCAATGATACCAAAATATCTCCTACTACTGCCGAGACATATAGAAAAATAGTGAAATATTTAACTGAAACCAAAGCAGATTTCCATACCTATCAGCTACGCCAAGAGAGAGCTTTAAGGGTTGTAATCAGAAACTTACACCCCTCGACACCAGTTGAATCAATTAAAGAAGAACTAACGGAGATGGGCTATAAAGTGCGGCAAGTCACTAATGTCCTAAAGGATAAAATTCCTCTACCTCTCTTTTTTGTGGATTTGGAACCAGCAGAAGGAGTTGAAAAAATCTATGACCTCAATAGATTATACTATACCAGCGTAAGAGTTGAAAAACCTTACATAAAGAAGGAGATAGTTCAGTGCCATAACTGTCAAGCATATGGTCATACTAAAAGTTATTGTCATCACATACCTCGATGCGTGAAATGCGGTGAACAGCACAAGTCTGTGGAGTGCACAAAACCAAAATCAACACCAGCTGTATGTGCTCATTGCCTCAAGGACCACCCAGCCAACTATAAAGGATGCCAAATCTATAAGGAACTGAGGACCAGGTTTCAAAAACCTCAAGTACTGGATGAAACAGCAAGACAAGTAAGAAACAGAAGAGAACCCTCAAAACTTATTGATGCCAATGTATCATTTGCCCACCTACTTGGAGGTGGAAATCAAAGTACTGAAGCCGTGGCCCTGCCGGAACTACAGAATGTACCTCAATCCATTCCACATATACCTCTTCCTCAAAATGTAACCAATCCTAAAAATCCTAATCAACCACAAATCTCTCATATCCCTCCTCCTTCAAATGCCACAGACCTTACCAGTTTGATGACATCCTTTATCTCCGAAATTAAATCCCTTGTTATGCCCCTAATATCACTCCTTACGAATCTCGTATCAAATCTCATTCCTGCCTTAAAAAAACCATAAATGACTACACCTAATTCCTTATCCATTCTCCTTTGGAATGCGAATGGTGTTAGAACTCACACTGACGAACTTACAGCCGTACTGCAAGACAAAAACATTGATGTTGCACTCATTACTGAAACTAGACTAACCACTAAACAGTGCTTTAAAATACCAGGATACACGACATACCGGACAGACCATCCAGACGGCAAAGCCCATGCCGGTACTGCTGTCATAGTCCGCCGATCCCTCTCCCATCACTTACACCCACTTCCCGCCCACGATTACCTACAAGCAACTTCCATTGTTATCAAAACATTTTCCTTTCCGCTTATCATCGCATCAGCATACTGCCCTCCTAAACATCCCATTTCCTCTGCCCAATTTGAATCGTTTCTCAACTACTTGGGTAATCACTTCATTTTGGGTGCAGACTTAAATGCCAAGAATCAACAGTGGGGTTCTAGAACCACCAATTCTCGTGGACGGACATTGCAATCTGCACTCAACTCCCGACGCTTTCATCTCCTACCTCCCGATTCTCCTACCTACTGGCCAACAGATCCTAACCGTAATCCTGACATCCTCGACTTCTTCATCCACAGCGGATTAGGCTCTCTTAATTTTTCCATAGCTCGCCTTGATGAACTATCCTCTGATCATAGTCCATTGATTCTAAATGTATCCATAACACCTATTCCTAAACCTATCCCACCGTCATTCATTAGAGGCCCTGTCAACTGGAACCTCTTCCGCGAAATCCTCACTAATGATATTGACCTCAGAGTGATTCTCAAAACCCCAAATGACCTTGACGACGCCGTATATTCCTTTACAACCGCTATTCAACAAGCTGCCTGGACTGCCTCCTCTCCCAAGTACTCCCAAATAACTCCTTATAAAAGCCATTTACCACAACACCTGACAGACCTCATCAACAGCAAACGCCGAGCCAGAACATTATGGCAACGCACCCGCCACCCAGAGGATCGCCGCTCCTATAACTTTTTTTGTAGAAAATTAAAGCGGGAGTTGGCGATCTTCCGTTCCCAATCCTACAATACCTACCTCTCCTCTCTCTCGACTCGTGACAATTCCCTTTGGAATGTCACGAAGAGAATCCTAAAATCCCACACCATTTCCCATCCTCTCCGGCGCTGTGATAGTTCCTGGGCTGCTTCTGACAAGGATAAGGCCGAGGAATTCGCACAGCACCTTTCCAAAGTTTTTACTCCTCATCCAGAGCTTAATCCTACCCATACGGCGGCAGTTGAAGAGTTCCTTATATCACCAATACCGCTTTCCTTACCACCTAAAGCAGTTAATCCCTCTGAGGTCAGATATCTTCTTAAAAAGCTTCCTCTCCGTAAATCCCCTGGATACGATCTCCTTACTCCTCAAATCTTAAGACAACTTCCACCTAAAGCCATTACATTCCTTACATATCTCTATAACTGTATCCTACGCACTACCTATTTTCCTCTCTTATGGAAACATTCAACTATCATCCTTTTCCTAAAACCAGGCAAACCTTCTAACAACACGTCATCTTACAGACCTATCAGCCTACTTCCGATCCTCTCAAAAATTTTCGAAAAGCTCCTACTAAAACGAATCCTAGCCAAATTTCAAAATTTTCCTTCACATCAGTTCGGATTTCGTCCTCAACATTCCACGGTTCAGCAAGGACTCCGAGTTGTGGACCACATTTCCTCTGCCCTTGAGTGCAAGGAGTATTGTTCGGGTGCCTTTCTGGACATATCTCAAGCTTTCGACCGGGTGTGGCACCCGGGATTGCTCTTTAAGCTCAAAACCCATTTACCCCAATCCTTATACCTAGTCCTCCGATCCTATCTATCAAACCGCTCCTTCCGAGTTCGCTGTGGCTCAGAATTTTCCAAACATTATATTGTTGAGGCTGGTGTTCCTCAAGGCAGCGTCTTGGGACCCGTCCTCTACATCCTCTACACCGCCGATATCCCTACCGATCCCGATACCTTTCTGGCAACATTTGCTGATGATACCGCCATTTTGTCATCCAATTCCGATCCTGAAGTAGCATCGATTAATTTACAAAATCACCTTTCCCTTGTCGAAGACTGGTGTAACGCTTGGCGTATTAAGGTGAACGAAAACAAGTGCTCACACGTCACATTCACTCTTCGACGCAAATCCTGTCCAACGGTTTATTTAAATTCCCTACCGCTTCCTTCCTCTGACACAGTCCGGTATCTTGGCTTTTTACTAGACAAAAGACTGACGTGGAACCCACACACAAGACTTAAAAGAAAAGAACTTAACCGCAGATTCGGCCAGTTATACAGACTACTAAATAGAAAATCTCATCTTACAGTTGACAACAAATTACTAATTTACAAGACAGTACTGAAACCAATATGGACCTACGGACTTGAACTGTGGGGGACAGCTAAACATTCTAACATCAAACGCATCCAATCCTTCCAATCCAAAGTTCTCCGAACAATAGTTAATGCTCCTTATTACGTTACCAACTCTACCCTACACCACGACCTTAAAATTCCATTTATTTTAGACCTGGTACCATCCAAATTTTCCAAATTTCATCAGAACCTTAGTCATCATCCTAACCCTCTAGCACAATCCCTATCCAGTACCACCCATCCCTATAATCCTCCTCGAAGATTGAAACGGCAGTGGCCGCGAGACGTATTGTAAACGTTTAAATTGGAGTTCTGACACTGGTCAGATCCTCCACTCATGTAATGTATGTTTGTGGCTATTACGCCCTAGTTCGGCCTCCACTGATTCACACCAGTGACGCGGCTGAGAGCGAGGGTCTAGGATCTTTTGGATTCCGCTTTTTCCTCCACAAGTGGGGGGAAAAGCCCAGTCTGGGGTCCCTCTATAGCACTTGTATATTTTGTATATAGTTATGTTTGTTTGAATGATGTTTGTTTATCTGCAAACTTTTATTTATCTCAATTATAGGTTAATGTTTTGTTTTGTTTTGTTTTTATATTTATTATTATTTAATTCTATATATATCATTTATTTGTATTTATCTCAGTTATAGGTTGTTGTTTGTTTTCTTATTTTGTATATATATTATATTTTATTTGTTTGACTTTATCATTGTATATATTGTGTGAATGGGATCATATATCACTATTACTAATGTTCATATAGAAACAAATTGTAATATATCTCAATAAAATAAAAAAAAAAAAAAAAAAAAATAACAATATTAGGATATAACAGTTTGTATAGCTGTTTACAGGCAATTAACTAATATAAAGCTGTTTACAGGCAATTAACTAATATAAAGCTGTTTACAGGCAATTAACTAATATAAAGCTGTTTACAGGCAATTAACTAATATGAAAAGTAATAAATTAATAAATGAAAATAGCCAAGCAATGCTAATTTCTAAGCGGTATATCTCCGCTATTTATTTACCGATTTAAGTGATTCTACTTTAGTTTCGTAGGGAGTTTCAGTGAATGTTATTTTGAATGAATTGTTTTTGATGTTCATAAATTCGTAAAATGGATTATTTTTCAGTCGTAATAAGGGTTCTACGTTTCTTGAAACGTAAGATCTCAAGGAAGGGTAATTTTTTGTTTTGTTTTTATTCAAAAAAATAAAAATACGTAAGCCTTAAAAAAGATATTTGAAAATGTAAAATATTTCCATTTGTTGCTAAGTTCTAATAGATACTAAAGTTATTAATATTGGGTTTTGTCACATGCAATGTCCGTTTTCAAGGTGAAGGATTTTTATTAAAAATACGATATGAAAACAAGATAATTTTATTCGAAGTATTTACCTTCTTTTTCTACACATTTTTTCCAACGTGACACCACCTTTTTTATCCCCGAACTGAAAAACTCTGAGCTTTGAAGTGAAACAAAATCCGAAAAAGTACTTCACTTGATCATCATTTTCAAAAAGTTTTCCTTTGACGAAGTTGTCTAAATTCCTGAACAGGTGGTAATCTGTTGGAGACAAGTCGGGAGAATATGGTGGATGCGTGCCCATGTATCGAGGTTTATTACATTCCCAATACACTTTAAATGTCTGGAAACGGTAGATGCACTTGCATTTATTTGTGCTGAGGGTCCTTTAACTGTTTGGTAGGGGTTTCCTTTTACTGTATTCTTGTGTTTGAGGCCATCGTTGTCTATTGCGGACGGAGGTCTTCCTCGGAGCAAGTTTTCCAAGTCGGTATCCCCAGCTGAAAACATAGAAAACCAACGGCGAATGGTCCGTTCATTAACACTCCCTTCCCCAAACGCCTTGCAAATATTTCTAGTGGCCTCAGCTGCTGAATGGCCGAGTTTAAACTCGTACAAAAGTATTACTCGAAAATCGCGTGTTTCCATGTTCATATTTGGAGGTATACTAAAAAGTGGGTAATTGATTGGAAAGCTAATGTTTATAATACAAAGGTAGAGGATTAGTAACTGTTTACTTTAAATATGTAAACATTCGGAAGAAAACAACAGAGACCTGCAAAATCCTATATGTATTTCAGAAACTATAAAAACGGACATTTCATGTGAAACAACCCAATAATAAAAGGTGATAAAAGATTATAGATAATACTTTTTGTTGTTACATTTTTCAATCTGAAACTCATTTTTCTATCGAAACTCAATGCAATTCTGTAAACTTTCTTTAACTCTAACTTTATTTAATAGTTCTTAAATTTATTTTAACAACTGAGCTTAGTGAAAGTTGTTTGCTGTATATGTTTTTGTATCATATCTTTAGAACGCTGCTGACCAGATGACTTGTAGGGCACGGAAACCAAGAATAATGCTTATTTGATTAAAGCACAAATAGGGAATGAAATTGGAAGGATTGATGGACTCGAGAGTGAAGGATCTGGAATAATGATGGATTTGAATAGTGAGTAGATGTTGCTGATATGGTATGCTACTGGCGTTTCGGCTTCACCTACAGCTACCTTTCAATGATATACTGAGTAAGCTATTCTGAGTAATTCAAACAGTATTTCATGTTCTAAGTTGCAAATTATTATTAAGTAATGCAGGGTTTAGTTCATATTAATAGCAGTATGAAATTTGAAATTATCGATCATTAAAATATGTTATAGCAGGAGAACCCAACTTCCTCCTACGATAAGTTTATATATATATATATCTAGTGAACTCGCCCTTGTGTCATTTATGTTTACAAAAGCTCTGTTTGACCGATTTAGAGATTATAGCTTTGGGAATTTTAATTAATCACAACGAAAAGTGCAATTAGCAAGAAAACATGTTTATTTTATTACGTCTATTGATTATTATTATATTGTATCATAGGCAGAAATAAAAAATAAAAAAATCAAAATTGGTTAAGTTTGTTAATTTAAAGTTAAGCTAGGATAACAGACAAACTAATTTTCCATATATCGAAAACTTTATTGCAATGTTACTTTCACTTACTATATATAGTAAGGGAAAGTATTGCGATCGTGAAAATAATTGAATTCCAGTTTTCAACGGAAATACACGTTTTAGGGACCCCTGAGTCCAAATAACAATGTCCCGCAAAAAGGTATGGGTGTGTATGTGTGTGGAGTACCTCCCGGGCGGAAACGAAAAGTACTATGAAACTGAAATTTCATATTTAACACAACTATACGCCCGAGATGTTACAAAATTTTGTTCATCAAAATCGGCTAACCAGAAGAGCCACTTTATAGCATGCATATTGCATATTTTTATGATTTCCCAAAATTGCTTTCGGCGATTTTGATTAAACTCAGTATATCGATGTAAAATTTAATAGACATAGATATCGTGTAGGTTTTATTCTGATTAAGATGGTTTTTCAGGGCTTAAATGGCGATATTTTAAATTTTCTTCCTTTAAAGTACCTTTAATTTTGTTGATTCTATAAAAATAACTATATTATCTTGTTACCACTGACGAAAGACAGGTAAATAAATAAATTGAATAAATTCGATACCCAACTAAAGGAAAAAATTGAAAAAATATGTCTTTAATGAAATTTTTCGTTTTTGATCATAATAACAGTAATATACATGTATGATATACCGTTAGAAAGCTAAAGATTTTATAAAAAATATTATCTTATACACAAGCTTTTTAAAGTTAATAGAGAGTGATGAAAAGCCGATAAAACTAAGTGATTGTTTTAGATAATAATATAATAGGTTTTTTAATAAAACATGTTTTCATGGAAATTCCATTTAATTAATTCTGTAATGGATTCACTCATTTTTATCTCTAACTGTATTTAGAAATTCTTTAATCGATTTTAATAAAAGAGGTAAGTTAAAGTCGTGTGTTGCCCGCACCAGATTTTTTGTTTTTAAAAACTCCAGAAATAACAAAGGTCCCATCTTATTAGGTTTATTATCACTTTATATTTAAAATAAAATATATATATTTCTCTCTTTATATCTTTATTCACACCTGCAAGAAGCTATCTGACAATCAGCAAATGTGCTGTACAAATGTAAGATCAGACATGGTAGGTATGGGGAAGGAAAGTGCCCATCAGCACCCCTTCCTAGGCTTTAATTTAGGTAGAGGAGGTCTCTCATCCAGCTTCTCTTTAGCCTTCTTCTGACTGGCATAAATACGATATGAAAACAAGATAATTTTATTCGAAGTATTTACCAATTATAACGTGGCACCAACTTTTTTATCCCCGAACTGAAAAACTATAAGCTTTGAAGTGAAACAAAATCTGAAAATGCACTTTTCACTTGATCATCATTTTCAAAAAGTTTTCCTTTGACGAAGTCGTCTAAATTCCTGAAAAGGTGGTAATCTGTTGGAGACAAGTCGGGAGAATATGGTGGGTGCGGAAGAACTTCGTAGCCCAGTTCTTTCAATTTTTGCACGGTATGTTTTGAAACCTTGGGTCTTGCTGCCGCTCAGTGAGATCATGAGGTACCATGTATCGAGCTTTTTTACTTTCCCAATACACTTTAAATGTCTGGAAATGGTGGATGCACTTGCATTTAGTTGTGCTGAGAGTCCTTAAACTGTTTGGTAGGGGTTTCTTAGTTTCTTAGTAGGGGGTATACTAAAAAGTGGGTAATTGATTGGGAAGCTAATATTTATAATACAAAGGTAGAGGATTAGTAACTGTTTACTTTAAATATGTAAACATTCGGAAGGAAACAACAGAGACCTGGAAAATCCTTTTATGTATTTCAAAAACTATAGAAATGGAAATTTCATGTGAAACAATCCAATATTTTATCAATATTAACATTATCCTCTAAAGCATAAAATTTGAAAAAATATATATAAATCTATTTTGGAAGTAAATGGTTGTAAGATAGAAGAGGTTTTGCGACGGGAGTGGCTTTGCTCGAGACAGGTGCCTTAAAGCATATTAAGATAAATCTTGGTTATGGCTCCATCTCCCCGCCTTAATGGGGCCGCTATGCTTTGTCTGCTTAAATGATAATAACAATTAGGATTAACCATCAGCTTCTTCGCTAATAGCCATTAAAGCTGATGTTTGGTCGGATAAACTTATAGATAAATCCGTCCAATGGATTTCCTTTCAACTCATTATATAAATTTTACAGAATAATTTGTTCAAACAAATGTTTATTACCACCAAAACACCTTTCGGAGCATGTAAAGTATAGTTCTTCGTTACTAAACCTAAGGCAAAAAACTTAAATCTACGCTAGAAATTATTAAAAGGTTACACACCCTTAAACAGTGTGAAGATACGGTTGAACACTTGCTACGGTTGGTATATATTTATTTCAAAATAATCAATTACCATTTTTTTTTCATTTTTTACTTTCACTTATCTATATATAAAATATATAGTAAGGGAAAAATAAAGTCCCGGTTGAAAGGTGGGAAATGCGTGTTATTATTCAGTTGCTAAGTTACTTAGTTCGCGGCTTCTATCTAAAAACTTAAAGGTTAGAATTTATAAAAATATTATTCTTCCAACGTGGCCGCTTACTTTGAAGGATGAACAACGGCTTAAGAAAATAAGGTATTGCGTAAAATATTTGGTCCGAAGAGAGATGAGGCCACTGGGGAGTTTAGAAGGTTGCACAACGCGGAATTGCGGAACTTGTATCCTGTGAATATAATTGAGCTGATTGCATTGCGGAGACTCAAATGGGCGAGTAAAGTTGTTGGGCTCGATGAGGGGCGGATTCCGAGAAAGTTGGTATTTGGTGATCCGACTGGTAGGCGTCTGAAAGGTAGGCCGAAGCGTAGATGGGAGGATTGCGTTAAGGCTGATCTTGGGAGCTTGGGCTTGATTGGTGAACATTGGACGAGTCTGTGTAGGCAGAATTTGGTGGTATCGGCATCGAACCTTCGGGTTCACTAAGCCTATTATTATTATTATTATTATTATTATCATTATTTATAGTAAGGGAAAGTATAGCGATCGTGAAAATGTTTGAATGTGTGTGTTGTAAATCGGTGAAAGTGCCACTTTATACCATGCATGCAACTTGCTCTTTTCAATGATTTTCTCAAAAACGGCTCTAACTATTTTGATTAAACTCGCTATTTGATATGGAATATAACGGGCTTTAATACCATGAAGGTTTTATTCTGATTGAAATAGTCTTACATTGCTTAAATGCCTTAAATATTTTAACCTTTTTTCCTATATTGCAGGGGTAATATTATAGATTCGAAAATAATTATCCATAGCATATTTTTAGTATTGATAAAAAACGCGTAAATATATAAGTAAATAAACGAATGCGATATCTAAATAAAGGCGAAAAGAGTAAAAAAAAAAGTTTTAATTCAGTTTTTGTGTTTTTATTAAACCAGCATTTTGCTCCTTTTTACGATTTTCTCAAAAACGGCTCTAACGATTTTGATCAAACTCGCTATACCGATGTAAAATTTAATGGGCTTTAATATAATGTAGGTTTCATAATGAATTAAATAGTTTGACAGGGCTTAAATACCGATATTTTAAATTTTCTTCCTCTAAAGTATATTGTTAGCATTGATAAAAAATGGTTAAATATATAAGTTGAACGAAATCGATATACAACAAAAGGAGAAAAGAGCGGACAAATTTTGTCGTTGTTTTGTTTTTTGGAAATGTAAGAAACTGAAAATGTACATTAAAAGCTTTTAAATTAATAATAATTAAATACACAAATTAGTATGTTTTGTGATTTATTTTTTACATTATACATACTTTGGAAACTAATAGTCAACGAACAGGGACCACCTGTAGCAGGGTGGCTAGCATAACAGCCTCTTATATTTACAACCATACCATATTTTTAGCATTGATAAAAAACGCGTAAATATATAATTAAATAAACGAATGCGATGTCTAAATAAAAGTGAAAAGAGTAAAAAAAAGTTTTAATTCAATTTTTTTGTTTTTATTAAACCAGCTGACCGAAAGATGTACTTTATACCAAGCATTTTGCTCCTTTTTACAATTTTCTCAAAATCTGCTCTAACGATTTGATCAAACTCGCTATATCGTTGTAAAATTTAATCGGCTTTAATATAATTTAGGCCTTATTAAGGATTAAATAGTTTGACAGGGGTTAAATACCGATATTTTCTTCATCTAAAGTACCTTTAATTTTGTAGATTTTATCAAATGGATCATATCATCTAATTAACATTGCTAAAATACAAGGAAATATATAAGTTCAAAGAATTCGATATCTAACTAAGGGAGACACCAAAAAAAATACAATTTTAATTCAGTTTTTGTGGTTTTTTTTTACACAAGACTAGTAATATAGACGTATAATATACCATTGGAAAGCTAAAGATTTTAGAAAAAATATTATGTAATACACAATGTTGTAAAATGTAGTAGAGAGTTATGAAAAGAGAATACAACTGATTGTTTAAAATAATAATATAATAGTTTATATTGTTAGCATTGATAAAAAATGGCTAAATATATAAGTTGAACGAAATCGATATACAACAAAAGAAGAAAAGAGCAGAAAAATTTTGTCGTTGTTTTGTTTTTTGGAAGAAACTGAAAATGTACATAACTTGAGCTTTTAAATTAATAATAATTAAATACACAAATGAGTATGTTATGTGATTTATTTTTTACATCGGAGTAGAGCTATGGGGCTCTACCAAACCATCAAATTCTTCTCGTATCCAATCCTTACAATCCAAAATCCTTCGTAACATTCTTAACGCTCCTTACTTTGTCACGAATAAGCTCATCCATAAAGACCTTAATATCCCATATGTTACTGAATTAGCCCGAACCAGATATCAATCATTCCATGAAAAACTCCATTTCCACTCGAATCCACTAGTTTCTATCCTATCATCCTCTTCGATTCCTGATAATCCTCCGAGGCGTCTGAAAAGAAGATGGCCCCGAGACCTTCTAGTTTAAAATATTTTCAGAGTGCTGCCGATGGGTGGCATCTCTTCATGTATTTCATGTTAGATTACTATATCCATCACATTTACTTGTTGTATATAATTATACAGTTGTAAATATCAATAAATATGTTTAAAATAAAAAAAAAAATTTACATTATACATACTTTGGAAACTAATAGTCAACGACCAGGGGACCACCTGTAACAGGGTGGCTAGCATAACAGCCTCTTATGCCAAAGGTCACGGGTTCAAACCCGAAGGTGGTCCTGAGCTTTTGCGATGTCAGGTACTCGTTAAAAGACCCTAAATTAAGGCAAAATTTAGGACTCCCACTGTAACATCGTCCGATTAGTCACAGTAGCATAAAGTGACGTTAAATAAATAAATAAACAGATTCTAACCCCCTAAAAAGTTTTCACAATACTTACACGGACATACCAACACATTAATACAAAACATGCCCCACAACACTCGCAGAATGCTGAAAATAATTTGTATGAGGGATCTCCTAGCATAAATGCCAATTAAGAAACACGCCAGGAAGAGGTGTCACTGGGCACCCTCTCTTCGTCATGCCTATCACGACACATAAACTTTATTTTATTCCCATTCACTGATTTTCAACCACACGACAGTTGCGAAAACAAATATATCAAGGTGAAAAATAAAATAAAAAAATTAATTGTGGTTACTAAATAAATCTGAACTGATTCAGAAATGGTGGAAGCCTCATGTTTGTGTAGATTTCTTGTGATGCGTTGAATCTATTTGTTGATTAGAGCATGAAGCGTGTTGCCTTTCCGAATCCGCTAATGAGCCCAGCGAGAAGTGAATAATCATGTAACAAAGCCAATGGATTAGCATTCGCATCACATAGTTTGCCCTCTGCGGTAGTATTCACATCACGGCTAAATCCGTGAAATTATTTTTTTTTAGATTTGATGAAAGTGGAATTATTATAAAAATTAAAACTAACAAATAGAATAAAAAGTACTTTTAAAAAATATGATTACCCAAATATATCATTTGGTATATATAAAATAGAAAAAAATTTAAGCAAAATGAAAGATGTAATAGAAAAATGGATATAAAAAAACGTAATATTAAAATTTTACACACGTAAATGAGCACACCTTAACTTCCTTTTGTTAATTATTTATTTTATTTCATTATTGTTCACATAATTTATCAACGTTTCGGGGTACTTTCCCCATTCTCAAGACTTGTTTTTTGAAAACACTTTCTCATATATAATTCACTACTTCACTCCATAGCTTACTGATATCCGTCAGCGTAAAGTAAGCCAATGAACACCAATGTAGATGAATGACAGTAAGCTATGGAGTGAAGTAATGAATTATATATGAGAAAGTGTTTTCAAAAAATAAGTCTTGAGAATGTGGAAAGAACCTCCTTTAGTTGGGTATCGAATTTATATATTTACCTGTTTTTTATCAGCGTTAACAAGATAATATAGTTATTTTTATTGAATCTACAAAATTAAAGGTACTTTAGGGGAAGAAAATTTAAAATATCGCCATTTAAGCCCTGTCAGACCATTTTAATCAGAATGAAACCTACATGATATTTAAGCCTAAATAAATTTTACATCGATATAGCAGGTTTCAAAATCTTCGGAACCGTTTTCGAGAAAATCGAAAAAAGGTGCAAAATGAATGGTATAAAGTGCCTCTTCTGGTAAGCTCATTTTGATGAAAAAAGTTTTGTCACGTCTCGGGCGTATAGTTGTCTTAAATATGAAATTTCAGTTTCATAAGGCTTACCGTTTCCGCCCGGGAGTTACCACACACACACACACACACACACACACACACACAGACCTTTTTGCGAGACTTGGTTATTTGGACTCAGGGGACCCTAAAACGTGTATTTCCGTTGAAAACTGGAATTCGAAAATTTTCACGATCGCAATACTTCCCCTTACTATATATAGTAAGTGAAAGTAAAAATTAAAAAAGAAAAGTTATATACGAAATGGACTGTAAAAGCTGTGAGGGTGTATATATATATATATATATATATATATATATATATATATATATATATATATATATATATATATATATATAATTTTATTTGAAATTATTTGGGTTTTATGACCTTAACTATTACTCCTTCTTAATTTTCTTTATTTGACGTTTCGATCCTCCGTCATAAACATAGGATCCTTTTCAACACAAAGAATTGGCACACTACTCAGGCTAACTACAAAGTACTCTAGTGTGCCTCTGTGCTATGCATTTTGAACCTCTAATTAAGGCTCTAACTATTTGGATTAAACTCACTATATCAATATAAACTTTAATGGACTTTAATGTCCGTGTATGGTATATTTCGTTCTGATTGAAATAGCTTAAATGCCGATATTTTAAATTTTCTTTCTCTAAATTACCTTTTATGTTGTTTAAAACACAAGTTGTTTTCAGAGTTTGATTTCCAATTTCCAAGGGGTAGTATGTAAATATAGAATATATGTATAGGTGTGGTCAAGGAGGATGGAGGAAGAGGAGTGGCTTTTAACTCGGCATTAATCCCCTACGTCCTCCACCTGGCCTGAGAAACAAAAAAAATCTGGCGCGGGCAACACACGACTTTCACTTACCTCCATTTTTAAAATCAATGAATCAAAACAGTTAGAGATAAAAATACGTGAAAGTGTTAAAGAATTAATTAAATTGAATTTATATGTGTTTTATTAAAAAATCTATTATATTATTATCTAAAATAATCAGTTAGTTTTATGTTCATTTCATCAATCTCTATTAACTTTTAAAAGCTTGTGTATGAGATAATATTTTTTCTAAAATCTTTAGCTTTCCAACGGTATATCATACATGTATATTACTGCTCTTATGTTCAAAAACGAAAAATTGCGTTTAAAATCGTCGGAGCCGTTTACGAGAAAATCGAAAAAAGGTGCAAAATGCATAGTATAAAGTGCCTCTTCTGGTAAGCTCATGTCGATTAAAAAATTTTGTCACGTCTCGGGCGTACAGTTGTCTTAATTATGAAATTTCAGTTTCATAAGACTTATAGTTTCCGCCCGGGAGTTACCACACACACATACACACAGACCTTTTTGCGGGACTTGGTTATTTGGACTCAGGGGACCCTAGAACGTGTATTTCCGTTGAAAACTGAAATTCGAAAATTTTCACGTTCGCAAAATTTCCCCTTACTATATATAGTATGTGAAAGTAATATTGTCAATATAGTATAGTATGAAAATCACGAGATGAATTATGACCGGAATTCGATTTGAAGTTAGAATTTTAAGTTGCTAAGGTTACACCTTAACACACATTGCGTCAATGAAAATGGTTCTTGTAATGAGAAGTCGATATTCAAAACTTTCCCAATCATGTAAATCCCTCCGATACTTTCTAATACAGCGACGGAGTCATTTGTATTCATTAAATAAAGTAGATTTGATATTCAAAATAGAAAAACCCATGAATAAGACGAGGCGTAGCCTCTGTTGCAGGTTGGAGTGGGATAAAATTCCGGTTCATTCCTACACGTAGGTCCTTACATAGAGCCTACGTGCGCCCTCTAGTTGTGAATAAACACCTCCCTCTCAAGTCCTTCAAGTCCTCAGGATCAATTTTACGAATCCTTGGTCCTTTATCCTCCAAGAGCTAGTTCTTTGAAAGGATCTCAAAGCCGCTTCTCTCCCAATTCTTTCTCAGTCCCCATACTTTGCATTCATTTATCCGTTTGTCACTTCCTAAACACATGCAATCCTAAAAAAAAAAAATAAGAAAATCTATCGCGTTCAACAAACATCATTTACTTAACTTCATCACAAAAATAAATATGTAGCAAAAAATAATTTTTTTTTTTATGGAAACATTTTTCATATTGGGTTGTTTCACATGAAATGTCATTTTTTATAGTTTCTGAAATACATAAAGGATTTAGCAGGTCCCTGTTGTTTTCTTCCGAATGTTTAAATATTTAAAGTAATCAGTTACTAATCGTCTACCTATGTATTATAAACATTATCTTCCCAATCAATTACCCACTTTTTAGTATACCTCCAAATATAAACTCGGCCAGCTGCTGCGGCCGCCGCTAGAAATATTTGCAAGGCGTTTGGGAAAGGGAGTGTTAATGAACGGACCATTCGCCGTTGGTTTACTAAGTTTTCAGCTGGGGATACCGACTTGGAAAACTTGCCCTGAGGAAGACCTCCGTCCGTAATAGACAACGGTGTCCTCAAATATACAGTAGAAGGAAACCCCTGCCAAACAGACTAGAAAAAATGAAATCCAGGAGTAAATAAAGTCTCGGTTAAAGGCGAGAAATGCGTGTTATTGCTCAGTTGCGAAATTACTCGGCGGGGCCTAATTTGGTTTTTCGCCCGAGTGTGCGTCGATCAGCCACAGAAGCATAAAGTGACGTTAAAAAAATTAAAATAAACAAACAAATTCTTTATCGATAGAACCGGTAATAATTGACAAATGGACTTACTTTTGTTGGTTATTTTTAAAAAAAAAGGGCTCATATGTAACCACAATATGAAATATTCGATAGCTCTTTGCTGAAAATGCCGCGGGATTCACCTAGTTTATGATCTTCAAAACAAACATAAGACTAAAAACTAGAATTAATTTTAAAAAAAGTTTTAGTCAAAGAAATTTTAATTAAGAGAGAGGTTAAAGAGATGCTAAAGGTGCGAAGAGAAGCAGCTGGGCGGGCTCTCCGCTAAGTAATTAGTAATTAGAACTCCCTGAAAACAGAACGTCCCGAGACCAAAGGATCACGCTTTTTTTTAAGAGTTTTAATTCTTTTTTTTTTTTTTTTTTTTTTTGTTAAAACTAAATTTTTTAAACTCGTTACTAGTAAAGAGATAACCAAGAAAAATACCATTTTTTTAATATGTTTAGTATGTTTGAGAAAATTAAAAGTGTAACTAAAGCTTACATACCAATGCTTTACAAATTAAATTTAATTCTCATGATCAAAGTGTGAGAAACACACGACTATAAATCACCTCCGTTGTCAAAAGGATTTTAAGAACTTTTAAATATGGTTAAAGTTGAAAAAAGTTAAAGTTAAAGAATCAAAATAATAAATTGATAGGAATTCCTATAATGCGCTACTTACATTTTTTTATTTATTTTTTTTTTCTCTTAATATCTATATTCACGCCTGTCAGAATGTATCTGACAATCAGCAAATGTGCTGTACAAATTGAGATGAGGCATGGTAGGCATGGGGAAGTAAAGTTCCCAGCAGCACCACTTCCATGGCCTTAATTTAGCAGAGGAGGTCCCTCATCCAGCTTCTCTTTAGCCTTCTTCTGACTGGCATTTCAACTATTGACATGTCGTTAAGTTTACTGTGAAAACGAGTATAGAGTGTTCGTATATGTTGGTCAACAGTTGGTTGTTGTAAGTCCGTATGTAGGGTTCTGTTGTTTACGTACCAAGGAGCTGTCGTTATCAGTCTTAAAATTTTGGATTGAAATTATTGCAGTTTTTGTATGTGAGTCTTTTTTGCTGAACCAAAAATCTGTGAAGCGTAAGTCCATATTGGCTTAAGAAGGTATGTGTATGTATTCAGTTTCTGTCTAATTTTTAATTTTGAAGATTTAGATAAAAGTGGGTATAGTACTTTCAGTCGGTGGTTAAGAGTCTGTCTTTTCATCTTGACATGTGGGCCCCAAGTCATCCTTCGATCGAGTGTCAGTCTGTTGGTCTGAGGAATTTGGTTTTTGTCGATAAAAATTGGTGGGCAAGTGTTTTGTCGTAGTGTGAACGTTACGTGTTTTGATTTGTCGTGATTTAAACAAATTTCCCATAGCTTGTACCAGTTTTGTAGTATCATCAAGTGATTTTGTAGAGTCAGTGAGGCGAGTACAGGATCGTCGTTTGATGTTAAAATTGCAGTATTGTCCGCGTAACTTACTATCTAAAAATTTTGTAAACCAATATTTTTCTGGACAAGCAGAGGTTGGTAGAAAAATTCTACTATCGCCAAGTAAAGTTTGGTAGCAAAATGCTTAAAAGCAAAATTGATTATTTTATCATCGATATTGAAATCAGACATTACTTTA
The DNA here is from genome assembly GCA_023052935.1 of Piezodorus guildinii. Lineage (NCBI taxonomy): Eukaryota > Metazoa > Arthropoda > Insecta > Hemiptera > Pentatomidae > Piezodorus > Piezodorus guildinii. Next base: position 166,782,028 of record CM041294.1, on the reverse strand, counting down.
ACGTTACATAATATAAGCATAATTCAATACGGATCACAGGCGATTGGTTGCTGACTCCAATATACTAAAACCACGGCAAAATATCGCCAAGTAATAACATAGGATAGCTGTCAAGAAACTATGAAAAGAGGAAAAACAGCAAAATTATAAGAGTTACAGATGTTCACGCCATATGTTATGGCCTGGTAAGGTTTTCCATAGCTGTTAAATGAAAATAAAAAACTCCCTGAATTTTTTATATTTATCATAAGATCATTTTTTGTATAAATCTTTATTTTTTATTTGGTTTAAAAATAGTCTTTGAAGTTAAATACAATTAAAAGTTTTTGCCAAGAAAGTGAAGAATGATAGAAGAGAAAGAAAAAAAAAGACGATCGTGCTTCAATTGTTTTTTGACTGCCTCGTGGTGAGTCGAGTCTTGATATACCGTCTGAGCGGTGAAGAGGAAGCGGATTATCAGGAATGGAAGTGGAAACAAGGATTGAAACTAATGGATTAAAGCGGGAGTGGAGTTTTTCATGGAAGGTGTGATACCTGGTACGGGCCAAATCAGCAACATATGGAACATTAAGATCATTGTGGATGATTTTATTCGTGACAAAGTGTAAGGAGCGTTAAGGATAAATTCCATTATATTCTACATTGGTATTGCGAGTTTAATCAAAATCTTTAGAGCTGTTATTGAGAAAATCGAAAAAAAGTTGCAAAATGGCATAAAGTGGCACTTCTGTTCATTTTGCTAAAAAGTTGCTGTAACACCTCAGGCATTTACGCTCTTAAAATATAAAATTGCGATTTTATACAATTTATGGTTTTCGCGCTATATTTACCACATACCCTCCTCATTTACAGTCACACACACACACACTGTCAATCATGCATTTCGAATGTTTAATAAATGGATCATTTAGGAAAATAAATAAAATCTTTCTGCGTGACTGGATCATCTGGACCTGGGGATCCTAAAATATCGCACTTCTGTATTGACCGCGGAGCTACAAGCTATTAGTTCAGCTTTACATACAGCCATTTATTCGAACAGTCGTGTTATCTATATCTGTAGAGATTCCCTATCATCACTTAAATCCCTGGGAAAATAATATTTAACAAACAATATTATGAATACTATTAAAAATTATTTCCTCGTATTAAAAGAATTGGAAAAGACTGTCACCTTCATCTGGACGCAAGCCCATATTGGTATGCCAGGCAATGAAGCAGCAGACAAAGCGGCGAAAGAGGCCGCACAACTGAATATTCCGCCAATAAAACTATTTGAATAGCACGATATTAAAAATGGTTAAGAGATGAGATCTCCAGCGACTAAGAAATCTCCTAGCTGTCAGTGTTCTCTCAAAATAAGCTGCGGGGAATTAAGAATACGACAAAACCCTGGAGAAGCTGCGTGAGAGGCTGTAGAAGAGAAGAAGTAGTCGTCACCAGATTGCGAATAGGCCACTCTCGACTCACACATGGATACCTTATGGATAAAGCGAAGGAAACAAAATGCGAACGGTGCTCTACTCCACTCACAATGCAGGACATCTTAGAAGACTGCCCGCTGTACGCAGCTGCGTTTTCTTCTTGAGGCCTGCCTAGGCAACTCTCATCATTATTAATGATGGAGTTTTGTTGACCGTTGAGAAATTAGATGAGGAAGATGGTTGGGGTGCGGTCATAAATTAGAAACACACATTTAAAATAAGTGCTATTTTAATTATGTGCCGACGTTTCGGCCTACAATGTGGGCCTTCATCAGGGTTGACTCTGAGACGCTGTCTAGGAGTCTCCTTTAGACAGCGTCTCAGAGTCAACCCTGATGAAGGCCCACATTGTAGGCCGAAACGTCGGCACATAATTAAAATAGCACTTATTTTAAATGTGTGTTTCTAATTTATGACCGCACCCCCAACCATCTTCCTCATCTCATCATTATTAGGGGATAATAAGGAGGTTCTCGATTTAGTTATAGAGGTTCTAAAAGAAATCGAACTTTACAATAAGATATAGAAAAAAATAAAATAAAAAAAACATAAAATAAAACAAATAAAAATAAATAAATAAAACAAAAACAAATAATAATAATAATAATTTTATTTATTTATTTATTTATTGGAATTTACAACTGTATACAGGAATACAACAAGTAAATTAGATGAAATATATAAAGGCATGAAACACATGTAGAGAAGCTTCCCAATGGAAGTACTCTAAAAATGTTCTAAACTAGAAGGTCTCGAGGCCATCTCCTTTTCAGACGCCACGGAGGATTGTCAGAAATTGAAGAGGAAGAAAGGATTGAAACTAGAGGATTAGGGTGGGAATGGAGTTTTTCATGGAAGGTGTGATATCTGGTACGGGCCAAATCAGCAACAAACGGAACATTAAGATCTTTATGGATTAGTGTATTCGTGACAAAGTAATAAATTTTAAAAATAAATATAATAAAATGGACCATCATTAATAAATTAACTTAGAAGTAAGTATGAAGTAATTAAAAATTCTGCACTGTAAAGAAATTATACAAGCTTCTATGACCATCATGAATTTTACGGGCGTAATAATCTCGTCATTTATCGCCCTAAAACACCATCCCTACCTACCTAAAATATCGTGCACTAGACTTCTTTTTTTTTTAAATAAAGATAACTATAATTTAATAAAGGGAAACTTTACCAGTCAGATTACTCTCGAACTGTCAAAAAGTGACAAATTAAGTTGACCTTGCAACTTCTCTAACTGTAATGAGCCATTCGGAACGGCAAAAGAAGTCCTTAATAATCCTTTTCAGTGGAACTTGTTTCGCAGGAGTTTAACCTTCTCTCAAAGTTTTCAGACAGGGCAGTTTAGGCTCAATAATAAAAGTATAACGGAGGGGGTTATATTAGTTGGGTGCCCCCCACCTTCAGAATTTAAGAAGCCACTAACGCCGAAAGAAGATCGGGAACTTTAATATTAAACCCTCGAAGAAAGTTCTTTGGTGTCGCCCAGGTAGATCTTCCTCAGGACAACATCTCTTCTTCAACCAGGATCCAATATTTTATTCAAGAAGAAAGGCTTTTTGTACCTTTACTTCTTAATGATATCTCATTTATTTCTTACTGAGAGCTTTTGTAAATAATTTACTTGAGCTTTAGCAATAATAAAAACTATATTTTCGTTCAATTTCTAGTTTTGGAATACATGCTTTCTTTATACTTTTAAAATGCATTGTCCTTGCAACATACGCAGACGACACCGTGATACTCTCAACAAGTACTGATCCGACCATAGCCTCACACAATGTTCAAACTTACTTAAATTTACTTTAAGATTGGCTTGATAAGTGGCGTATCAAAATAAACATACAGAAATCAAGTCAAGTAACATTCACGCTTAGACATTCTGATTGTCCTCCACTAACACTTTATAATGCACAGTTACCCAAACAAACAGAAACAAAATACTTAGGACTCACAATGGATAGACGCCTGACATGGAAATCACACGTAGCTACCTTAAAAAAAAGACTGAATCATCGACTATCAATACTTAGACGACTTCTTCATCATAAAACCAAACTATCACTAAGCAACAAAATCATTATATACAACATGTTACTTAAACCTATATGGACGTACGGTACTCAGGTGTGGGGCTCATGCAAAAAATCACACTTGCAGACAATGCAAATCTTTCAATCTGAATTCCTCCGCTTTATCACTGACTGTTCCTTTTACGTAACCAACAAATCATTACACAAAGACCTCAACATACCAATCGTAACGGATATCATTAAAAAATATTACAAACATTTTCACGACTCACTCGCTGGACATCCAAACCTACTGGTACAAACATTACTGACTGATACACTACCACAAAACCCACCAAGCAGACTGAAACGCCTCTGGAGCAGAGACCTACTTCTTTAGCAGATCTTCCACGCCATGAAGTGCCTTCACTGGGAGGTTTCTTCGCTCATGAATGCATTAGAATCCTGAAGGAGGTTTTTCGTAATGGTCATCAGTGTTTTTCGTGTGGCCTAAAGGCATTTGTATATTACTTGTTGTTAAATAAATAAAAAAAATGCATTGTCCGAATATTTGGCAGATTATATTATTTCTGAATAAATAAATTTAGAAAAACGCTGAAAATCACTATATAATGATTTATTATTTCCAAATGATTATATTAGCATATAATCATTTAGATGAAATTTTTTTAATTGTTTTTTTTAGAAATAATAAAATCTGCCACGATCTTAGGCAATAATTATTAGTACTATAAGAAGTTATTCATTCCATATGTAAAAATCTGGTGCGGGCAACAAACGAATTTTACTTACAGATAACCCTAGAATTTAGTAGGAGTGAAACATCGTTGGTTATGCCTTCCTTCGGAGAGGGCGTAAAATGGTGGTCTCCAGCCTGTATGATGTCAGGAACTCGCTGAAGATCCCTAACCTTTACTAAGCCTGAATAGGAAAAATTAAGCAGTGTAGCATCGTCCGATTAGCCACAGTAGCATAAAAGTGACGTCAAATGAATAAACAACAACTACTTCAAATTTTCTAATCGCGTTTTCAAAGAAAAACTCTTCTGCACGACGATGGACAAATAGTTGAAATGTCTGATAACAGAAGGATGAAAAGAAGCTGTATGAAAGACCTTTGCTAAATTAAAGCCTAGGAATGGGGGATGCTAGACACTTCCATTCGTTTGCCAGTCCAACACATTTTCTAATTGTCAGCAAAGAAAAAAAAATCTGGTGCTCGCAACACACGTCTTTCACTTACCTCCGTTGTAAATATCATTTTAAGAAATTTTTAATACATTTAACGATACAAATAGATTGTTAGAGAATTAAATACATTTAACATGTTTTTATTTAATTATCTATTCGACTATAATTTATGAAAATCAGTTTGTTTTATCGGCATTTCATTGTTAACTTTTACAAGAGCATGAGTAAGATGATATTTTTTCTCTTTATATATAATATCTTTAGCATTCCAACAGTATATTTTACATGTATATTACTGTTCTTAACATAAAAAAATAAAAATTGCATTTTAAAAATATTTTTACAGTTTTCTCCTTTAGTTTTTTTTTTTTTTTTAATATTGCTTTATTGAGAAGTAATACAATCTGCCACTATCTTGGGCAATAAGTATTAGAGATAAAGAAGTCATTCATTCCATATGTACAAAGTAAAAACAAAACAAAACAGACATAACAATAAAAAAAAAATAAATAAATAAATTAAAAAAAGTAATAATAAAATAATGCATAAATAAATAATAATAATAAAAAAATATAGATATATATATATATAATAACATAAGATGAAATAAGATAAGTAAACTAAAAATAAAATATAAAATAAATAAAATCTTGGCCTCATTCATACCTATATACATTATTTACATACTGCCCCTGGGAACTCCGAATCGAACCCCTACACCCAGAAGTGGATGGAGTGGCACAACACCATGAGTTCCCAGCGCCTCTCATTCAGCCAGTGGAGACTGAGTGAGGGCGCTAGAGCCACACACTCTCAGGCATGAGTGGAGAAGTTGGCCATTGCCAGCACTCCAGTTGCATTTTTATAGGAGATCTCTCGGCCACTGCCGCCTCAGCCTACGAGGAGGGTTGTAAGGATGGTTGGTACTAGATAGGGATTGTGCCAGAGGATTAGGAAGAAGAGTAAGTTTCTGGTGGAAGGTTGAGAATTTAGATGGGATGAGATCAAGGACGTAAGGGATCTTAAGGTCATGATGTAAGGTCTTGTTTGTAACATAATAGGGAGCATTGACTATTGTTCTAAGGACTTTGGACTGAAAGGATTGGATACGTTTGATGTTCGAAAATTTAGTAGTTCCCATAGTTCAATTCCGTAGGTCCACATTGGTTTGAGAATTGTCTTGTAAATCAATAGTTTGTTTTCAATGGAAAGTTGTGATGTTCTGTTCAGTAGTCTATATAATTGTCCGTATCTTCTGTTGAGCTCTTGTCTTTTAAGTCGAGTATGTGGGTTCCAGGTCAGTCGTTTGTCTAGTAAGAAACCCAGATACCGGACTGTGTCGGAACAGGGAAGTGGTATGGAGTTAAAATGAACTTGTGGACAGGATTTGCGTCGGAGGGTGAAGGTGACATGCTTACTTTTGGATTGATTGACTTTGATACGCCATTTGTCGCACCAATGTTCAATCAAGGAGAGGTGGCTCTGTAGATGGGAAGATGCCAGTTCTGGGTCTGGATGGGTTGAAAGAATGGCAGTATCATCGGCAAAAGATGCTAGGAAGGTATTAGGATCTAAAGGTATATCAGCTGTAAATAAAATATAGAGGATAGGACCTAGGACGCTTCCTTGAGGTACGCCGGCCTCGATTGGGTAACAAGTGGAGAACTCTGAACCACAACGGACTCTGAAGGAACGGTTAGCGAGATAGGATCTTAGGATTAGATATAAGGATTGGGGTAATTGGGATTTTAGTTTGAAAAGCAAGCCATCGTGCCAGACCCGGTCGAATGCCTGAGCAATGTCCAGAAAGGCACCAGTGCAGTATTGCTTGTTTTCGAGTGCAGAGGATAAATGGTCTACTACTCTTAGACCTTGCTGTACAGTGGAGTGCCCAGAGCGGAATCCGAACTGGTGGGAAGGAATTTTAATTAAATGTAGGATACGCTTAAGTAGGATTTTTTCAAATAATTTTGAAAGGATAGGGAGGAGGCTGATCGGTCTATAGGATGAGGAGTTGTTGGGAGGTTTACCAGGTTTAAGAAAGAGGATAATAATGGAGTGTTTCCACAACAGAGGAAAGTGGGCTGTGCGGAGGATACAATTATAAAGGTAAGTAAGGAAAATAATTGCTTTTTCAGGCAGTTGTCGAATGATCTTGGAACTGAGGAGGTCGTGCCCAGGAGATTTATGCGGTTTTAGTTTATTTATAAGGAATTTGACCTCAGAGGGATTAACAGCTTTCGGCGGTAGAGAGAGAGGTATTGGTGAAGAGAGGAATTCTTGTACCCTAGCTGTATGAGTGGAATTGTGGTTGGGATGGGGGGTGAATATGTTGGAGAGGTATTGGGCAAACTCTTCAGCTCTAGTCTCCTCTGACGAAGCCCAGGAACCATCGGCAGGTCGGAGAGGATGGGTGATAGTATGGCGTTTAAGAACTTTTTTGGTTATTCTCCAGAGAGAATTATCGGTAATGGATAATGAGGAGAGGTAAGAATTGTAGGAATGGGATCTAAAGGAATCTAATTTCTGTTTGACTAATTTGGTAAAATAGTTGTAGGATTTCCGATCGTCTGGGTGCCTGGTTCTTTGCCAGAGGATTCTAGAGCGTCGCTTAGTATGGATGAGATCTAGGAGGTCTTGGGGTATTGGATTCTTCTTGTGGTACAGAGGGGAAGGAGAGGGTGACGATGCATTCCAGGCTGCTTGTTGGATCAGGGTAGTGAAGGAATTAACGGCATCATCTAGTTCTTGAGGAGATTTGAGGGATACTCTGAGGTCTATTGCGTCGGTTATGATTTCACGGAAGAGAGTCCAGTTAACTGGGCCTCTTAGGAATGACGGTGGGGGGAGTTTTAGTACAGGTGATAATGAAAGAGTTAGGATAAGAGGGCTGTGATCTGAGGATAGGTCATCGAGCCGGGATACAGAATGATTTAGCGGTCCTAGGCCTTTGTGGATGAAGAAATCTAGAAGGTCGGGATTACGGTTAGGATCGGTGGGCCAATAGGTTCTGCGCAAGCGCTACTTTTATTAACCACATGCTATCTCGTCTCTCTAAAACTTCATTATCTCATTGTGATATAGTTAGTTATCAAGTGATAAACTTAGTGTAGTTAAATCACATCACCTCTATTTTCATTAGAAACTACAATCGGTGAGTAATCAATTGATTATTAAGTCGTATTGACCAGTTCAATAACAGTCTATGAGATAAGGCTTGGAGACACCTGGACATCTTGGACATCCTCCCCACTCCCACTTGGAGCCAGTGAGCCTTCAGTGGCCCAAGAGAGAGGGTACCTCTCGCCAGTCAATTTTCTCCGCGCATACGTAATTACTTACGACTACTGGACAGATTATTTTATTTATTTTATTATTATTATTATTTTTTTTTCCTCCGCCTTTTCTTTCACAATAATATTTCATCGCTCGTAGCCAATATGAAATGAGATATTTTCATATGGTGATGTCGAGTAAAGCGACTAGCAATAAACGAAGTAGGAGCTTAGGGACTACTCCTACTAATTCTCCGCCAAAAAATAAATCTAGAAAATCACAACGGAAGGCTAATAACACCGTAACACCATGCAGCTCAGTAGAAAACATGGAGCCCCGACCTGGCACCTCTTCACAGGCTATGACAGAAGAATCTCCTTTCTTCACCCCCAACCCATATCAGGCGTTATCTAACACCCCCGAAGACGGCATGGAGGCAGCACCAGCTCCCAGAGAGGCTAAACTGCCTCCAATATTTATCAAAAATTTCAAACTCCTTTGTCAACAATTAAATAATATCGCGGGCTCTGGAACATACATTTGTGTCAGTCGTATAAATGACACAAAATTGATGCCAGACACCCCAGAGACTTACCGAAAAATAGTCAAATATCTGTGTGACACGAAAGCTGACTTTCATACATACCAGCTACAAGAAGATAGAGCTCTTAGGGTGGTGATAAGACACCTGCACCCCTCGACGCCTACAGATGCCATCAAAGAAGAACTGACATCTATGGGATTTGAAATCCGCCAAATTGTCAATGTTACCAAGGAAAATAGAGAACAGCCCGCACAAAGTAACAAAATACCATTACCTCTCTTTTTTGTTGATCTTGAAAGATCCCCCGGGGTTGAAAACATCTACTCCGTCAATCGCCTATACTACACAAGAGTTGTAGTAGAAAAGCCATATATTAAAAAAGACATAGTTCAGTGCCATAACTGCCAGGCATATGGACACACAAAACGGTACTGCCATCATATATCCCGGTGCGTCAGATGTGGTGGACAGCATAAGACTGAGGAATGCACCAAAACAAGACAAACTCCTGCAATTTGCGCACTCTGTCACCAAGGGCATATAGCTAACTACAAGGGGTGCCAGACCTACAAGCTCTTAAAGTCAAGACTGCAGGCAGTACGTCGTCAAGACCTCACTCCTAGACCGCTAAGAAAACCCTCCAGAATCGTTAACTCTAGGGTCTCATATGCCCAAATGCTGGAAGAAGATGAGACACCACAAGCTCAGGTCCAACCGCAGCCTCGACCTCATCCCCAACCTCAAGATTCCTACCCTCAATATCAACATCCACATAATCCTGCCACTCAACCTAGGACCGATACCCAAAAGTCCAGCCCACACAGAATTTCCTACATTCCTCCTCCTACCACCTCTACTGATATTACTGCCACCATGAATACATTCCTGTCTGACCTCAAATCTCTTATTACCCCTCTCATCTCTTTGCTAACAAACTTAGTATCCAACCTGATCCAAGTACCTAGAAATCCATAAATGACACCGATAAAGTCCTTCTCCATTCTCCTTTGGAATGCGAATGGTGTTCGAAACCACGTCAACGAACTAACTACACTACTACATGACAAACATATCGACCTAGCCCTCATAACTGAAACACGACTGACTAACAAACGATCATTCAACATCCCTGACTACCAAATATACAGAACTGACCACCCTGATGGGACAGCTCATGCTGGCACTGCGGTCATTATCTATAGCTCCCTCTCCCATCACCCATTTCCCCTACCAGTTCATGATTTTCTTCAAACCACTGCTATAAAAATACAAACTAGTTACTTCCCTTTAACAGTGGTAGCAGCTTACTCCCCACCTAAAATACCGATCTCCGCAGTCCAATTCAATTCCTTCCTCAATTCCCTAGACCATCATTTCCTCATAGGTGCAGACTTAAATGCTAAACACCAGCAGTGGGGAGCCAGAACTACGAACTCTCGGGGGCGAACACTGCAGTCTGCACTCTATTCCACCCATAGTACCATCCTCTCTCCCGACTCTCCCACCTATTGGCCCATCTCCTTTAGTTAGATATCGAATTCGTTCAACTTATATATTTTTCTATTTGTTATCAATGGTAACAAGATAGTATAGTTACTTTTATAAATTCTACAAAATTAAAGGTACTTTAGTGGAACAAAATTTAAAAGATCGGCATTTAAGCCCTGTCAAACCATTTTTATCAGAATAAAACCTACATGATACTAAAGCCTATTAAATTTTAATTGAAAATTGAAGAAAGGTTCAAAATGCATGGTATAAAGTGGCTCTTCTTGTAAGCTTATTTTGATGAAAAAGGTTTTGTAACATCTCGGGCATATAGTTGTATTAAATATGAAATTTCAGTTTCATAGGACTTTTCGTTTCTGCCCGGGAGTTACACACACACACAGACCTTTTTCCGGGACTTGGTTATTTGGACTCAGGGGATCCTAAAACGTGTATTTCCGTTGAAAACTGGAATTCGAAAATTTTCACGATCGCAATACTTTCCCTTACTATATATAGTAAGTGAAAGTAATAAAATAGAAACCTGGCTGCTGAGCGTGATTTTTCAATACGAATTTCCATATTCACTGAGCCATGACACAACATGGGTTGTATAGGGTACAGTTTAAATATAAACTTTAGACTTTAATACGCTTAGAACTTTGTATAAGGTCTTAATGAAGAAGAAGAGTCGTACAATGAACAATGAAAGTAAACCAAGTTAAATAATAAGGAGTGTATCCTTGCCAACTTCCCAAGGTCCTGCTCCTTCCAAAAGAAGAGAGTTGGAAAACTATTTTAATATTTAAACTAAGCTAATTGCAGACGTTATTGAGCTAGTTAATTTCTTCTAAAGGCTACAAGGAATAATATAAAGCTTCTCATGTAATACTAAACTACAAGCAGGTTCTGCTACATACTATTTATGGTTATGTTTATTGTTTTTTTGTGTATTTATATATAAATATTTTTTTTATTAATGAATATCAACCAATCAGTTAATAACCGAACCGAAGATTCGATGCCGTAACCATCAAACTCCGCCTCCACAGACTCGCCCAATGTTCACCGTTCAAGCCCAAGCCCCCGAGATCAGCCTTAACGCAATCCTCCCATTGACGTTTCGGCCTACCTTTCGGACGGTATCAGTCGGATCAACGAATACCAACTTTCTCGGAATCCGATCCTCACCGAGCCCGACAACTTTACTAGCCCATTTGAGTCTCCGCGATGCTATCAACTTAATTATATTCACAGGATTTAACATCATCTAGGTTTTATTTTGATTAAAATAGTCTGACAGGGCTTAAATGGTTCTTCCTCTTGTAGATTCTATAAAAATAACCATATTACCTTAATAGTAATGATAAATAACAGCTAAATATGTAAGTTGTGCGAATTCGAAAAACAACTAAAGAAGAAAACAGCAAAAATATTGTTTTAATGCAACTCTTTGTTTTTGAACATAAGAGCAGTAATATAAATGTATGATATACCGTTGGAAAGCTAAAGATTTTAGAAAAAATATTATCTCATACACAAGCTTTTAAAAGTTAATAGAGAGTATTAAAAAACCGATAAAACTAAGTTATTGTTTTAGATAATAATATGATAGCTTTTTTAATAAAACACATGTTTCTATAGAAATTCAATTTAATTAATTCTTACATAACAGCTATTTAAGCCCTGTCAGACCATTTTTATTATAATGAAACCTACATGATATTAAAGCTCATTAAATTTTAAATCGATATAGCGAGTTTAATCAAAATCGTCGGAACCGTTTTAAGAAAATCGAAAAAAGGTGCAAAATGCATAGTTCAAAGTGGCTCTTCTGGTAAAATCGATCGCAATACTTTCCCTTACTATATTTAGTGAGTGAAAATAAAAAACCGATTAATTTAAATTTAAAGATAGTAAATAAAGACAAATGAAACAATCTCACCTGTTAAAGCTGTGTTGGAAGAATCATTGCCAAAACTAACAGGAGAAGTGCTTCCTAACTCTAAAAACAGGCCTCAATTAGCGAGAAAGACTTTGGAAGACATTGGAAGCTAAAGGCTAAGACAAAGCAATTGGGTTAGAAGCAACTAGCCACCGACGGGCCGTTCTCACTTCTATTCCACACACCACAACACAATATCCTTCGCCGAAGGAGAGAAAACACGTCTTGTGTTCTTAGAAAATATTGCTTTACGAAGAAAATAGGTCGAGGTAAAGAGAGAAGCTTAAAATCACGAAATACGCCGACACCTGAACACTTCAAAATAATTAACTTTCCCTTAGTTCTATTTTTTTTTCTCGATTTTATGTTATTAGAAATAAATGATATCTTGCATATAAATTATGTGTAAAATAAAATTACTTTCACATATCTATATATTAAATATACAGGGTGTTTTGTAATTTCACTGCCTTATTTTAGTTATTTGTTCACAAAATAAATAAAAAGGTTCATATTAACATATATCTCAAACTCATTTATTAAACAGATATCAAAGGTTAAGGATTTATTGAACAGAACTTTATTTATTTATATATATTACAATTTGTCATAATAGACAATAATAATAGTGGTACAGGATCTCATTCATACAATATTGACAATGTAAACAAAAGGAAAGTCAAATTACATAAAATAAAATCAAAATAAATTATGTGTAAAATAAAATGAATAAAATAAAATAAAATAAAAGTTAACAAATGAATAAACAAAACATTTCACATTCATACGTATGTACAATATTTACAATCAGCTAGGGAACCCCGGACGGGGCTTGTCCCACCACTTGTGGAAGGACAAGCAGATTCAAAGGATCCCAGCGCCTCCCTCTCAGCCGCATCACTGGTGAGAGCCAGCGGAAGCTAAGGGCGCCACAGCCACAATCACACCGCACATGAGAGGAGAATCTGACCAGTGCAGAACTCCAGCAAATGTATTGACAAAACATCTCATGGCCACTGCCGTTTCAACCTTCTAGGTAGGTTGTATGGATGAGTGGAGCTGGATAGGGATTGTACTAGAGGATTAGGATGATAAATGAGGTTCTGGTGGAATTTGGAAAATTTGGATGGAATCAGGTCTGAAATAAATGGAACATTAAGGTCGTGGCGTAAGGTTTAGTTGGAGACATAATAAGGAGCAGATGTTATTATTGTACGAGTTTTCATCAAATCTCAAGTTAATAAAATTTTAATTTGAAATTTTCGGGTTTTTTTTTATAATAAGAACAGCAATATAGACTTATAATATACCGTTGATACACAAAGTTGTAAAATATATTATAAAGTGACGAATAGAGAATAAACGGATTACTTATCATCAATTTAATATAGTTATATTATTTAACATAAATCATATGTTTCAACTAAAATTAATACACATTTCTTTTTGGGATCACCGGTAGCTGGGTGGTTAGCATAACAGCCTCCTATGCCAAAGGTCACGGGTTTAATCCCGGAGGTGGTCCTAGGATTTTTTAATGGGAGTACAAAATCCTTAATTATGCCGTCCTTCGGAGGGGACGTTAAAAGGTGGTCCCGAGCCTGTGCGATGTCAGGTACTCGTTAAAGATCCCTATCCTAATAAAACCTGGATAGGCAAAATTTAGGACTCCCACTGTAGCATCGTCCGATTAGCCATAGTAGCATAAAGTGACGTTAAATAAACAAACAAACAAATACACGTTTTATTAAAATTAATTAAAACTATATTACAAATTAAGTATATTTAATAGTTTTTAAATTTATATTAACAGTCTCTTTGGACGAGTGGACTGGGACGGCTTTCGGACGGACTTGGAAACAAAATTGGACTTGACAATTCCACTAAAGACTAAAATAGATATTGACAGTACCGTAGGAAAACTTACAGAATCAATAAGTAACAGTATATTCGACAACAGTACAAACAACAACACTAACATTAACAACCCTCAAAAAACTAACCTGCCACAGCACATTCGCATCTTATTAAGGGAAAAACGTAAAGCAAGATCGAAGTGGCATAGGACTAGGTACCCAGCAGACAAAACATATTACACTAAATTGGCTAACAAACTAAAATCGGAAATCAGACAATTCAAAACTTGCTGAACATGACTGAGAAACTCACTACTACTGACAGATCACTATGGACTACAACTAAGAAACTACTAAACTTCAAAGATTTTAACCATCCTCTCCTTAATGAATCTCAATCCTGGACCAGATCTGATGAAGAGAAATCCCAAATATTCGCTCATCACCTTTTTAAAACATTTAATCCGCATCCTGAAATCCTTAATCCGCATCACCTAGAATTCGTTGAAGCAGAACTGGATATCCCACTCCAGTTAGCCCTTCCTCCAAAGGCATTTCATCCCTCAGAAATTTTAAACTTAATCAACAAATTACCTTCCCGGAAAGCTCCCGGACACGATTTAATCACTGCCCAAATCCTTAAGCAACTTCCTCGAAAAGCCATTCTATTCCTAACATATATTTACAATTCCGTACTCCGCACTACATACTTTCCTCAATGCTGGATATTAGCTATAGTTAAAATGATCCCCAAACCCAAAAAGCCACTGGAGCTCCCTTCTTCTTACCGTCCTATTTCTCTTTTACCCATCATGGGTAAAATCCTAGAAAGACTCCTAAAACGACTATACCCTATCCTAGAATCATTTCACATAATCCCAGACCACCAGTTTGGGTTCCGTACTTCCCACTCCACCATCCAGCAATGTCACCGTGTGGTGGATGTGGTCTCGTCTGCATTGGAGCGTGGATTTTACTGTACGGGAGCCTTTCTCGACGTAGAACAGGCCTTCGATCGAGTCTGGTATCCAGGACTGCTGTATAAACTCCGTAGATTCCTTCCTCCAACATACTTTCTAATCATCCAGTCCTACCTCTCCGACAGATCCTTCAAAATAAACCACAATCGCTCTTATTCATCTCTTCTTACCCAGTCTGCTGGTGTTCCTCAGGGCAGCATTCTGGGACCCATCCTTTACACAGTTTATACAGCTGATATCCCAACCCATCCTAACACATTCCTTTCTACCTATGCCGATGACACTTGCGTGCTATCCGTTCATAATGATCCTAGTATTGCCTCTCAAACTCTCCAATCCCATATCAGAGACCTTGAGGTATGGTGTCAGAATTGGAGAATTAAAATCAATTCCAATAAATCCCATCAAATTACCTTCACCCTTCGTCAAAAACCTATGACATCCTGTCCTACAGTGTCCTTTAATGATATTCCGCTTGTCCCGGTTGAACAGATCCGCTATTTAGGACTCCTGCTTGACAAACGACTTACATGGAATCCGCATACAAGACTGAAAAGACAAGAAACTGCTCGACGTTTTCGGCTACTCCAATACTTACTAGACAGACGCTCTAACCTTTCACTTAACTACAAAAGACTCATTTACATGACAATCATAAGGCCTATCTGGACCTACGGAGTTGAGCTATGGGGCTCTACTAAATCATCCAATTCTTCCCGTATCCAATCCTTACAATCCAAAATCCTTCGTAAAATCCTCAACGCTCCTTACTTTGTCACAAACAAAATCATTCATAAAGACCTCCAAGTATGTAGCCGATTTGGCCCGTACCAGGTATCATTCCTTCCATGACAAACTCCATTCCCACTCTAATCCACTAGTCTCAATCCTGGGTTCCTCTACAATCCCTGATAATCCACCGAGGCGTCTGAAGAGAAGATGGCCTCGAGACCTTCTTGTTTAGATTGATTACTAGAGTGCTGCCAATGGGCAGTTTCTCTTCACGTTTTTCATGTACATATTCTTTATCAGCATATTTAATTGATGTATTGTAGTATACAGTTGTAAATTTCAATAAAATATAATTAAAAAAGAAAAATATATTAACAGTCGAGGTAAGTGAAAGTCGTTGCCCGCACCAGATTTTTTTATTGAGAGATGCTATTTCCAAGACCACGACTGTACATTCCTTTCCTTTTATTATACACCATGCTTTTTCCCTAACTTCATCCTAAACATTCCTGTATCAAAATCTTCTAAAATTCTAAACAGACGAGCGTTCATGTAAGTGTAAAGAGTACAATGATTTTGTAGTTTCTTTTTCTCATATTATTATTATTATTTATGTTTTAAGTATTTTTTTTTATTCATGCAAATAATTAGTGGTTTATTGTACTGATGAGCAGGTATGCTGTAAATTTTTTAAAATCATTTTGTTGTTCTTAAAAGAATACTTCCTTTAATAAGAAACTGTAAGTATACCCATCAACTACTGATTTCTATCATTTTCATTTATTCAAACAATCCCTAGAAATAAGTGTTTAAAGCTAGTGATCGCCTTAGGATAAGAAGATTTCATTGAGAGACTTTCAAGGGTTCGAGAAATCAAGAAAGTTAATCAGCACGGCGGCTTCTGAGAGGAAGATGAACGGTTTTAATCAAACTTTCTTCCAACACCCACTTATCAAATGGATCGCAGCGATACATTATTCACTCCTCTCATTCAAAATCCGAATTTTTGTTATTGAAAAAAAATAAAGATCTCTAATTAAAATAATAACATTTAACTTTGACTAATCTTTTTATGAAACATCTATTAAGAGATGAAATTTATGGAATATACGAGACATGTTTTTTAAGTAAGTACTGTTTTGGAATTTAAAAAGACGTGCAAAGATATCGCAATAATTTTATTTTTACATGAAAGCCTGAACCTTAATATACTTGAATTTTGAGGCACTTGTCATAACGCGGAACCAGTTTTTGAATACCCTCCCCCAAAAAATTCTGCCGCCTGATTTGTTAACCACTGCATCACAAATGCTTTGACTTCGTATCGTCTTGCGTGCAATCCAAAACAAAAGACGTGGCAAGTTGAGTAAGGGTATAGTTTTGCTGACAATGCCCGTCCACATGTGGCTAATCGAACCAAAGATCTCATCAAATCATTTCAATGGGAAACTCTGGATCATCCTCCATACAGCCCTGATCTGGCGCCCAGCGACTAACATTTGTTCCTGCACTTGAAGAAACACTTGGGCAGTCGGCGTCTTCAAGACGATAACGAAGACAAAACATTTGTGATGCAGTGGTTAGCAAGTCAGGCGGCAGAATTTTTTGAGGAGGGTATTCAAAAACTGGTGCCGCGTTATGACTAGTGCAATTATGACAATTCATGGAAATTATGTAGAAAATTAGATTAAGGTACAGGCTTTCATGTAAAAATAAAATTATTGCGATATTTTTGCACGTCTCTTTTTAATTCCAAAACGGTACTTACTTAAAAACATGCCTAGTATATGGTATGTGTCTGTGTCTCCGTGCGGTAAGTCCACCGAAAACTCGATAAGTCCTATGAAACTGAAATTTCATATTTAGAACAACTATACCCACGAGATGTTGCAAAAACTTTTTCATCAAAATCAGCTAACCAGAAGAGCCACTTTACACCATGCATTTTGCACCTTTTTACGCTTTTCTCTAAAACTGCTCATACAATATTCATTAAATTCACTATATCGATGTAAAATTTAATGGGCTTTAACATCACGTAGGTTTTATTCTGATTGAAATAGTCTTACAGAGCTTAATTGCCGATATTTTAAATTTTCTTCCTGCAAAGTACCTCTAATTTTGTAGATTCTATAAATATAACCAAATTATCTTGTTAGCATTGATAAATAACTGCTTAATATGCAAGTTGAGCGAATTTGAAAAACAACTTAAGGAGAAAACTAAAAAAATATTTGTTTAATGAATTTTTTATTTTGAATATAAGAACAGTAATATACACGTATGATATACCGTTGGAAAGCTAAAGATATAGAATAAATATAATCTAATGCACAAACATGTAAACGTTAATAAAGAGTGATGAAAAGCAGATAAAACTGATAATTTTAGATAATAATATAATAGATTTTTTAATAAAACACATGTTTCTATTACGTTCATTTACCATATATAGTAAGGGGAAGTATTGCGATCGTGAAAAGTTTCGAATTCCAGTTTTCAACGGAAATACACGGTTTAGGGTCCTCTGAGTTCAAATAACCAAGTCCCGCAAAAAGGTCTGTGTGAAACTGAAATTTCATATTTAAGACAAATATACGCCCGAGACGTGACAAAACTTTTTTCACCAAAAATGAGCTTACCAGAAGAGCCACTTTATACCATGCATTTTGCACCTTTTTTCGATTTTCTCAAAAACGGTTCCGACGATTCTGATTAAACTCCTATATCGATGTAAAATTTAATGGGCTTTTATATTATGTAGGTTTCATTCGGATAAAAATGGTCTGACAGGGCTTAAATGCCGATATTTTAAATTTTCTTTCTCTAAAGTACCTTTAATTTTGTTGATTCTAAAAAAATAACTTTATTATCTTGTTACCACAGATAAAAACAGGTAAATATGCAAGTTGAGCGAATTTGAAAAGCAACCAAAGGAGAAAACTGAAAAAAATATTCTTTTAACGCAATTTTTGTTTTTATACAATACATGTATGATATACCGATGGAAAGCAAAAGATTTTAGAAAAAATATTATCTTATACACAAGCTCTTTTAAAAGTTAATAGAGAGTGATGAAAATAAAATAAAACTAAATGATTATTTTAGATAATAATAAAATAGATTTTTTAATAAAACACATGTTTCTATATAAATTCAATTTAATTAATACTTTAATAGTTTCACGTATGTTTATTTCTAACTGTATTTGAAAATTCTTTCATTGATTTTAAAAATGGAGGTAAGTGAAAGTCGTGTGTTGCCCGCACCAGATTTTTTAAATCCAATTTAAATAATTCTTTAACAATTTATTTTCGTTTATTAATTCGTTTAAAAAGTCTTGAATTGATATAAATAATAGAGGCAAGTGAAAGTCAAGTGTTGCGCGCACTAGATTTTTTAACGTTATAAATATGCGATTTATAAAAAAAAAAAAAAATACAAATTTACAATATATTTTGAGACAAATACCTGTGTGGATATTACAAAATTAGAAAGATGCGAGAAATGGTTCACAGAGAGAGTAGTTAGGGACCTTCCAAATTCGTTTTAATATATTCTCACAATAATTAGATGTATTTATTTAATATAGTAGTAAATTTCAATAAATATAATTTTTTTTATTATCTTAAAAATGAAACGACAAAAAAAAATTAAAGAAAATCTAATCTTCCAGAAGTTTAATAATAACCCCTAACGACGTGGGGACGAGATGATAAAAAAAAGAAGATGTTTGTCACTTTTTCCGACCCTTGACCTTTTATAACTTGAGATGTCGGAGAATGGCGGCATGTGTGGCCTGCGACTTCAAGGCCTTGTTTATTATTCATTATTATTTTGACAATAAGATCAGAAATATACCAAATATACAACGAAATAAAGTTACGATTGTTCCAATTACGTTGTTAATGTTTCGAAACCTGTTGCCTTCCGAGGTACTCTTAAACATTATTAATGATTTTGAGGGCTGATTAGCTAAATAAACGAATATGGACTGTAATGTTAAAATAAGGGTTCTATAATGCTATTACTATATAAATCCATTGCCAATATAATGAAATCTGGTGCGCGCAACACACAAGTTTCACTTACCTCCGTTATTTATATAAATTTAAGATGTTTAAACAAATTTAGAATAAAAAATAAATTGCTAAAGAATTATTTACATCGGGTTTTAATAAAAACAGGTGTTTCGTTAAATAATCTATTTTATTTTCTATATATATCAAAATCTCGTGTCACAATTTGTTCGCGAAATACTCTTAAATTACTGAACCGACTTTGATCAAACTTCGTAAGTATCTGTTATTCGGTCCAACTTAAATGATAGGATAGTTTTTATTACTATTATAAATGTTTGAAAAATATATTTTTCTAAAACGTAAAACAAAATCTGTTTAACTGTGACAACACTGGTTCCCAAGTAACCTTCCCATATCTTCACATTTGTTATTATTGATTAAAATATAAATCGAAAAAACAACATAGAAGGGATTATTTCTGAATCCTAAAAAAACACGTTTATTCTGGAGGAAGGCTTCACACCTTAATGTAAATACGCATCTATGTTGAAAATGAGTTATGATGATATAGAATTGCTATGTTTAAAAGATAAAACGGTTTTATTGAATAATTTGGATGTGGCTACTTAGTACTGCTATGTAATTGTAACATTGAGTAAATAAAATTGATATCTGACAAGAAATAATAATATTTTATTTATCATAAACAGAATAGCTCATTGCTATTCACCTGTATTTCTTTTATATAACCTCATTCATCATAGTCACTATCAACATATTTCGTAGTTTGTTGCAACTTTAATTTAAATTATTTTATCTATCAAATTCAATTCGCCAAACCGTAAAAAAATATAATGAAGTGTAGTTTCTGTTCTATTTTTTCCATGTGTCTGGATATTACTAACAAGATATTTATAGTTATATTAGATTAATTATAGTAATAGGTTAAATTGTTTTAAAATCACTTTCCTCATCAACCATAATTCTAACTTTACTCTAATAAGTTGCCATTTTATTCCGTTAAATATACAATAGCGATCCAATAGAAGTAGGCATACCCAAATTGCTCGATATATTTTAGCTGTAACGTAATCGTGGGATATAGTCACGTATATACCTTGATCCAACGAATGGGAATATATCAGGAATATTATGGGAATATCATAAGCGTTTTATAGTTACTACTCATAAAAGCATTTATACAAATTGCTAGTTATTTTATCGGTTTTTCATCCTTATCCATTAACTTTTACAAGTTTTTGTATAAGATAATATTTTTCACCGACATATTTAACACGTTTTCTTCGTTTAATTCACTCATAACTTCCCAATTTAGCCAAACACATTCTGTATCCAACACCATAGTTGATGTTGTGGCAGCACCACGATTGTTAAGAATCGGAACTAAAACCTGTCAAAGAGGGTGCTAATTTCTGGCTTTATCACATTATACACTAACCGTTTTGGATGAAGTTATACGTAATAATATTGGGTTGTGTAACACCAAATGTCCGTTTTTTAGTTTCTGAAATACATAAAGGATTTTGCAGGTCTCTGTTGTTTTTTTCCGAATGTTTACATATTTAAAGTAAACGTTACTAATCATCTACCTTTGTATTATAAACATTAGCTTCCCAATCAATTACCCACTTTTTAGTATACCTCCAAATATGAACATAGAAACACGCGATTTTCGAGTAATATTTTTGTACGAGTTTAAACTCGGCCATTCAGCAGCTGAGGCCGCTAGAAATATTTGTAAGGCGTTTGGGGAAGGAAGTGTTAATGAACAGACCATTCGCCGTTGGTTTGCTAAGTTTTCAGTTGGGGATACCGACTTGGATAACTTGCCCCGAAGAAGACCTCCGTCCGTAATAGACAACGATGTCCTCAAACATACAGTAGAAGGAAACCCCTACCAAACAGTTTAAAAGACTCTCAGCACAACTAAATGCAAGTGCATCTACCGTTTCCAGACATTTAAAGTGTATTGGGAAAGTAAAAAAAGCTCGATACATGGCTACATCATCATCTCACTGAGCGGCATGTTTCAAGACATACCGTGCCAAAATTGAAAGAACTGGGCCACGAAGTTCTTCCGCACCCACTATATTCTCCCGAATTGTCTCCAACAGATTACCACCTGTTCAGGAATTTAGACAACTTCGTCAAAGCAAAACTTTTTGAAAATGATGTTCAAGTGAAAAGTGCGTTTTCAGATTTTGTTTCTCTTCAAAGCTCAGAGTTTTTCAGTTCGGGGATAAAAAAAAGTTGGTGCCACGTTGGGAAAAATGTGTAGAAAAAGAAGGTAAATACTTTGAATAAAATTATCTAGTTTTCATATCGTATTTTAAATAAAACTCCTTTACCTTGAAAACGGACATTTCATGTGACACAACACAATATAAGAATTCATGGTTCTACTGATTAAATAATTTAAATGTTATAATCTGCTGGATTTTTTCAACAAGCACAGAAAAACGTCAAAAAATGCTTCTGTAACAACGCATAGGGACTAATAGAGAGGAAGGGACAGGTATGAAGTTCAATGGCTGGCTAATATATGGAAATTGGCCGTTTTATATAAGCGAGCATTGCCGGTGTTTATGACTGTAAGTACTGATTCATGTTATAACGGAGGAATTTTTTTTTTTTTTATTTAAAAGAAATTCATAACCGTATTATACTATAAAATACATTAAGTAAATGTGCTAATAGATCAAGTGGGCGTGATACAGCCATGTGAAGAAACTACCCAGGGTATGAGGTCGCGAGGCCATCGTGTTTTCAGCCGCTTCGGGGGATTATTAGGAATAGATGGTAATGAGAGTTTGCGGACGAGTGGATTGGAGTGTACGGGTAATTTGGAATAAAAGGAGGAATATCTAGTTCGGGCTAGATCTGCGACTAATGGGATATTTAGGTCTTTATGAATTATTTTATTGGTGACAAAGTGAAAAAATAGTAAAAATAAAATTTAAAATTTCATATTTGAAAAAACTATTCGCCCGAGATGTTACAGAAACCTTTTCATCAAAATCAGCTAACCGGAAGAGCCACTCTATACTATGCATTTTGCTCCTAATTATGATTTTCTTAAAAACAGCTCTAACTATTTTGATTAAACTCAATGCAAAGAGTATTGTTCTGGTGCGTTTCTGGACATAGCGCAAGCTTTTGACCGGGTATGGCACACCGGATTATTCTTCAAGCTTAAAACGCATTTACCCCAGTCCCTATACCTCATTCTACGATCCTATCTCTCAAACCGCTCCTTCCGAGTTCGCTGTGGTGTTGAATTTTCTAACTTTTATCCCATTGAGGCCGGTGTTCCTCAAGGCAGCGTCTTGGGACCCGTCCTCTACATCCTTTACACTGCTGATATTCCTAATCATCCTGACACCTTTCTGGCAACACTTGCAGATGACACTGCCATCCTATCATCCGATTCCGATCCTGAAATAGCATCCTTAATCCTGCAAAGACACCTTTGTCTTATCGAGGACTGGTGTAATGCTTGGCGTATCAAGGTTAATGAAAGCAAATGCACCCACGTCACCTTCACCCTTCGACGCAAATCCTGTCCAATGGTTCATTTCAATTCCATACCGCTTCCTTCCTCAGACACAGTCCGGTATCTTGGCTTACTACTAGACAAAAGATTGACGTGGAACCCACATACAAGACTTAAACGAAAAGAACTCAACAGACGATTCGGACAGTTATACAGACTACTAAACAGAAAATCTAAGCTTACAGTTGACAACAAATTATTACTTTACAAGACAATACTGAAGCCAATCTGGACCTACGGACTTGAACTGTGGGGGACAGCTAAACGTTCTAACATCAAACGCATTCAATCCTTTCAATCCAAAGTCCTGCGAATAATAGTAAATGCTTTTTATTATGTATCCAACTATACCTTGCACCACGACCTTAATGTTCCATTTATTTCAGACCTGATTCCATCTAAATTTTCCAAATTCCACCAGAACCTCATTCATCATCCTAATCCTCTAGCACAATCCCTATCCAGCTCCACTCATCCATACAACCCTCCTAGAAGGTTGAAACGGCAGTGGACCCGAGACATATTGTAAACATCTATTCTGGAGTTCTGACACTGGTCAGATTCTCCTCTCATGTGCGGTGTGATTGTGGCTGTGGCGCCCTCACTTAGCTTCCGCTGGCTCTCACCAGTGATGCGGCTGAGGGGGAGGCGCTGGGATCCTTTGGGCTCTGCTTGTCCTTCCACAAGTGGGGGGATAAGCCCCGTCCGGGTTCCCGAGCTGATTGTTAATATTGTACATAGGTATGAATGAGATATGTTTTGTTTATTTATTTGTTAACTTCATTTATTTGTATTTATTTTGTCTATAAATTTTGTTATTGTATACGTTTATTTATTTTGATTTTATTTTATGTAATTTGACTTTCCTTTTGTTTATATTGTAAATATTGTATGAATGAGATCCTGTTGCACTATTATTATTGTCTATTATGACAAATTGTAATATATACGAATAAAAAAAAAAAAATAAATAAAATAAATAAAAAAAAACTATTTTGATTAAACCCTATATCGATGTAAAATTTAATATAACTATAAAAATAATTAAGTTTTATTGTGATAGAAATATTCTGACAGGGCTTAAATGCCGTTGTCTTACATTTCTTTCCCTCAAGTACCTTCAATTTCCTAGATTCTATAAAAATAACTATATCATCTTGTTGGCATTGATAACAAACAGGTAATTACATACCTTGAACGAATTCGAAATCTAACTAAAGGAGAAAAAGCAAAAAAATATTTGTTACGTTATTTTTATGTTTTTTAATATAATAGCACTAAAATAGATGCATGAACAGCTAAATATTTTAGAGAAAAAAAAATATTTTAAACACGAAATAGTAAAAGTTAATGGAGAGGGATGAAAATCGGATAAATCTAGCTCATTGTTCTAGATAATAATATAATAGATTATTTAATAAAATAAATGTTTCTTATAAAACAAAATGAAATTAATTCTTAAACGATTTATTTTTTTGTTTAACTGTATTTATCATTAATTCTAACATTAAACGTATCCAAGTCCTCCGAACAATAGTTAATGCCCTTATTACGTTACCAACTGTACCCTACACCATGACCTTAATATTCCATTTATTTTAGACCTGGTACCATCCATATTCCATCAAAACCTTCTTCATCATCCTAATCCTCTTGCTCAATCGCTCTCCAGCTCCAACCATCCCTATAATCCTCCTCGAAGATTGAAACGGCAGTGGCCCCGCGACGTTTTGTAAACATTTATTCTGGAGTTTGACACTGGTCAGATCCTCCATCATGTACTGTATGTTTGTGGCTATTCCGCCCTAGCTCGGCCTCCACTGGCTTACAGCGCTGAGTGAGAGGCGCTGGGATCTCTTGGATTCGGCTTCTCCCCCCACTTGTGGAGGGAGCAGCCGAGTCTAGGGTCCCTTTAGCAGATTGTATATATTGTATATAGTTAAGTTTGCTTGTATGATTTTTATTTATTTCAACTTGTATTTATCTCTACTACAGGTTGTTTTTTTATTTGTTTGTTGTTGTTTTTTTGTTTTTATTAATTGTTATTTTCTTGTATATATTTGAATTTATTTATTTCTGATTTTATTTAATTTGACTTTATCATTATTCTGTATATATTGTATGAATGTGTAATACATTACTATTACTACTGTTCATTATGTAACAAATTGTAATATTTCTCAATAAATAAAAAAAAATTCTAACGATGAAGGTAAGTGAAAGTTGTGTGTTGCGCGCACCAGATTTTTTTTTAAATCGTAAACATCCTAGATAACTTTTTTAAAGGTTTATTAATATAGGTTTTATTTGTTAATTATTAAGCTATTTATTTAATTAACCATTAAGATTTAGCAATTTTTATCTTAAATTTCTAAACATCACAGTGAGATCCGAAATAAGTATTAAATGGAAAGACCCTTCATTGAGTTTTTTCTTTTCACAAATTAGTTTTACGAATGATATTTAATCTCCTAAATAAAAAAGAAATGAATGAAAAAATTGCACAATAAATGGATACATGAATAAATTCCAAACCACAGACAGATGTAAGTCGGTATGGATGGGTCCATATTTCTTTTATGACCTTGTTTTTTACCCCTATCTTTACAACCTCTCGTCTGACCTATCTTTTTTATAGTTGTCATATAATCCGGCCGTACGAGAAAAAAAAAAACGCTTAAGATTTAGTAGAAAACGTTTTAATATAAATGCAAAAATTTTCAGAAGAATGTTAAACATAAACAAAAAACAGATATAATAATGACAAAAAAAATAATTAAATAACCGGTACGCGATGCACACAACCTTAAATTACCTTCCATTTTTAAAACAAAGTTTGAAATAGAGGAGTGCTTCAGGAGTGGTTGGAGCTCCAGGCCGTGAGGACCGTTGACCGCACGATCCTACTCCGTGTAATCACGGAGTCCCTAGTCCTCGGACAACGCCCAGAAGAGAGGCTGTGAGTTAATTATTATTCCACATACTTGACAAACGATCAAAACTCTGTCTATACTTCAAAAAACTCATTTACAAAACCATTATTAGGCCTATCTGGACTTATGGCATAGAGCTATGGGGCTCCACTAAACCATCCAATCCTTGCAATCCAAAATTCTTCGAAACATCCTAGACGCTCCGTACTTTGTTACCAACAAACTCATCCATAGAGACCTGAATATCCCACTCGTTGCAGAAATCGCCCAAAAAAGATACTCCTCCTTTCATTCCAAATTACCCGTCCATACAAACCCGCTTGTCCGTATCCTCTTATCGGCAAATATTCCCGATAATCCTCCGAGGTGTCTGAAAAGACGATGGCCTCGAGACCTGCTTATTAAATAAACTCTGAAGTGCTACCACTGGGTAGATTCTTCTCAAGACTTTTCCAAGCCAATGTTCTGTAAATAGCTCATTTACTTGTTGTACTGTGTAAAGTTGTAACTATCAATAAAACAATTATTATTTAATTTTATGCTTGAAAAGGTCCCTCAGGGAAGGACCGGAATTTGAACTCACAAACTTTGACTCACGGGTTCCTCTCTGAAATAAAGTTATGTTTTTTTTGGGGGGGTTTTCTTCATATTTTTTTCATTCGCATCTGTAAGAGGTTATCAGAAAACAAGCAAATGTGCTTTATAAATAGTGAGATCAGACATGGGAAAGGAAAGTCCCCAGCAGCACCTCTTCCTAGGCTTTAAACTAGCAAAGGAGGTCTCTGCAGTTAATCATCCCATTGGCTTTTTCGTGCAGTTTGCTGTGAAAAGAGAATACAGATTTCGTATATGTTGGTCAACTGTATGTTGTTTAAAGTCCGTATGTAGGATTTTATTGTTTACGTAACAAGGAGCTTTCGTTATGAATTTTAACATTTGTTGGTGATTCTATGAAAAATTATGGGTTACGTAAATTTATTTAAGGTTTATTAGTTTTAAAAATACGCAGTAATGATTCTGACAAACTTACGCGGTTAAGAGAAGGGCGCGCACGCGCATACCGAGAATTATACTGTGTTGTGCTTAAGTATCGCAGTCGAGTCATAAGTAATAAGTGAGTGCCTACGCTAACTATAGAACTTCCTCCCATCAAGTCGCACAGGGTGACCATCAAGTCCCACAGGGGGGCAGCAGATAATATTACCATTAAATATCGCTATAATATTAAAGGACTAATTATTTAACAATTATACTATTTTATTTAAATCAGAACTATTACTTTACTATATTAGAATTGTGGGTATTCATAATATTATTTTATTTTTTATTATTCTTTTTAATTAAACATTTCCTTTTTTTTGTATATAGTCTGGCCTCTTTATTTTACCAATATATAACTAACGCACATTAACCAATATACTAACATTATTTAGTCAAACAACATTTTTTATTGAAATTATTGCAGTTTTTCTATGCAGTAGAATTATTAGGTATGTGTATGCATTCAGTTGCTGTATGATTTTTAATTTTGACGATTTAGATAGAAGAAAGTATGGTACTTTCAGTCGGTGGTTGAGAGTCTGTCTTTTCATCTTGACATGTGGAAACCAGTCATCCTTCGATCGAGTGTCATTCTTAGGTAACGTACATAGTTGGTCAGAGGAATTAGGTTCTAGCTGATAAAAATTTTAATATAGTTAAATTTGAAGAAAAAAACAAAACAACCTAAGTGTGGTGGAATTCAAAGTTGGAAATAAAATACTTTATTGAGAGTGGAAGACATCAAAACATAAGGAAGACCGATGAAGTTATGATTATGGCACATTGGCTCTAATAGCTAGGCTATTAAATAACGAGAAATTTATTATCGTTATTTAATATCAAGCGATTAAAAATAATATTCCTAATAATACAATATTACCAGCTAAAGAACAAACACATTTAAGCTAAGTAATTTCTAATTGTATCATCATAAGCTAAACAAATTATAAAAATAAACTGAATTCGTATTTTTTAAAACATGTTGAGCAGCTTTTTAAGATGTGAAATACGTATTATTTCGTTATTCATAATAGGTTATTGCTTATTATAATTTATTATCTACCTTCTAAGAGGCGACGGACTCTTCATTTTTAAAAAATAACATTTTCACACTGCATTGTTGTCAAAAATTATGTGATTTTTTTTATCATTAAAGTTAGCCAAACCAATCAAATCGTTTATTTTAGAAAGGTCAAGGTACATAATTATTCTGTTGACTTCTGACCTTTCTAAAATAAACAATTCAATAAAGACAAATTAAATTACACACAGTTAAATGGACTTAATAAATATTGAACGAGGAAGTATTTATAATTGTAGAAAATACGTTGCCGAGTAGGAG
Organism: Piezodorus guildinii; assembly: GCA_023052935.1. Taxonomy (NCBI): domain Eukaryota; kingdom Metazoa; phylum Arthropoda; class Insecta; order Hemiptera; family Pentatomidae; genus Piezodorus; species Piezodorus guildinii. The sequence goes on along the minus strand of CM041294.1, from coordinate 166,753,570 downwards.
TTTGAGCAAAAATTAAATGTTAATCCCCCCCAAAAAAATAACTAAGCCCTTTTGAAATAATTTTGACAAAGACAAATTCCACCTTCTTTTCGAATATCTAATTAAAAATTACATAACTTGCATAATTGTCCTAATCAATCTCGTTGAAAAATAATGCATAAAAAAAATCTTGAAATTCAAATTTCTCTAGTGAGACCTCAGCTACTTAACTGCCTGAGATCATCAATAAAAATTATGATATTAAAAAAATAAAAAGTCTGTTTATATAAAATTCAAGTTACTTCTCGAATTTTGATTGAAAAGCACCATACTAAAAGCAATAAGTATCTACAACTAATTAGTTAAAAAACAACATGAGGTGTAATATAAATTATTTATTTTAAATCAGGAATTTATTTTCTGTAGTTATATAGATAAAAATAAAGATTATTTTCATCGCGCACGAAAATATGTTCGCAGTTTAATTGTTTTGATAAATTGACTGTAATTTTTTTTTTATTATAGTTATTTTTTTAACCCTAGAGTCCTGAAAAAAAAGTCTTTAATTTTCGAATTAAAAAAATAAATAGAATTAAATCCTTACTTAATAAATTTAATAATTTTTATTTTTTGACGATGTATTTATATTATGCATTATTCAACGATAATTTTATTTTTAACTTTCTTTTTTTATTAAAGATAAACATCTTGTACAAATTGCCAGGTTTACCGCACACAAATTAATATTGAATTCCTCATCTTACTAGTCATTCAAAAATAAATAATATAGAAAAATAATAACAAGAAAAGAAAATCAACATAAACAAAGATAGTAAACGGAATTATATCCACTTAATTGGTGTGTGGGTCATCACTATTTAAGGGGTCTTGAGTTCTGCACACTGACACTAAAAAGATGTAGATTGTATTTAGTTTTTGTAGGCAGTTGATTTGGAGTATATTTTCAATGTTCGGATAATAATGGTCTTAAATATTTTCCTCTGCCTTCAATAAGTTTTTCACAGAGAAGAAGAATATAGAATAGATTATTTGTAATTAGTTGGCAACACAAAAGGCAGTTTTCTTGTGATTTAAAGCAGAAAGTTTTCTGTTTAACATAAAGGTTGATTAATTCAGGGTTTGAAACCCTTAACTGGCTCACTAATCTTACCTTATTTAGGATGGTTCTATATGTCAAATGAGTCTCTGGGCTGTTAATATTAAAACTGGAAAAAACTCTATACATGGATATTTTTAACTGATAACTTATTAAAAATTTATACAAAATATATTCAAACTGATTATTACCATACATGACAGGTGACATGAAATACGTTTGAAATCGGTAAATGGTGCCTCATTAGAGCTAATTAGGGAGAGGATGACTGTGATATTAAGTTTTAATATTCATTAATTGTGAATCCTTAATAAGCGCTTGAATATTTATCGAATGAGGGAAGCTTAAAACTCTCACCTGTGACTGAACTGGGATATCCTCCCTCATTTGCAGAAAGAGTAGAGCCCCTTCAATAGCCGCGAGACAGTACCGACAATACCCAGCGGTCGTGCAGGTCTAGTAGTCCCGCTCTTGTTACGGCGCCAGCACTACAGCCCCTTCCTTATGAATTATTACTCGAGCTAATTAGTCAAAGTGGGGGGCGGGCAACCGTAATACGCCCACCCTCTTTTGAAATTACCTCTAATTAACCTACTTGTTTAATCTTCAAAAGGCGTCTCTATTATACGTGTGATTAGGTTTTTATACTGCCTTCAATTAAATTTTTTAAGTTTTTATTACCCTTCCTAGCAGGATTATAACATTTTAAATATACATATAAAACTCAAATGAATTAATGAAAATCTGATGCGGGCAACACACGACTTTCACTTACCGCTGTTGTTAAAATCGATTAAAGAATTTGTAAATACAGTTAGAGGTAAAAATGAGTAAAACTAATACAAAATTAATTAAATTGAATTTCTATAGAAACGTGTGTTTTATTAAAAAATGTGTACGCCCAACACTTGACTTCAACTTATCTTCGTTATTTATTAAGGAATTTTCAAACGAATTTAGAAACGAAAATAAATTGTTAAAGAATTATTCACATTGGATTTTAACAGAAACATGTGTTTTATTAGATAATCTATTATATTATTATCTACGACGATCAGTTTGTTTTATCTGCCTTTACATCACTCTCCGTTAACTTTTACAATAGTATGTATAAGATAATATTTTTCCTAAAATCTTTAGCAATTATACATGTATATTACTGTTTTTAAGTTAAAAAACAAAAAATTGCATTAATAAAATATTTTTGCAGTTATCTTCTTTAGTTGGATATCTAATTCATTCAACTTATATATTTACCTGTTTTTAGCAATGCTAATCAAATAATATGGTAAATTTCATAAAAACTAAAAAATTAAAGGTACTTTAAGGAAAAAAACTTAAAATATCGGCATTTAAGCCGTGTCAGACTATTTCAATCAGAAAGAAATCTACATGATATTAAAGCCAGTCCAATTTTACATCGATATAGGGTGTTTAATCAAAATCATTAGAGCCGTTTTTTAGAAAATCGTATTAAAGTGCTAAATGCGTGGTATTAAGTGGCTCTTCTGTTTAGCTCATTTTGATCAAAAAGGTGCTGTAACATCTCGGGCGTAGTCTTAAATAAATTTAAAGTTCATTTTCGTACGACTTTTCGCTTTTGAGCTAGGCATACCACACACACACAGTCCTTTTTCGGACTTGGTCTGGAAATGGAATTCAAAAATTGTCACGATCGCTATCCTTTCCCTTACTATATATTTCATATACAGTAAGTGAAAGCAAAAATGCTCCATAGAAAGTAATAATTAAAGTTGTAAATTAATGATTTATCAGGAAGTTCAAAATAGTTTCTGTCCCTAATTATTAATTCGGAGAAATATTATATTTTTCATTTGGTAAATTTCAAAAAGGTTCTAAGCAGCAGAAATACTTAATATTTTGTGATTTCGGCATCTCCAAAAAAGAAAGATGATATTATTTTAGGTCTACATAATTATAATAATTCATTATTGAATAGAAAGAGAGCGAAAAATACAAACAAATATGTAAAAGTTATCCGCTGGTTTCAATCCTTCCTTTCCGATCGCACTCAAGCCGTTTACATTCTTAACCATCCCATATCATACTTCCTAGCTCTTTCGGCAGGTGTGGCCCATGGTCAAGTATCTCTCCTATCCTTTTTATGTTATATCAATGATCTTCCTAACTCAATAGTTCACTGCTCCCACCATCTTTATGCTGGTGATTACCAAATTCACATATCCCTTCCCTCCTACTGAGTTATCAGTGCTTGGGCAAATCTGAATAAGCTTAGCTTAAATGCTATGAAAACTCAGACTATTGTTATGGCTCCAGTCCACTTCTCAGATCCAACACCACTTTCCCAGCATTACTCCTAAATGATCACCCCATTACATTCAGCTCCTCTGTCAATAATCTAGGAATTACTATAGACCAAACCCTATTCTGGAAACCTCATATAGCCTAAATCTTCCGTAGATCTATAAGTACCTTAAAGTTTTTTCATCGCTCCAAATACCTTCTTCCACAATCCCCCCTCATCTCTTCGTTTCGTCACTCATTTTCGACTACTGCTGCGCGGGTAACCGTACGAATTAATATAATGTTGTAAGCCCATAAACTTCTAAACATATGTTATTGGTTGAACAAGAGGTTACACATGTCATTTACGATTCACCTCATTTGAATTCCACCCGTGCGAAGCAAAGACGGGTCTACTGGTATATTATTGGGTTGTGTCACATGAAATGTCCGTTTTCAAGGTATAGGATTTTTATTAAAAATACGACATTAAAACAAGATAATTTTATTCGAAGTATTTACCTTCTTTTTCTACACATTTTTCCCAACGTGACACCCACTTTTTTATCCCCGAACTGAAAAACTCGGAGCTTTAAAGTGAAACAAGTCGGGAGAATATGGTGGGTGCGGAAGAACTTCGTAGCCCAGTTCTTTCAATTTTTGCACGGTATGTTTTGAAACATGGGGCTTGCTGAAGCTCAGTGAGATGATGAGGTACCCATGTATAGAGCTTTTTTACTTTCCCAATACACTTTAAATGTCTGGAAACGGCAGATGCACTTGCATTTAGTTGAGCTGAGAGTCCTTTAACTGTTTGGTAGGGGTTTCCTTCTACTGTATGTTTGAGGACAGTATTAAGTCGGTATCCCCAGCTAAAAACTTAGCAAACCAACGGCGAATGGTCCGTTCATTAACACTCCCTTCCCCAAACGCCTTGCATATATTTCTAGCGGCTTCAGCTGCTGAATGGCCGAGTTTAAACTCGTACAAAAATATTACTCAAAAATCGCGTGTTTCCATGTTCATATTTGGAGGTGTACTAAAAACTGGGTAATTGATTGGGAAGCTAATGTTTATAATACAAAGGTAGAGGATTAGTAACTGTTTACTTTTTACCTTACCCAATAATAAAGAAACGTAATGGAACATTATTGCTTTTTAAAATAAGAAAACAATCGCACTTAAAATGTTAATGACTATTATCACCCGTGAAGACATCCTACCCGATCTTGAAACCCTGAATTGGGATGATATCTATTCCTGTTCCTCCATTGACGCCATGGTCGACATCCTCACTTCTAACCTGATCACCGTCCTTGACAAACATGCTCCCCTCAAAACCCGTACCTTCCGCCGCCCACCTGCTCCTTGGATGTGTCAAGAAATAAGAGAACTACAAAGAAAGCGTGAGGCTGCCCGTAGGCGCTTTAGGCGCACAAGACAAGTAGATGACTATGAAGCGTTTAGGATCCTCCGGAACTTGACACAAGCAACAGTTAGGCGAGCGAAGTCCAACTATTTTCAAGAATCCCTGTCCTCTGCTCCTGATCCTAAATCCAAGTGGCAACTTCTTAGTAAACTTTCCCTCTGTAAATCATTTACCTCTTCAGTCTTTCCTGTATCACCCAATGAACTAAATTCTTATTTCTTAAACGACTCCTCCAACATTTCGCCATCCTTTTCTCATAACTTATTCCTTTCATCATCATTCGATTCTGACAATTTTTATTTCTCCTACATTTCACCCACAGACCTCATATCTTCCATAATGAAATCCCGTACTACTTCCTTAGGTTTCGATGGAATTCCAGTAAAATTGCTAAAATTATGCCTTCCAGAAATCCTGCCAGTCCTTCTTTTCATCTACAATTTTTCCCTCCAAAATTCAGTTTTCCCTGCTTCCTGGAAACAAGCTTTGGTCCATCCTATAAACAAAATCTCTAATCCATCTTCCCCTAAAGACTACCGACCTATATCCATCCTATCGAACCTTTCTAAACCTCTTGAACGGATTGTACAATCCCAGGTATCCAGTTTTCTTGAAAAAACCAACCAACTTAACCCTTACCAATCCGGCTTCCGACTTGGCTACTCTACGCAATCCGCCCTGACCAAAATCACAAATGATATTTATACTGCTATAGATGAAAAAAAATTAACTGTCCTGGTACTTTTAGATTTTAGCAAAGCTTTTGACTCCCTTAACCATTCGATCCTTTTCTCTAAATTAAAATCATTATCCTTTTCCAACAGTTCTGTTCAATGGTTTCAATCCTTTCTTTCCAACCGCACTCAAGCGGTTGTCATTCCTAATCAACCCCCATCTAATTTCCTTGCCCTGTCCTCAGGCGTGGCCCAAGGCTCGAGTATTTCTCCCTTTTTGTTCAATACCTACATCAATGACCTTCCTGATTCAATCCATTACTCTTCCTACCACCTATATGCTGATGACCTCCAAATCTATTTATCCTTTCCTCCTTCCGAGTTATCTGTAGCATTTGCCAGTATTCAGAAAGACCTAGATGGGATCAGTGCCTGGGCAAACCTGAATAACTTAAGGCTTAATCCTACAAAAACTCAGGCCATCCTTGTTGGTTCCAAATACCTCCTCCGATCTATCACCACCCTTCCTCCGCTTTTGTTAAATGATCACCCTATTGTTTTTAGTTCCTCTGTGAAAAATCTTGGCATCATCATCGACCAAAACCTGTCCTGGAAACCCCAAATTGCCCAAATTTCCCGTCGATCGATTAGTACCTTAAAACTATTCCACCGATCCCGCCACCTCCTCCCACTATCTACCCGTAAACTCCTAGTCTCATCACTCATTTTCCCCCACTTTGACTATAGTTGTGTGGCATATGGCGGCCTCTCGAAGGTGCTTGAGGACAGATTGAAAAGAATTATGAATTGCTTTTTAAGATTTGTGTTCGGCACCTCGAGACGGTCTCATGTATCCCACCTCTACGACGAGTTAAAGTGGTTAACCCCAAACCTTCGAAGACAATATTTCCTTGGATCATTCCTTTATCAAATCATTAACTCCCACCACCCATTTTACGTCTACAGCCTTCTGGTATTTAAATCCTCAACCCATCACCAGGAAACAAGATCCCGTCTGTCTGACCTCCAAACTCCTTTCCACAGAACCAAAAAATACGCTTGCTCCTTTTTAGCCCGTTCCACTGCCTTATGGAATACTCTCCCTTCAAACATCCGAGATGCTCCTTCCCTACCATTATTCAAATCCCTCCTCTTTCAATATTTACTTTCTCTCCAGTCCGATGTAAGCTAATTTTTAATTTTTATTATGCCTATTTATGTGAGGTGATTTGTTTATATACTTTAATGAGATGTAAAAGATATATTTTAGGTTGATTATTATTTATTTATTTTTGAATATGTACATAGAGATGTCACAATGACCTTTTATTTATTTTTTTCTTCTTTTTTTTTTGTTATTTAAATGTAGTTATATATTGTTTTAGGCCAGATATAAATTATTATTTTGACCATTAATGTTATTCTGAAGGGACATTGTCCCAGAATAAAGTTTATTTTCTATTCTATTCTATTCTATTCTATTACATTCAATTTTATATACCAAATATTAATCAGACGAAAATAAGGTCTTGCTACAATGCACGTCTTAACAAAAAAAAAAAAAAGGCTGATAATTTAAAACTAGTTCCGTAAATAACGAAGTTTATTTAAAGAGTTTCGCGTGATGTTGCGATATTTTTAAAGCGAGCTCAATTAAAAGTTTTAATTAGCCGGCGTTAGTTCTTCGATTCTCAATTAGTTCGCTACAAAAGTGCAATGCTTCGGATCCAACTATTCTACCTTCCTTTCTCGATTACTAAGTCGCTAACACTTAGAAATAGCTTCTATAATTTGTAACGAACAAAAGAAACAACAGAAAAAGCCTGCTAAATCGTAGCAAACGAGCTGAAAATGTTGAAAATTGATGTGACTGTAGATAAAACGATAGATAAAATTTAAAATAAACAATTGCAAAATTAAACTATCTAAACATACCAGCTATCTCAGAGTCACCTTTAATAGTCGTTTAAAGTTTTGGTTCCAATTTAGTAAAAAACCTGGTGAAAACACACGACCTTCAGTAACCTCCGCTTTTAAAATCGATCATAGAATTAGAGATCACAGTTAGAGATAAAAATGAGTGAAACCATTAAATAATTATTTAAACTGAATTTTTATAGAAACATGTGTTTTATTAAGAAATCTATTATATTATTATCTAAAATAATCAGTTAGTTTTATCGGCTTTTCATCACTCTTTATTAACATTTACAAGCTTGTGTATAAGATAAAAAAAATTTTTAAAATCTTTAGCTTTCCAACGGTATATCATACATGTATATAATAAATAATAAGTTCTTAAGTTCAAAAACAAACAATTGCATTAACAAATATTTTTTTAGTTATCTTCTTTAGTTGGATTTCGAATTCGTTCAACTTATATATTAACATGTTGTTCAGCAATACTAATCAGACGATATGGTAAATTTTATAAAAAACAACAAAGTTAAAGGTACTTTAAAAAAAGAAACTTTGAAATATCGGCATTTAAGCCCTGCAGTACTATTTCAATCAGAATGAAAAATACATTATATTAAAGCCAATTAAATTTTACATCGATATAGGGATTTTAATCAAAAACTTTAGAACAGTTTTTGAGAAAATCGTAAAAAGGTGCAAAATGTATGGTCTAAAGTAGATCTTCCGGCCAGCTAATTCTGATGAAAACAATTCTGTAACATCTCGGGCGTATAGTTGAATATGTTATGCTATCAGTTTCATAGAACTTTTCTTTTTTGCCCGGGAATTACCACACCCACACAAACACACACACACACAAACAGACCTTTTTGCGGGACTTGGTTATTTGGACTCAGGGGGCCCTAAAACGTATATTTTGTTGAAAATTTCGAAAATTTTCAAGATCGCAATACTTTCTCTTACAATATATTTCATACATAAGGTAAGTGAAAGTAAAAATTACCGTCAAAATTTAAAATAAACAATTGTAACAACAAACAATTAAGGCAACTTAATCAATTAATTAATTCTTCGAGTCTGTCCTTTTGACTGAAGATATGAATATATAAGACCAATATGCCCCAACTTTATTATATAGTGCACCATTCTTTCCGCATGTTGCAAGTCCACCGAAAAAACGTTTACAATAGTTTCAAAATGGTGTACTACGGAAAATTGTGAAAGGAACGTCATTCCAAAGATCTAAAACCTCTAGAATTCACGAAGAATTAAAAATGGACAAACTATCGGAATTTATATCTACGAGGAATAAAAAGTTCTATGGAACGGTCAAACTTACTAACAAACCGATATATAGTAAGCTCACACCTTCTGGATTACGATGGCGAATATTGAGATTTCGCTATTAGTTTTAGATTAAGGTTCTACTTAAACCAAAACGTGAGCCCCATCACCTCATTATAGATTCTTAGAAGATATTTATATACTATAGAGATACCTGACATCCTTAAGACGCATACGTGCAGAAAAAGGGAAATATTCAGAAACTAAGGTTTTAAGAAGAACTAACAAAAGAGACTATGGAAACCCACCCCACCCGCCAAAAAAAAAAAAAAATTTTCATATCGCATTTTTATAAAAATCCCTTACCTTGAAAACGAATATTTCATGTGACACAACCCAATATTATAATAATTATTTAATATTATATTAGTTGCTATATGTATAATTATGTTGCTGCAATAAGATATATTATGAAAAAACTTAATTTAATTGAGAAAACAACCTATCTGCAACTAAGTTGTTTAAAATAACCTAAAAACTGTACATTAGGTTAAAACCATTCTTCGAAATTGTCGTAGTTCTAGACTTACTAAAGAAAACAATAACAATGCACAAAATGAAGAAAACGAAAAAAAAAATGGTAACATAGTACTGCTGTACAATAGGCCCATAATATCTTGAGAATGTGGAAACAACCCCGAAACGTTGATAAATGATGTAGACAATTATGAAATGAAATAAATAATTAACAAAAATAAGTTAAGGTGTGCTCATTTAAGCGTGTAATACTACGAAAAACTTCCAGAAAAAAAAAACAAAAAAAAAACACAATGACAATTGAGACATTGATTTCCTCAAGTCACTAATCGACATTTTTTACGAAATTGATTTTTTTTAAATATTTTTATTTCTCAGCGTTTAGTTTTATCAAAATTTTCCAATTGATTTTATCTAATTAACATGCGAGTCCTTCAAAAAAGCGATTCAGAAATGCATTTATTTTCTAAAGGTTACACAGGCCCGCCTGAGAATCGGACACACACGGCTAACGCATGGGCACATAATATCAAAATAATTGCCCCCAAGATGCAAGCATTGTAGGGAAAACTTGACCATAGCTCATATTTTTGAAGAATGTTCCTTCTACATCAGGCACCTGAACAAAAATAGAATACCAAGCAACGTCGCAGATGCTTTGGGAAACAATGGAAAAAGGATTGATGAATTAATGTGTCTCCTCTCTCAAATGGATTTTTACAAGCTTATTTGAACTACTCTTGTTTTCTTTGGACTTAAATTATTATATATATATATATATATATATATATATATATATATATATATATATATATATATATATATATATATCATTTTTTTTTAATTTTATTTATTTATTTATTTTCTATTATATTTTATTTTACTTATTTTTGTAATTACTTTTCTAATTATTATATTTATTACTTTATTTTTCAATTAAATATTAATGTATTACTATTACTTATTTATTTTTATTATTATCTATTTCATCTAATTGTTTTTTACCTTTATTTATTATCATTATTTTTATTTTATTTATTTATTTTTATTTTATTTTTTTTATTTATTCTTTTCTCTTCAATATTATCTAACATTCATTTATCTCAAGTAGAATTATACATATATTATTATATCTTTTAATGAATATCTCTTTTAATATTTTAACTTATACTATTTATCTTAACTTAATCTTCTATAAAATGAATATATCTGGCACTGATGACCGCGATGTTTTGTGCCATTAAAATTTAAAAAAAACCAACCAACCAAGGTTACACAGTTTTCAGGTACACATTTACTTTCGTTCCGAATCACACTAAAACATTTTATTTCCTAAACTTAATATAGTGTTATTAATATTGTAAAAGATCTGGTGCGCGCAACACAAGACTTTCACTTACCTTCGTTATTTATATAAATTTGAGAATTTAGAAAAGTAATTACTTCTCCTTCGAATATTGAAAGGATTCTTTGAAAAATGTGGAATTTATTTCATGTATTGAGATATAAAGGATAAATATTATAATACGGATACAAATACAAGAAGGCGGATTTCACAGCTAGGTAGAGCGAGAGATAGGGTAAGCCTCCCCCCTTTCCCTCCCCCTTTATCCTCTCCCTCCTCCCTCCCATCACCCCTCTACCTTTTTGCCTTTTTCCATTTATTCCCCTCGGCAGGACCCAATTCCCTGCTATTATTTCTTTTCGTCCTTTCAGATATCTTCGCAGGAAAACCCGTTCATGTTTTCTTTTTTTTTTTTTTTTTTTCGTTCCGGTTCAACACAACTGAGCACCGGTGAAAAAGTCAGCTTTTGAGATTAAATTTTTAAACTTTCAATAATGATAGGTTTAAGGTTTTTTTTTTGTCATAAAGATCTAAATCCCTTTTTCAATCTAAGTCGTTTTAGGCTATTTTGTAATGTCCAAAAATATTTTGTGTTATGAATAAAAGGTTTATATATTGGGTTGTTTCAAATGAAATGTCCGTTTTCATAGTTTCTGAAATACATAAAGGATTTTGCAGGTCTCTGTTGTTTTCTTCCGAATGTTTACATATTCAAAGTAAACAGTTACCAATCCTCTACCTTTGTATTATAAACGTTAGCTTCCCAATCAATTACCCACTTTTTAGTATACCTCCAAATATTAAAATGGTAACACGCGATTTTCGGGTAATATTTTTGTACGAGTTTAAACTCGGCCATTCAGCAACTGAGGCCGCTAGAAATGTTTGCAAGGCGTTTGGGAAAGGGAGTGTTAATGAACGGACCATTCGCCGTTGGTTTAATAATTTTTCAGCTGGGGATACCGACTTGGAAAACTTACCCCGAGGAAGACCTCCGTCCGTAATAGACAACGATGTCCTCAAATATACAGTAGAAGAAAACTCCTAACAAACAGTTAAAAGACTCTCAGAACAACTAAATGCAAGTGCATCTACCGTTTCCAGACATTTAAAGTGTATTGAGAAAGTAAAGAAGCTCGATACATGGGTACCTCATGATCTCACTGAGCGGCAGCAAGACCCCATGTTTCAAAACATACCGTGCAAAAATTGAAAGAACTTGGCTACGAAGTTCTTCCGCACCCACCATATTCTCCCGACTTGTCTCCAACAGATTACCACCTGTTCAGGAATTTAGACTACTTCCTCAAAGAAAAACTTTTTGAAAATGACTTTATTTTTACTTCAAACCTCAGAGTTTTTCATTTCGGGGACAAAAAAGTTGGTGTCACGTTGGGAAAAATGTGTAGAAAAAGAAGGTAAATACTTCGAATAAAATTATCTTGTTTTCATATCGTATTTTTAATAAAAATCCTTTACCTTGAAAACGGACATTTCATGTGACACAACCAAATACTATACACTCTTAAAATCATTAAAATTAAAAATTAGACAGAAACCGATACCTACTTAAACCAATATGGACTTGCGCTTCACAGATTTATGGCTCAACAAAAAAAAGACTCACATACAAAAACTGTAATCATTTCAATCAAAACTTTCAAGACTCATAACGACAGCTCCTTGGTACGTAAACAACAAAACCCTACATACGGTCATTAAACAACCAACAGTTGACCAACATATACGAACTCTCTATAATTATTTTCACAGTAAACTGCACGGACACAACAGACTGATTAACATACGAAATGTCAGTCAGAAAAAGGCTACCATGTCTGATCTTACTTTTCATACAGTACATTTGCATATTGTCCAATACCTTCTGACCGGTACGAACAAAGAAATATAAAGAAATAAATCTGGTGCGGGCAACACACGACTTTCACTTACCTCCGTTTTTAGAATCGATTAAAGAATTTTCAAATACAGTAAGAGATAAAAATGAGTGAAACCATTAAAGAATTGATTAAATAGAATTTCTCTAGAAACATGTGTTTTATTAGAAAAATCGATTGTAATATTATCTAAAATAATCGCTTAGTAATATCGGCATTTTATCACTCTCTATTAACTTTTAAAGTTTGAGCATTAGATAATATTTATTCTAAAAGCTACGTGTATATTACTGTTTCTAGGTTCAAAAAAAAATAATTGCATTAAAAAAATACTTTTTCATTTTTTTCCTTTAGTTAGATATCGAATTCGTTCAACTTATATATTTATTTGTTTTTCATCGATGGTAAGAATATAATATATTTATTTTTATAAAATCTATAAAATTAAAGGTACTTAACAAGAAAAAATCTATCATACTATTTCAATCAGAATGAAAGTTACATTACATATTAAATTATTCATATTGAAAGTAAATTGATTATGTTTCAAAAAATAGTCATTAAGATATTTAACAGTCATTAATGAAATATAATAAATTATGTTGAAGGAAATACCTTAAAAAAAAAAAAAAAATGATCATGTATAATTTTAAATTCTTATCTTTATGTCGAATGATCTCAATATGGCCTCCTATCTTCGAGTTTAAGACTGCCTGTCTTTTTCTTTAAAACATAGTTCCAAACGAAAATAAATAATAAAATGACAGAGCCATTAAGAAACTTAAATAAACCACCGTTTTCACATTTATGACACATTTTGCACACGTTCTAAATAAATTTGGTTACATTTAAAACATATATAAAATAAATTAAAAGCAAGTAAATTACGAAATGGTTGTGGATTCCGAATACTTTTTACACTCACTGTATATTTTGTAAAGAGAAATAATGAAAAATATTAATACCTGAACTGAATTCAACATGGCGCTTATCACCCTAATTTATTAACTATGTAAAAAAGATAACTTTATAACTAAAAAAATATTTAAATCAAGCGAATATTATTAACATGATAAAATAATTATTAAAAATCAACATATTAAAATAAATACATAGTAAGCTTTAAGATGCTAATTAAAAAGTTCAATATTTGACGGATTCTTAATTTCGCTAGTTTTGAAATATTTAAAATTATCTGGTACTGAATTTTAAATGTTTTATAGCACGATTTTATATACCTTAATCAATGATACATTCAGATCGAACACTTTTATTAATAAAATGCTGGAAAAACTATTTAAAATAAATATATAATAAGGTTTGAGATGATTGTAATAAGTTAAATGTGCTGGCTTTGGTGGCTTTTAATTTAGCTATTAGCAATGTTGCCAGTTCTACCACTTATATTGAGACAGTAAGTTAAACTAAGTTTTAAATTCATATATTTTCTCCTAAATATGTTAATATTTTATATAAAATGTATAATTTTTATATTTATATTTATTAACTTATATAGGTTTTAAGATTCTAGTACGGTATTTAGTTCTGACTTTGTTGGTTATTAATTTCGCTATTAGCAATGTTGCCAGATCTGCTAAGTACTGAGACTATTGGCGGAAGCTGATAGAGGAGGCAATTCAACACCACTTTAATTAAAAAAATATGATAATTTTTTTTTTAATCTATATATTGAAACAATAATGTATATATTTTTAAATATATAAAATAATATACAGTTGTAACAGGGTTTGAGATGGGAATTAATATATACAGCGCACAGCTCTGACTAAGGTTTTTTTTTTGTTAATTTTCCTATAATCAGAAATATTCTCTTACTTGGAACTGTACAAATATTTCATTTTCAAATGTAAAATTTTTAATACATACTCCAATATTATATAACCAAATTTCCAAATGTATCCCTATTAAATATTCAATAAATCTAATAAGTATGTTTATTAATATGATAAACAAAAATATAATAATAATGTACAGTTAAAATTTCATGGTCTATAAATTATATTAATATACATTGTTATGTTTTTAATTGGCTTTTTCCTAGTAATAACTAAAAGGAAATTAATAATGCAGATTAGACACAAAAGAACAGTGGTATATAATTCATAATTATTCATAATTTAAATATAATTGATTATATTTCAAATAAGTCATTAGCATTGTCAACAGTCATTTAGGAAATAATATCATAAATTATGTTATAGAACATTCCTAAAAAAAAAAAAATTATTATCATGCATAATTTTAAATTCTTACCTTTATGTCGAATGATTTCAATATAGCCTCCTATCTTCAAGTTTAAGACTGCCTATCTTTTTCTTTAAAACATAGTTCCAAACGAAAATAAATAATAAAATGACACAGCCATTAAGAAACTTAAATAAACCACTGTTTTCACATTTATGACACATTTTGCACACAATCTAAATAAAGTTAACCACTCGACACGGACCCGAACCGAACAAGATTGAATCTAAAAGAAGATAAAGATGCAGTTGAGAGAACGGTGGCCTCTGATAGGCTGAGCTACCGCCGAGCTCAAAACAGTGATTGAAATAATATTCAGCCTAATTTATCTCAACTACAGTGATATCTATTTTCGTTTCTCAGGTATTTATAAAACATATTATTAATTAATGCAATTTATGTCTATACGGTTGAAAGAGTATTTTTAATTGATTATTCTAAGGGGGGAATGCATATTCATACCTTATATTATTTATATTTTGATACATACATATATTTATATTTTAGTTTATACACACACACACACACATATATATAGTAATGATATATTTATGAAAGGTAATATAAACATACATAAGCTTGATTAAAAAAAAAATTAAATAATTTAATATGGAGGTGATACTCGAATAGTTTCATATAGCAACTGAATCATAAACTAAGCACTATAAGATAACTTTTTTTATAAAATATTATTTTAAAATAAAAGTAAACTGATAATGTGAAATTAATTAACAATAATTAACACTGTAACAATTTATTTATAAAATAACGGACAGAGAGTAGACCTAACCGCACAGAGACCAGTTCTTAACGAAATGATGTTAAGTTAAAAAGAAGGGAGACAGACATGCAAAATGTAAACATTCTATAATTTAATTAGGACGTTATTGGCTACGACGATATTAAGTGAGCACGTGTGGACATCCTTATTAGGTCCATTTTAACTTTAAGAATATTGGTTTCAACAGTTTGAATTCTTATTATATAACCCAGCATCTTGTTTTTTTTCTTTTTTTTCCAATTACTGCAAACTAGGGACCACACAACTACTGATTTCTTTTGACCCAGCATTTAATCTTTTCTATTTTAAGTAATAATTAAATTTTAAAAATCCCAATACGTGTAAACGATTGTCCCTTTCTCTTCCTCGCTTAAATAAATAAATGCCTTGTCAATAATATGATAATATTTATATAACTAAATAAATAAGAATGGCTTAATCTATACTACCGTCTAAATTGGGAGCTGAATTCTAGATACCGCTATTTTTTTTTTTTTTTTTTTTTTTAAGGCTACACAGTTGAAGAAGAGATAGGTGAAAATTTGTGAGAGCTCACGAAAGTAGCGGGATAGGAGGAATGATATATATATATATATATATATATATATATATATATATATATATATATATATACTATATTTAATTTGGATTATAACATGAAATATTTTTTTTAAAATACAGTGCGGGCAACACACGACTTTCACTTACCTCCATTTTTAAAATCAATGAAAGAATTCTGAAAAACAGTTAGAGATAAAAATACGTGAAACCATTAAAGAATTAATTAAATTGAATTTATATAGAAACATGTGTTTTATTGAAATATCTATTATATTATTTTCTAAAATAATCAGTTAGTTTGATCTTATTTTCATCACTCTCTATTAACTTTTAAAAGCCTAAGTATAAGATAATATTTTTTTCTAAAATCTTTAGTTTTCCAACGGTATATCATACATGTATATTACTGTTCTAATGTCCAAAAACAAAATTTTGTATTAAATAAATATTTTTTCAGTTTTCTCCTTTAGTTGCTTTTCAAATTCGCTCAACTTGCATATTTAGCTGTTTTTCATCAGCTGTAACAAGATAATATAGTTATTTGTATAGAATCAACAAAATTAAAGGTACTTTAGAGAAAGAAAATTTAAGCATAAAATATCGGCATTTAAGCCATGTCAGACCATTTTAAAAAATGAAACCTACATCACGTTTAATTAAATTTTACGTCGATATAGCGAGTTTAATCCAAATCGTTGGAACAGTTTTCAAGAAAATCAAAAAAAGGTGCAAAATGCATGGTACAAAGTGGCTCTTCTCCTTAGCTCATTTTGCTGAAAAAGGTTTTGTAAAGTCTCGCGCGTACATTTGTCTTAAATATTATATTTCAGTTTCATAGGACTTACAGTTTCCGCCCAGGAGTTACCACACACCAGCCTTTTTGCGGGACTTGGTTATTTGGACTCAGGAGAACATAAAATGTGTACTTCCGTTGAAAACTGGAATTCGAAAATTTTCACGATCGCAATACTTTCCCTTACTACACATAGTAAGTGAAAGTAAAAAATATATACATATCAGTACAAAAGTATTTCTGAAACTCTACGTTTAACTACACAAAAGTAATCAAATCAGAGTAAAAAAACAAATAAAATAAATACTTCTCTAAACAAAGAAAGATCCCAATCTTTGTAATGTTGATTTACGCACATGTTTTTCCAGCACTCTGTTGATTGTTTAGAAATAGCTGCAGAATAACAAAGGACAGACACTTTATCCTTTGTCGCACTTTGTAGAGAAAACAAAACGAGATGTTTAGGTCGGGGGAAGGAAAGCAGGCGACCCAACAGCAATAGTGGGCCCTATAGCAAAGGGATTTACCTTCGCTCAATCACATTTGTTTGTTTGTTGTCTTACCTTTGTCAAGCTTACACTTTTCTGATAAAAATTTGTTTAGCTTTTCTGTTTCCTTATTTTATTATTCACACACATATATACATATATGAAGACCTCAATTCAATGCAATAAAATGCTATTATAATAAACACATATTAACAATACGTCTCAATAAAAATAGTACTACAATAAAGGACGAAAAAGAACAAAAATACGTTCTTGGATCACAGTAATTTGAAACATTTCCTAGTATTTTTGTTTTCAGTGTTCTTTCAAGGTTTTAGTATCCAAATAGGTCTATAAAACACACTATTTTGTCTAAAATTATATAAGAATTTCTTTAATATGTATTTATGCCGGGTTCTTTCAAATGAAATGTCCGTTTTTATAGTTTCTGAAATACATAAAGGATTTTGCATTTCTCTGTTGTTTTCTTCCAAATGTTAACATATTTAAAGTAAACAGTTACTAATCCTCTACCTTTGTATTATAAACATTAGCTTTCCAATCAATTACCCACTTTTTAGTATACCTCCAAATATGAACATGGAAGCACGCGATTTTTGAGTAATATTTTTGTACGAGTTAAAACTCGGCCATTCAGCAGCTGAGGGCGCTAGAAATATTTGCAAGGCGTTTGGGGATGGGAGGGTAAATGAACGGACCATTCGCCGTTGGTTTGCTAAGTTTTCAGTTGGGGATACCGACTTGGAAAACTTGCCCCGAGAAAGACCTCCGTTCGTAATACACAACGATGTACTCAAACATACAGTAGAAGGAAACCCCTACCAAACAGTTTTAAGGCCATTCAGCAGCTGGGGGCGCTAGAAATATTTGCAAAGCGTTTAGGGAAGGGAGTGTTAATGAACGAACCATTCGCCGTTGGTTTGCTAAGTTTTCAGCTGGGGATACCGACTTGGAAAACTTGCTCCGAGAAAGACCTCCGTCCGTAATTTTCGAGAGTCATAGAATGAGACTTAACTAATAAATAATATAGAGTAATTATTAATAACTTCCTTTTATATATCTAAGGCTGTCATAAACCAGCTCATCACTCTTGTTGTAACATTACTTGTGTCACACTCAAAAAAGAAGACCTCGGAATGTACACTTAGTCACCCAAGTAGAGTCACCCAGTAGTAGAGTAGAGTCACCCAACCCAGTAGTAGTTAGTAGAGTCACCCAAATTCGGGTTAAAACATGGCCATTCAGCAGCTGAGGGCGCTAGAAATATTTGCAAGGCGTTTAGGGAAGGGAGTGTTAATGAACGAACCATTCGCCGTTGGTTTGCTAAGTTTTCAGCTGGGGATACCGACTTGGAAAACTTGTCCCGAGATGATTGACAACGGTTTCTCCAAAAATACAGTAGAAGGAAAACCCCTACCAAACAGTTAAAGGACTCCCAGCACAACTAAATGCAAGTGCATCTACCGTTTCCAGACATTTAAAGTGTATTGGGAAAGTAAAAAAGCTCGATACATGGGTACCTCAAGACCTCACTGAGCGGCAGCAAGACCCCATGTTTCAAAACATACCGTGCGAAAATTAAAAGAACTGGGCTACGAAGTTCTTCCCCACCCACCATATTCTCCCGACTTGTCTCCAACATATTACCACCTGTTCAGGAATTTAGAAAACTTCCTCAAAAGAAAACTTTTTGAAAATGATGATCAAGTGAAAAGTGTGTTTTCAGATTTTGTTTCTCATCAAAGCTCAGAGTTTTTCAGTTCGGAGATAAAAAAGTTGGTGTCACGTTGGGAAAAATGTGTAGAAAATAAGGTAAATACTTCGAATAAAATTATATTGTTTTCATATTCTTATATCTTTAATAAAAATCATTTACCTTGAAAACGGACATTTCATGTGACACAACCCAATAATAAACGACTAAAAAGTACAAATAAAAATTAAAATTTTAGAAAACTGTACTATTAAAACCCATGAATGATTCAGTGCGTAATAAGACTCGTATTATAATGTTACTAACGGCTGTGCATGGAGATTAGTAGGCCCAGATGACGCTCGTCTACCTGGTTTTCTTTTAATCTTTAGGATCACGAAAAAAACGATTCTCTAACCTTACTTTTTATACTAATACCTTATTTTTTTTTCCTCCTAAAAATATTTAGAGGTGACCACGCCCCTTCCTACTTTCTACTCGCCTAAAAGGGGCTGTAAGAATAACTTGATGGCGTTTTAAAGAACCGTTAGTCAGGGGCCGAAAGGGAATCTAACAAGAATCGAGTTTGCGAGTCGATTCTGAGGCGAAAAAATATCGAAAGATAATGTTAAGATCGATTGGGGGCTACTTTATAGCGATCCCAATCTCACGGAACCTCACCTTCCCCTCAAGCTCGGGAATATCTTGCACCTTCAACAATTCCTTCTCCGATTATTTCTTCATACTAGGTACCTTGTACGATTATATTTTTAAAACTTAAAAAAAAAAAACTAAAAATAGAAAAATCTATAAGATATATATACTGAAGATCAACAGTTTGCGACCACTTGTGGTTTACATCAATAAATCATGAATACCTAAATAAAAAATCTGGTGCGGACAACACACGACTTTCACTTACCTCCATTTTTAAAATCAATGAAAGAATTTTCAGATACAGTTAGAGATAAAAATGTGTGAAACTATTAAAGAATTAATTAAATTGAATTTATATAGAAACATGTGTTTCATTAAAAAATCTATTATATTGTTATCTAAAATAATCAGTTAGTTTTATGTTCATTTCATCACTCTCTATTAACTTTTAAAAGCTTGCATATTTAGCTGTTTTTCATCAGCGTTAACAAGATAATCTAGTTATTATTATTGAATCTACAAAATTAAAGGTACTTTAGGGGAAGAAAATTTAAAATATCGGCATTTAAGCCCAGTCAGACCATTTTTATCCAAATAAAACCTACATGATATTAAAGCCCATTAAATTTTACATCGATATAGCGAGTTTAATCAAAATCGTCGGAACCGTTTTTGAGAAAATCGAAAAAAGGTGAAAAATGCATGGTACAAAGTTCCTCTTCTGGTAAGTTCATTTTGATGAAAAAAGTTTTGTCACGTCTCGTCTGAAATTTCAGTGTCATAGGACTTACAGTTTCCGCCCGGGAGTTACCACACACACACACACACACACACACACACACACACACACACACACACACACACACACACACACACAGACCTTTTTGCGGGACTTGGTTATTTGGACTCAGGGGACCCTAAAACGTGTATTTCCGTTGAAAACTGGAATTCGAAAATTTTCAAGATCGCAATACCTCCCCTTACTATTTATAGTAAGTGAAAGTAAAAAGAGGAAAAAGAAAAGAAAAAAATTGAAATTTCATCCATAAATTCGCTCATTACTATTAAGTATTTTTGTAGATGGAGAAAAATATGTACAGAGTTTTAGAATCAGTTAAGGGCGATAAATAGACATTTTTTTTAAAAAATCCATATGTATATTGAAGTAACAAATTACGATAGATGTAATTCCACCAAAAACGGTTATTATTGAAGATTAAAAATCGATAACATCAAAACAACGATATGAATTTGGACAAAGACATCTAATACATATGTTTCTAATGTAATTGTTTAAACCTTTTTAAACTATAATATTATTTAAAACATGCTAAATTGATTTTGTATGTGTTGTAACGTCTCTATTTACGTTATATAATTATTTATTTAAATAAGTGCTAGCTCAGGGGAGGGGGAGTGAGTAGTAACCATTTTTGACTTGAAATTTCTTTATTTTCACATCAGGTAATTGAACCTAAAAGGTTGCAATACAATTTTATAATAAATCACGTTTAAAACGTTTACTGTAAACAAAAAAAAAATACTAAACATCAGAGATAAACTTACCCCTACGGGTTCAATATTGATTAATAAATCAAAACCAAACTAATATAATAAACATGTATCATAAACTGAACAAGACTAGGATACATAACCAATAACACCATCAATCTTTTTGTAACCTTCCTTGATTTAAATACTTTTTAATTAAAAGATCAGCTGATTTCATCAGAGCGAGGGTTTGTTCCAACCCTAGTTTTTGTCAGCTGTGACAGTGTTTCGTTTCAGATTTTCTGATATTTAAAGTTACTCGATTCACATGCATGTCTATCCTATCAATCAGAAAAGAGATGAAAATAATTTTAAAAAAACAAAACAGGAAAATCTTAAAAAAGAAGTGTTGACGACTGAAGGAAATATTTTTCGAAGCATTAGAGGCTTTAAATTCCACGCGGTCGAGTTGAGAAATCTAAAAGGTATTCCAGAGTCGTTAACGACCTCGTGTGAGGAGGATCATCAGGAAGTAATAGGAGTTAGTCAGGGAAGGGTGAGGGTTGTACGAGTCTGGGAGGGAGGTAAACGAGTCGAGAAGAGGGAAGTTTGTACGAGTTCTAAGGGGGGAGAAGAAAATGATTTAATGACAGAATGACAAGCTGCAAAGGACGTCGTCAGCTAAAATCGTTATATCTTAACAGTCTGTATGGAAACAAACCGACACCAACAAAACTTAGGTTTGATCATTCAATATTTAAATAAAAACGCTGCATATTATTACATAATGGATAATTATTTCTAAATAACTATATTAGGGTAACTGTTTACAATCCTTAAGAAACCTGTAATTTATCAAACATTTCTTTGGCCACACAAGATTGTGATATTAATAATGCTAGGATTAAAAAATAATTCAAGATTCTTTGAACAATTTTTTTAACTTTCACTTACATGTTTATGAAATATATATTAAGGGAAAGTATTGCGATCGTGAACATTTTCGAATTCCAGTTTTCGACGGAAATACACGTTTTAGTTTGAGTCCAAATGACTAAGTCCCGCAAAAAAGTCTGTGTGTGTGTGTGTGTGTGTTAACTCCCGGACGAAAACGAAAAGTCCTGAAATTTCATATTTAAAACAACTATACGTCCGACACGTTACAGAATTTTTTTCATCAAAATCAGCTGACCGGAAGATCTACTTCATGCCAAGCATTTAGCACTTTTTTACGATTTTCTCAAAAACGGCTCTAACGATTTAGATTAAACTCGCTATATCGATGTAAAATTTAATATCATGTAGATTGAAATAGTACGACAGGGCTTAAATGCCAATGTTTTAAATGTTTTTCCTCTAAAGTACCTTTAATTCTGTAGAATCTATAAAAATAATTATATTATCTTGTTAGCATTGATAATTAACAGCTAAATATGAAAGTTGAGCGAATTTGATGACCAACTATAAGATAAAAGAGCAAAACTATTTATATATATGAAGGTTTTTTTTTAATAAGAACAGTAATATAGAAGTGTTATATAGATTATAAAGTGTAATATAAAGTGACGAATAGGGAATAAATTTATTACTGAATAACAATTTTATATAGTTATATTATTTAATCTAAATCATGTTTCCAACGAAAATGAATACACGTTTTATTAAAATCATCTTAATTTTTTTTTCAAACTGAATTTTTATATTGCTTTTAACAGTCGAGGTAAGTGAAAGTCGTGTGTTGGCAGCACCAGATTGTTTTTCTACACCAGCCTCAAGAAAAGCTAACCCAATAATTGAGTATACATTGACATATTTTGGAACTATCGAATATTAGGTCATAAATAGATAGATGGCTAGATGGAACCAAAGCGGTAGATGGGATCACAGTGAAAGGACGAAGGACCAATAAAGGACACTCCTTGGCCCTTCGTCCTTTATCCTTTGTTCCCCGCCCAGCCCTCATTCACCTGTCACCTCCTTTTCATCTAGTGATGTTTATTTATTTTCGATCCTCTAAAAAATAAAACACTTCCATCCTAAATCTGTGGAATTTATTATTGAAGCTTTTATGAGGTCCTATATTTCTTTTTTTTTATTACATATTTATTTATTGAGAAATATTACAATTTTTTTCAGAATGAACAATAGTAATAGTGATATGATATCACATTCATACAATATCAAAAACAACTATTTTTGAAATAAAAAGAGAAAGATTCGGCTATTATAAGAGTTGAGCACATCTAATCAGAACTTTAATTTAAAATTTTACGTACGCCTTTTGATTGTAGATTCTTGATTGATAATAACCACATCATCTTTTGAGAAATATTTTTCACATGACAGACTCCCGATTGTTTCTATCTATGATATTATGGTAATATTTTAAAAATTATTTAATGTTAAATATACTCCTCGTCGGTAAAAGGCAATAGCTATCGGACGAACCGAGGAGTTTAAGCGAGAAGGTGATTGGGGTTGGCGTGCCAGGCCTGGAACAGATATCACGACCCGGACTGGCGCACGCACTCAGCTCCGTCATGCTCTCATAGATTCGGCAAAATCTCTTCCTTATTTCAATTTATAATGAATAAACCTCTACTGGCTTTTCATGATAAAAGATCTATTTTGGAAAATGATTCTCAGGTAAAATACTGGTTTTCTGACTTTATATTTTCATTAAACACTGAATTTTTCGGTTCTGGGATTGTGAAATCTGAAACAAAACTTATACCGTTGATTCACACTTATTAAAAAATAACTTTTGCAAAATTTTAGCCCAATAATCCTTGTAGGAGGGAAGTGATGGAGGGAGAAAAAAACAACACAAAAAAAGGTTATTGAGGTAGATTTCGGGCTGAATAAATTCTTTCATAAATACTCAATTATTTTTTATTTCATCAGCATGACGTTTCGGGACATTCTCCCATCTTCAGAAGTCTACAAAGTATATTAAGCAATTACCATTGCCTTAAAAAATACTATACTGAAGTGAATTGTTTAATAAATTTTATGAATTAGGTGTCTATTGATAACAAAATTTAAAACTATTAAATAACAAATTTAAAATAAGAAGGAGGCATTAATAGCAAAAATTAACAATGTTACATAGTACTTAGTTAAATAAATAAATAAATGTTATAAAATTACCTTGTTATGTATTCAGAAACTCCCAGCGTTTTCACTATTACACACATTCAGCTAGGTGATTAGTAAAAATGAAGTCAATATTTAAAAACATCAGATCTGAGCAAGAGTAATGCTCAGATCTTTGCCCGAAATCTACCTTAATAATTATATGAGATCTGCCGTGGTTTAGAATATATTGATATAAAAAAAAGTTATTTTTTGAACAGCTCAACCTATTTTAACGGAAAAAATACATGTTAGGGATTTTCAAAAAGTGTTTTAAAAAAATATTTTTTTATTTTCCACAAAAAGTTAGTAAAAATGTTTTTTTTGAATTTTTTAATAATTTTGTCTAGGTTATGTTGGAATGGCACCTCCAATTCGTTGATATTGTATTTCATTCATACATAATATGCCATTTTTAATTTATCGCAATTGTGCCTCATGGTGAAAAATAAAAAAAACAATTTTTCTCGTGACCGTATCCACCGATTTTCACGAAGAAAAAAAATATTTAAATTTTTTCCTAAAAGAGTATATATTTCGAACCAAGTTTTCGTAAAAAAAAGGTTTTAAAACAGAAAGTTTTTATAAACTCATTAAGGAAACAATTAACATATTTTTTTTTACTTAAAAATAGGTTGATCGGTTCAGAATGAAAAATTGTTTTATTTTTTATTTTTCACCATGAGGTACAATTGCGATTAAATTGAAATAATTATATATTATGTAGGACCCTTCAATGAAATAAAATAGCGAAGAATTGGAGGTATACCAATCCTACATAACCTAATATTTTTTTGAAAAATTCAAAAAAATGTTTACACATTTTTTTTTTTTTTAATTTCTTAACATATATTTTAGTTTATCGTTAAAATCGGTTAAGTTGTTCAGAGGAGAACTATTTTTTTTTTTTTTTTAAGAATATTATTTTCTTTCTCCCTTCCTAACTCTCCTTCCACAAGGATTATGGAGCTAAAAATTTGATAAGCGTGAATCAATGGTATAAATTTGGTTTTGATACGCGTGAAGGCGGATTTCACATGCTTATCCGCTAGGTCCTTTCTCTAAACTGAAAGATTTCGCTTAAAGTAATTTTCATAAATAAAATTATAAAACTGAATGAGTATCTTTATTAAAACTACTAAATAGATAACAGTTAATACAGCGTAATTTACACACAGTAAATTTCACTAAACTGAAATATTGGGTTGTTTTACATGAAATGTCCGTTTTTATAGTTTCTAAAATACATAAAGGATTTAGCAGGTCTCTGTTGTTTTCTTCCGAATGTTTACATATTTAAAGTAAACAGTTACTAATCCTCTACCTTTGTATTATAAACATTAGCTTCCCAATCAATTACCCACTTTTTAGTATACCTCCAAATATGAACATGGAAACACGCGATTTTCGAGTAATATTTTCGAGTTTGGGGAAGGGAGTGTTAGTAAACGGACCATTCGCCGTTGGTTTGCTAACTTTTTAGCTGGGGATACCGACTTGGAAAACTTGCTCATAGGAAGACCTCGGTCCGTAATAGATAACGATGTCCTCAAATATACAGTAGAAGGAAACCCCTACCAAACAGTTAAAGGACTCTCAGAAAAACTGAATGCAAGTGCATCTACCGTTTTCAGACATTTAAAGTGTACTGGGAAAGTAAAAAAGCTCGATACATGGGTACCTCATGATCTTACTGAACGGCAGCAAGACCCCATGTTTTAAAATCATACCGTGCAAAAATTGAATGAACTGGGCTACAAAGTTCTTCCACACCCGCCATATTCTCCCGACTTGTCTCCAACAGATGAACCTGTTCAGGAATTTACACAACTTCGTCAAAGGAAAACTTTTTTAAAATGATGATCAAGTGAAAAGTGCGTTTTCAGATTTTGTTTCACTTCAAAGCTCAGAGTTTTTCAGTTCGGGGACAAAAAAGTTGGTGTTACGTTGGAAAAAATGTGTAGAAAAAGAAGGTAAATACTTCGAATAAAATTATCTTGTTTTTCATATCGTACTTTTAATAAAAATCCTTTACCTTGAAAAAGGACATTTCATGTGACACAACCCAATATAATAATGATTACCCACAATGGGGGTCGAAACGTTGGCACTGACCGCCACGCGGACTAATTGCTCCTTCCAGTAAAATAAAGTACATAAATACAAGATAAAGAACGTATAGAAGCTGTTTTGAACTGAATAAAGCCTAAGACATGAATAATATTAAAAGGAGGGGAACGGAAGGAAGTTGAGTGAGAAGAAAGCATAAATTTAGAATATCGTATAAAACAAAATGAAAAACACCTTCATAAACATTTTATTAACTGCTACTTATTTATTTTATTTCGTTTCTTATGATCTAACCTTTTGTTTTATTTCCTTAATACTTAACTCATTTCTGAGTTTTAATTCTTAGAATATTAATTATTATTTTAACTTTATTTAGTAATGTGCAACGAGTTTCATACCGAAGTATCGCGTTCCATTTATTTAAAAAAAAAAAAAAATTAAAAATCATATAAGATAACCTAATTTTAACGTATTAACAAAGCTTTTTTTTGGTCTATTAATTTCAATAATGAACCTTTGTGATCAACCAAAAAAAAAAAAAATCTGGTGCGCGCAGCACACGACTTTCACTTACCCCTGTTATTTACAATATATCAATTTAAGAATAATTTAATACATTTAGAGATAAATATAAATTTTTAAAGAATGAATTAAATTGAATTTCCACAGAAACGTGTGTTTTATTAAAAAAATCTATTATATTATTATCTAAAACAATCAATTAGTTTTATTGGCTTTTCATCAATTCTTTATCAACTTTTACAATTTTCTGTATAAAATAATATTTGTTCTAAAATCTTTAGCTTTCCAACGATATATTATACATGTATATTACAGTTCTTATGTTCAAAAACGAAAAATTGCATTAAAAATTTTTTTTTTCAGTTTTCTCCTTTAGATGGATGTCGAATTCGTCCAACTTATATATTTACCTGTTTTTTATCGTTGATAACAACATTATATTGTTATTTTTTTTAGTATCTAAAAATTAGAGGGACTTTAGAGGAAGAAAATTTAAGATATCGGCATTTAAGCCCTGTCGTACTATTTCAATCGAAATGAAACCTACACCATATTAAATCCCATTAAATTTTACATCGATACATAAAGTTTTATCAAAATCGTAAAAAGGTGCAAAATTCATGGTATAAAGTACATCTTCCGATCAGCTGATTTTGATGAAAAAGATTTTGTAACATCTCGGGTCTTAAATACGAAATTTTAGTTTCAATATTTCAGTATAATAAAAGGAAAAATCTGGTGCGGGCAACTCACGACTTTCACTTACCTCCATTTTTAAAATCAATGAAAGAATTTTCAAATATAGTTAGAGATAAAAATACGTGGAACTATTAAAGAATTAATTAAATTGAATTTCTATAAAAACGTGTTTTATTAAAAAATCTATTATATTATTACCTAAAATAATCACTTAGTTTTATCGGCTTTTCATCACTCTATATTAACTTTTAAAAGCTTGTGTATGAGATAATATTTTTTCTAAAATCTTTAGCTTTCAAACGGTATATCATACATGTATATTACTGTTCTTATGTTTAAAACAAAAATTTGCATTAAAAAATTTTTTTTTTAGTTTTCTTCTTTAGTTGCTTTTCAAATTCGCACACTTACATATTTAGCTGTTATTTATCAATATGGTTATTTTTATAGAATCTACAAAATTCAAGGTGCTTTAGAGGAAGAAGCATTTAAGCCCTGTCAGACTATTTTAATCAAAATAAAACCTACATGATGTTAAAGCCTATTAAATTTTACATTGATATAGCGAGTTTAATCAAAATCGTCGAAACCGTTTTTGAGAAAATTAAAAAAAGGTAAAAATACATGGTATGAAGTTGCTCTTCCGGTCAGCTCATTTTCATGAGAAAGGTTTTGTAACATCTCGGGCGTATATTTGTCTTAAATATCAAATTTCAGTTTCATAGGAGTTTTCGTTTCCGCCCGGCAGTTACCACACACGGACACACACACACAGACCTTTTTGCGGGACTTGGTTATTTGGGCTCAAGAGACCCTAAAGTAAAAATTTTTCGGTGAAAATCAGAATTCGAAAATGTTCACGATTACAATACTTTCCCTTAGTATATATTTCGTTCATAGGTAAGTGAAAGTAATACTCTTTTTTTTTTTTTTTTTTTTTTGAACAATATTACAATCTGTCCAATTTAGGACATTTTTAATAGGGATAAAGTACAGCATTCATACTGCATTCACACGATATATACAAAACAATAAATTTATATAATAATAATACAATATAAATAAATACAAAACAAAATCAATAAAAATATTACAAAAGTCACTCATACCTATATACAATTCACAAGCATACAGCACGTGAGTGGAGAATCTAGCCAATGCTAGAACTCCAATATACATTTTACAAGAGGTCTCGAGGCCACTGCCGTTTCAACCTTCTAGGAGGATGGTAAGGATGTGTGGAGCTGGATAAGGATTGAGCTAGGGGATTAGGGTGATGGATAAGGTTCTGATGGAATTTAGAGAATTTTAATGGTATAAGGTCTAAAATAAATGGAATATTTAGGTCGCGGTGTAAGGTATGGTTGGATACATAATAAGGAGCATTAACTATTGTTCGGAGGACTTTTGATTGGAAGGATTGAATGCGTTTGATGTTAGAAAATTTAGCTGTCCCCCACAGTTCAAGTCCGTAGGTCCAGATAGGTTTCAGTACTGTCTTGTATATTAGCAGTTTGTTCTCGATAGATAATTTAGAATTTCTGTTCAGTAGTCTGTATAATTGTCCAAATCGTCGATTAAGTTCTTGTCGTTTAAGTCTAGTATGCGGGTTCCAAGTTAGTCTTTTGTCCAGAAGGAAGCCAAGATACCGGACTGTGTCGGAGAAAGGAAGCGGAACGGAGTTAAAGAGAACTGGAGGGCAGGATTGTCTTCGAAGGGTAAAGGTGACATGTCTGCATTTGGATTGATTTACTTTGATTCTCCGGTTATTACACCAGTCTTCAATTTGAGAAAGGTGTGTTTGGAGGCCTGTAGATGCAATTTCGGGATCTAAGTGAGAGGATAGGATAGCTGTGTCATCAGCGTACGTTGCTAGGAAGGTATTAGGGCAAAGAGGAATATCAGCCGTGTTATATATTGTAGAGGATAGGACCAAGTACACTACCCTGAGGAACACCGGATTCGACTGGATAATAATTGGAATATTCTGCACCACAACGAACTCGGAAGGAGCGGTTTGATAGATAGGATCGGAGGACTAGGTATAAGGATAGGGGTAAATGGTTTTTGAGCTTCAAAGAAACGGGCACCCGGTCAAATGCTTGCGTTATGTCCAGAAATGCACCCGAGCAGTACTCCTTGTTCTCAAGGGCAGAGGAAATATGGTCAACGACTCGGAGCCCTTGCTGAACGGTTGAATGTTGGGAACGGAATCCAAACTGATGGGAAGGAATAGTGTGGGATTCTAATAACGGTAATATTCGTTTGAGGAGGATTTTTTCAAAGATTTTTGAAAGGATTGGGAGTAGGCTGATAGGTCTATATGATGTCGTAGTGTTAGGAGGTTTACCTGGTTTTAGGAAGAGAATTATTGTGGAATGTTTCCATAAGAGAGGAAAATGAGTAGTGCGTAGAATGGAGTTGTAAATATATGTAAGAAATATAACGGCTTTAGATGGAAGCTGTCTGAGAATCTGAGGAGTGAGGAGATCGTATCCAGGAGATTTACGGAATGCAAGTTTTCGGAGAAGATATTTGACCTCAGAGGGATTAACTGCTTTAGGAGGTAATGAAAGCGGGATTGGAGACTGAAGGAACTGTTCCACTACTGTTTGGATTGGATTCTGGATGAGGTGTGAAGACTTGGGAAACGTATTTGGCAAGTTCCTCGGCTTTGTCTTCATCAGACGCAGCCCAGGAACCATTACTACGACGGAGGGGATGGGAAATATGGTGGGATTTTAGAATTTTCTTGGTGACATTCCACAGGGAATTGTCACAAGCCGAAAGAGAAGAAAGGAAGGAACTAAAGGATTGGGAACGGAAGGTCGCCAACTCCCTCTTTAATTTTCTACAATAAAAGTTATAGGAGCGGCGATCTGTGGGGTGACGGGTGCGTTGCCATAAGGATCTGGATCGGCGTTTGGTGCGGATGAGGTCTATGAGGTGTTGTGGTAAATGATTTTGGTTATGATTTATCTGGGAGTGCTTGGGAGAGGAGGCAGTCCAAACAGCTTGTTGAATAGCGATGGTGAAGGAGTTTACGGCATCGTCAAGGTCATCTGGAGTTTTGAGTTTCACTCTGAGGTCAATATCACTGGTCAGGATTTGGCGAAAAAGGTCCCAGTTTACTGGTCCTCTGATAAATGACGGTGGGGTGGGTTTAGGAATAGGAATTAGGGATACTTTAAGGAGCTAATGGACTATGGTCAGAGGACAGTTCATCAAGGCGAGTCACCGACATGTTTAGGGAGCCTAATCCGCTGTGAATGAAGAAGTCAAGGATGTCAGGATTACGGTTAGGATCAGTTGGCCAGTAGGTAGGGGAGTCAGGAGGCAGGAGGTTGAAACGTCTAGAGCAGAGTGCAGACTGTAAATTCCGCCCACGACAATTCGTGGATCTGCAACCCCATTGTTGGTTCTTAGCATTCATGTCTGCACCCAGAATGAAGTGGTTTCCTAAGGCATTGAGAAAGGATTCGAATAGAATGTTGGAGATGGAATGTTTAGGAGGGCAGTACGCTGATGCGAGGGTGATCGGAAAAGAAAAAGTCTTGATTACTATGGCGGTGCATTGTAGGAAATCATAGGAGGGAACTGGGAGTATATGGTGGGAGAGGGACTGGTGCACAATGACAGCAGTACCGGCATGGGCTTTTCCGTCTGGGTGGTCTGTACGGTATGTTACGTATTGCGGTATTTTAAAGAACTGTTTAGTGGTTAGTCTAGTTTCAGTAATAAGTGCTACATCAACGTTTTTGTCATGCAATAAAGCTGTAAGTTCGTCAGTGTGATTTCTAACACCATTCGCATTCCATAGGAGAATGGATAAGGAGTTAGGTGTAGTCATTTAAGGATTTTTTAAGGAAGGGATTAAATTTGATACGAGATTAGTAAGTAGTGATATTAGCGGCATAACAAGAGATTTGATTTCAGTGATGAAGGATGTCATCAAACTTGTAAGGTCTGTGACATTTGATGGAGGAGGAATATGAGAAATTTGATGCGGATGAGGTTTTTGAGGGTTGGGTAAATTTTGAGGAATAGGTGGTTGTGGAAGGGGTTCAGGATTTTGAAGTATGCGTTGTTCCGGCAGGGCCTCTTTGTTCTGGTTCCACCTCCAAGTAGATGGGCAAATGTTACATTGGAATCAATTGTTTTTGAAGGTTGTCTTCTGCTTCTGATCGGTTCAGCTGTTTCATCCAGATTCTGAGGTTTTTGGTATCTGCTTTTGAGGTTCTTGTAGATTTGACATCCCTTGTAGTTAGCCGGGTTGTCCTCTAGGCACAGAGGTCGTAAATTTTTTCAACTCCTGCTGATGGTTCCAAGTCCACGAAGAATAGAGGCAGTGGAATTTTATCTTTTAGGACATTGGTCACTTGCCGCACTTTATAGCCTATCTCCGTCAGTTCTTCTTTGATAGCTGTAACTGGTGTCGAAGGGTGTAGGTTTCTAATTACAACCCTTAAAGCTCTCTCCTGGCGCAACTGATAGGTATGAAAATCAGCTTTGGTCTCAGTCAGATATTTCACTATTTTTCTGTAGCTTTTGGCGGTAGTCGGGGATATTTTAGTATCACTGGTTCTGAAAGTAATACTCTACCTCAAAATTTGAGGGCTTACGTTTCAAAATAAGTAGATTCCGAATAACGAATAAACAAAATTATTTTGTATGCCGTTCGCGGCATTTATCCAAAACTACTGGACATTTTTTTTTTTTTTTTAATAAGAAACAAAAATACCAGGCTATCCAACGATTATCCTAACAACACCTAAACTTGATACCAGCCGAATAGTTGAAAAAATAGCGGCCGATTAAAAATGTTTTAAATCAATAACTCCATTATTTTTGAAGATAGAAAAAACGTTAAAAGTTTTCTAACCAAGAAACAGCGAATAATTATTTTTAAAAAATCATTAATTTTTATATAATTTAATAATAGAAAAGAACATTGAAAATAAAAGCATTACAATTTCTTTTGTACAATTATTTGCTATTATTATGATATTTTGTATCTTATGTTCTGTTATTTTCAAATATCTACACTGCATCTTTTTTTAGCCCTTATGAAGACCCACAACTTGGGCTGAAACGCAGGATGTTAAATAGTTTTTTCACTATTTTCTTATCTTTTTTTTTACCGCCATCTAAACCATATCTTCCTTGACATTCATTTCACGGTCAACTTTTGATTATTCAATATTAATTTCGTTGAAATTTACATCAAGATGAAGATATCATGCATCTGTTCGAGAGAAAACATTTGTAAAATAAATACCACCTTTAAACATCAAGTAACACCTTATTATTTCAAAATTTCGAGATGTATTGATAATTCTCAAATTATTGCACATCCATATAATGGAAAAAGAAGTCCACTAATGGTATTTTGGACCATAGGAATAAT
This sequence comes from Piezodorus guildinii, assembly GCA_023052935.1. Taxonomy (NCBI): domain Eukaryota; kingdom Metazoa; phylum Arthropoda; class Insecta; order Hemiptera; family Pentatomidae; genus Piezodorus; species Piezodorus guildinii. The sequence continues at coordinate 166,720,539 of CM041294.1, read as the reverse complement.
ACAAACGTACAAATTATCTGAAAAGATAGAATATGAGAGCTGACATTGAGGTCACCTGTGGTGTAGTGCCTACCATAAAAGCCTTCTATGCACACTTTCACGGGTTCAAACTTTGCGAATTGGTCCTAGATTATTTCTTTGTCTGTTTTATGATTGACGGGTACTCGGTCTAAAAATTACTGATTCCTGATTATTCCACCTGTAAACAAACTTTTATATACAATATCATCTATATTCCGTACCAATAAACTTTTATTTTCATATAGTTATATACACGACTCGTTCAGGTGGTCTATAGTTTTAATTATGGTTCTTTGAATTACTAAAATAATAATAACGTACACTTCATCTGAAAAGACGGAATATAAGTGCTGACATTATATTCACATAGAGCAGACTGCCAAGGGATGGGTCCAGGATATGGAAGAGATAACGACTAACATAGACTTCATCGATTTTCTATTGAAGCTATTATTGTTTTATTTCTTCGTTGTTACCTCCCACCTCCATCTTCCCACCTCCCACCTCCATCTTCTCACCTCTTTCACTCTTCTGAATCTCGCTCCTAATACGCCATCAATTTCCATTTATTTATTGTATTTTTTTTTCTGGATTTATGGCTAGTAAAATATAAAATATAGTGGATGAGACGGAGGAGCGGCGTAGTCTAGTGGGTAGAGCGCTAGTCTACTGTACACCACGTCCTGGGTTCGAATCCCAGCTGTGGCGGAATATTATTTATTCTGTTATTTCGGCCGGGGGACGATCCTAGGGTATGGAGATCCTCCTGGGGCCCTCCCAGCCTCTATAAAGTGGGTACCCTAAAATGGGGGAAAACCTGGCGGCTGAGCGTGATCTCGGCCGAATCACCTCCTTGCACGGCCGTTGGCCTGGAAACAGTACGAAACTCTATATGTACTGAGCCCAAAACTCTTCATGGGTTGTAGTGGTACAGGTTTATTTTTTTTTTTAGTGGACGAGATGTTTCTATTTCTATTAGGAGATGAAATCTTGTTGCGGATCATAGATGGGTGTTATGCAGAATAGTTTTTTTTTACTTTCACTTACCTATAAATGAAATATATACTAAGGGAAAGTATTGTAATCGTGAAAATTATCGAATTCTGACCTCCTGAGTCCATATGACCAAGTCCCACAAAAATGTCTATGTGGGTGTTTCGATTTTGACCCGGATTTGCTAATATATGTTTGTATATTTTATATCATATTTTAAGCATTTTCACCATAAGATTATTTAGCACTGTACATGCTATATTAGTATATATGTGATATTAGACAAGTTAATTTTTCAGTGAAGTTAATTTCACATAAGAATTTTAAAATACCTTTAAATAAAAATGAATATTAAAATACATGAGGCTACATTTCAAAACTCGTTTGAGATCGAGAATGACATTTAAAGCAGAATATATGTTTTAGGATTCCTTGAGGCCAAAGAACCGACGCGAAAAATCTGTGTCCATGTGTATGCGGTAATTCTAGCACGGAAACGAAAAGTTTTGCGAAACTTAAATTTCATATTTAAGACAACTATGCCTTAAGATATACAGCAACTTTTTCATCAAAACCCGCTAACGGAAGAAGCCACTTTATATAATGCATTTTTGACATTTTTACGATTTTCTCAAAAACGGTGTTAAAGCCGTTTTTGATGAAACTCGCTATAAGATGTAAAATTTAATGGGCTTTGATTTGATGTAGGTTTCATTCTGATGGAAATAGCCTTACAGAGGTTAAATGCATAGTTTAACGTCCTTGGCTATGCAGTTCTTCAGAAGGTCCGTAAAATAGTGGTCCGTGCTTGTGCGATGTCAAATGTTAAAGATCCCTATCCTAATAGTAACTTGAATAGGCAAAATGTAGGACTCTCACTGTAACATCGTCCGATTATCCACAGTAGAATTAAGGATGTTGAATTAATAAACAAAAGAAGAGTTAATAATAGTTATTAAATCTAAATTAATAAGTTAATATAAAAATTAATTTAAGCGGCTTGATATAGTAAATTAATACAGACATTATTCTCCGAGATATTGTTCTAGTCCTAGCTGTAGCAGCTTATTTATGTAACGATTTAGTTCATCATAACAAAACCTCATTAAATTCGTGTTGGAGATTAACAGCACCAATAATAACTTAATTATCTTAAAATATGTAAATAAAATATTATAAAAATTATATATAAAAATAATTAACTTAGGATCTTCAAACTGGTACCTGTTGAAGAAACTATATAAGCATTTCAGCAAGTTCGTTCGAACGTAGTCAGAAGCTAAATTTCCTTACGAAACATAAATATAAAAGTTTATTAAGAAAGGATTTTGCAAAAATGAACAATAGTAAAAAAAAAAAAAAAAATCATACAAAAAAGGTATATTATTTCTAATAATATAAAACATGGGTTGCTGAAAGTAATAAGGAAGGCGGAATAATCTGCTATATCTTTGAGTATTGCATTTACTTATAATACCATTACAAAACTATTTATATCCAACGTTTTCGGCCCACGTTGCGGTTCTTCACTGTGTTATGTATCATGTCCATTTTTAGCCTGACCAGGATAGGTCGAATTGTTGGTTCATGAATAATGTTTTACTAGTTTTTAATATTTCCAATCTTCAATTTCCTTCCATGACAAACTCATTCCCACCTAACCCACTAGTTTCAATCCTTGCTTCCTCTTCGTTTCTGATAATCCCCGAGGCTCTGAAAAGTAAATGCTGCGGGACCTTTTATTTAGAATTGTTTGTTGGAAGGCTGTTGATGGGTAGTTTATCGTTTACTTTATGTATTCATTTTAATATATTGGTTGTTTCACATGAAATGTCCGTTTTTATAGTTTCTGAAATACATAAAAGGTTTTGCAGGTCTCTGTTGTATTCTTCCGAATGTTTACATATTTAAAGTAAACAGTTAACTAAACCTCTACTTTGTATTATAAACATTAGCTTCCCTATCAATCACCCACTTTGTAGTATAACTCCAAATATGAACTGGAAACACCGATTTTCGAGTAATATTTTGTACGAGTTTAAACCGTTATTCAGCTCTGGCCGCTAGATATTGCAAGCTTAAGAGAGATGTAATGAACAGCCATCGCCGTGGTTTGCTAAGTTTCAGCTAGGGTACCGACTTGGAAAACTTGCCCCGAGAAGACCTCAGTATGACAACGGGTCTTCAAACTACAGTAGAAGGAATCCTACCAAACGTTAAAGAATGCAATGCATCTACCGTTTCCAGACATTTAAAGTGTATTGGGAAAGTAAAAATAGCTCGATACATGGGTACCTCATGATCTCACTGAGCGGCAGCAGAACTGTTTCAAAACATACCGTGAAAAATTGAAAGAACTGGGCTACGAAGTTCTTCCGCACCCACCATATTCTCCCGACTTGTCTCCAACAGATTACAACCTGTTACGTAATTTAGACAACTTTGTCAAAGGAAAACTTTTTGAAAATGATGATTAAGTAAAAAGTGCGTTTTCAGATTTTGTTTCACTTCAAAGCTCAGAGTTTTTCAGTCCGGAGATAAAAAAGTTGGTGTCACGTTGGGAAAAATGTATAGAAAAAGAAGGTAAATACTTCGAATAAAATTATCTTGTTTTCATATCGTATTTTTAATAAAAATCCTTTACCTTGAAAACGGACATTTCATGTGACACAACCCAATAGTTGTACATTTAAATAAATATATATATTTTTTAATTATGTATAATATATATATATATATATATATATATATATATATAAAAAATATATATATATTTTATTTTAATTCAATGCTCGTAAACTCCTTGTTTCTTCCCTCGTCTTTCTCGGTGTATAGCGGACTTTCAGGTAAATACGGTTTGTATCCGGGATCACCAGAAACACACCATATAACCCAGTATTACGCCGAGTTAAGGTGGCTTTATCCTCGTTACAGATGCCAGTATTTTCTTGCTTCCTTCCTCTACCAGACAAAAAGAACTCAGCGCCAATACTATATCTTTCAAACGCTTCAATTGATATACTCCATTCAGTCCCGTTCTAGCAGATCTCATCTTTCAGACCTCTACCCTCCTCCTCACCATACTGCTGAGTTTGACAAGCCATTTCTAGTCAAAGCTGCCTCTCTTTGGGATTCTATCCCTCCATATATATGCACGAACAGATAATAACCTCGAAATGCAATTGCTAGAAATACCAATTTCGCTGTTCTTTTATATTATATTAATTATCACAAAGGAACTATCTAATTTTCACAATTTGATTTGTAAATATTTACATATTTTATAACTTCAAATTATCAATTTACATTTAGCTTTTAATGGCATTTGACCGGGTGTGGCACCCAGGATTACTCTTCAAGCTCAAAAACCATTTACCCCAATCCTTAGAATATTCCAATTATTATCCAGTCGAATCCGGTGTTCCTCAAGGCAGCGTCCTTGTCCCTATCCTCTACAATATATACACGGCTGATATTCCTGTTTGCCCTAATACCTTCCTAGCAACGTACGCTGATGACACAGCTATCATATCCTCTCACTTAGCTCCCAATATTACATCCATAGGCCTACAAACGCACCTTTCTCAAATTGAAGATTGGTGTAACAAGTGGAGAATCAAAATCAATCAATCCAAATGCAAACATGTCACCTTTACCCTTCGAAGACAATCCTGCCCTCCAGTTCTCTTTAACTCCATTTCTCTCCCTTTCTCTGACACAGTCCAGTATCTTGGCTTCCTCCTAGACAAAAGACTAACTTGAAACCACATACTAGACTTAAACGACAAGAACTTAATCGCCGATTTGGCCAATTATACAGACTACTGAACAGAAATTCTAAACTATCCATAGAAAACAAACTGCTAATATACAAGACAGTACTGAAACCTATCTGGACCTACGGACTTGAACTGTAGGGGACCGCCAAATTTTTTAACATCAAACGCATCCAATCCTTCCAATCTAAAGTCCTCAGAACCATAGTCAATGCTCCTTATTATGTCACCAACCTTACCTTACACCGTGACCTAAATATTCCATTTATTTTAGACCTTATACCATCAAAATTCTCTATATTCCATCAGAACCTTATCCATCACCCTAATCCCCTAGCTCAATCCTTATCCAGCTCCACATTTCCTTACCACCCCCCTAGAAGGTTGAAACGGCAGTGGCCTCGAGATCTCTTGTAACAAGTATATTGGAGTTCTAGCATTGGCTAGATTCTCCACTCACGTGCTGTATGCTTGAGGATTGTATATAAGTATGAGTGACTTTGGTATATATTTTTATTGATTTTGTTTTGTATAATATTTTAATTGATTTTTTTGTATAATATTTTTATTGGTATTGTTTTGTATAATATTTTTATTAACTTTGTTTTGCATAATATTTTTATTGATTTTGTTTTGTATATATGTATATTTTATTATTATTATATAAATTTATTGTTTTGTATATATCGTGTGAATTTAGTATGAATGTTGTACTTTATCACTATTAAAAAAGTCCTAAATTGGACTGATTGTAATATTACTTAATAAAGAACTGTTTCTCTCTCTCAATAAAAAAAGCTTTTAATGACCAAAATGGTCTGGTTATCAAACCTGTACTTTCTTTGTATTCTTAAGAGACTTTAGTCCCGACATAATAAAAACTGTTTTCATTTCATTCATAATGCATTAAGAGGAACGCTACCAAGTCCATCATTTTGCTGAATTTCCTGAAGGTCAAACATCGATCCTCATATTATTGAAGAACGTGATATAATTGAAGATAGCGAAGGCCAATGAAGCAAAACCTAGCCAAGGATAGAAGAAGGTGTACAATACAGAGCCTCAGCAATTGGACATTAACATTGAGAGTACAATCCCGTGGCAATTCAGCTCTGCGATGGCTGTGGTCCACCAACCTCATTCCGTTCATAGTCTGCGTCCCTCCGTGCAAATGAAGTAATTCAAATTAAAAAAAGAAAAAATTGGAATGCGCTACACACGATTTCATTACTTCCTATCTTTTTTACTTTCACTTAAATATATATATGGAATATCATGGAATGGAAAGTATTGCGATCGTGAAAATTTTCGAATTCTAGTTTTCAACGGAAATCCACGTTTTAGGGTCTCTTGAGTCCAAATGACCAAGTTCCGAAAAAAGGTCTGTGTCTGTGTGGTAAGTACAGCGTGAGAAAGAAAGTCCTATGGAATTGAAATTTCATATACAACTATACTCCCGAGGTGTTACAGCAACGTTTTCATCAAAATCTGCTAACTAGAAGAGCCACTTTAATACCTTGCATTTTGCACCTATTTAGGATTTTCTTAAAAACGGCTTTAACGATTTTGATTAAACTGGCTATATTGATGTAAAATTAGACGGGTTTTAATATCATGTGGGTTTCATTCTGCTTGAAATATCCTGACAGGGCTTAAATGTCGATGTTTCAAAATTTCTTCCTCTAAAGTATCTTTAATTTTTCATATTCCAAAAAATTAACTATATCGCCTGAGCAGCATTGCTGAAAAACAGGTTCAAGCCCAAGCCACCCTAGATCAGCCTTAACAAAATCCTCCCATTGACGCTTCGGCCTACCTTTCGGATGCTTCCAGTCGTACCAACTTTTTGAATCCGTTCTACACTGAACAACTTTACACGACCATTTGAGTCTCCGCGAAGCTATCACCTCAAATATATTCACAGGGTACAAGCTCCGCAATTCCCCGTTGTGTAACGTTCTAAACTCTCAGTAGCCTCATCTCTCATTGGACCAAATATTTCATACAGTACCTTACTTTCGAAAACGTTAAGACGTTGTTCAATCTTAAAAGTTTTTTTTTTGTTATTTATTTATTTAAAGAAATTTACAACTGTATTAAATAAATACAACAAGTAAATAGGCTTTATATATGATTAGTACACATGGTAGTCCTGAGAAGAAACTACCATTGGTAGCACTCCAATGTCTTATGTTAGGAGGTCTCTTGGCCATCTTCTTTTAAGGCGCCTCGGTGGGTTGTCGGGAATAGATATGGAGGTCACGGATAAGCGGGTTTGAGTGGGCAGAGAGTTTGGAATGAAAAGAGGTATATCTGTAACGGGCCAAGTCTTCAACTAATGGGATATTTAGGTACTTATGGATGATTTTATTAGTAACAAAGTAAGGAGCATTGAGGATTTTACGAAGGATTTTGGACTGCAAGGATTAGATGCGAGAGGAATTCGATGGTTAGTGGACCCCCAATAGCTCAATGCCATAGGTCCAAATAGGCCTGATAATTGTGATATAAATGAGTTTTTTGTAGTAAGTAGGAAGTTTTGAGCGTTTGTCGAGTAAGTGTTGTAGTAATCTGTATCTACGAGCAGTTTCCTGTCATTTCAGTCTAGTATGAGGATTCCATGTTAGGCGTTCGTCGAGCATCCTTAAAAGTTAGCGGCCACATTCACATCCGTAAAGAACCGTCGGAAGAATAATAGAGTTGCATGTATAATAAGTGAAAGTAGAAATAATAATATCTAAAAAGAACTAACAACTCAATGTATTGTTTGCATTCCAACTTCAGAAAACTCTTATGACGATCTTCTAAATCGCTAAATCGTATCTATTTTTGAAATTCTGTTTGTATTTTCTCCTTATCTTGTATTTTCAAGTTCTGCCACGCAAAATAGCAAAACAAGGAGATAAAAGAAGACGAACCGCCTACGGAGAGTTTGATTGGCACGTATATAATCCCAAGCCGCCTTACACCGAAGAACATCTTAAAGGAAGAACTTTTATAGAATTCTCAAAATTAGAATCATTCAACAACAAATAGTTTCAACAGAAAAATATATTTAGAGATTACAAACATTCTTAGGCAGAAACTTTTTCACCTTTAAATTAAATCTAATTTAGCTGTTTTCAGTAACCTACTACAACAACCGCTCAACTCTTCCACCTATCGACAGAAGGCTCATCTACATGACCATCATAAAGCTTATCTCAAGTTATGGTTTATTCTTCTCTTACCCAATCCAAATCCTTCCTAAAATTCTCAATGCTCCTTAATTTTCACGAAGACCTTAAAGTTCAAGAAATATGTAGCTGATTTGACACGAATCAGGTACCATTCCTTTCATGACAAACCTTTACTACATACTATTTTTTTCTAAAGTCCTTGATATAAAATAAAATTGATTTTAACAACGGAGTAAAGTGAAAGTCGCGCGCACCACATTTTTTTTAATTATTACAATGTTTATTTATTTTTTTATTTAAAAGCTTGAGACCATTAATGATAAAAGTAAAATCATGTAAAAGTAAAGTGTGAGACCATATCTACCTATGTTTACATCAATTAATCTGATTGAAATTTTTTGCTGTGCAGCACTTGGGGAACGGATTTTGTTACTTCGTGTATATATGTGGGTTGTACTACGAACATCAACGGAAAATTTATTCTTTTGTTTATGTTTGTTTATTCGTTTTAAAGTGACTTTTAAACGAATAAAAACAACAAAAGATAAATTTTCCGTTGATTCGTATACAACCCACATATATACACGAAGTAACAAAAAATCCGTTCCAAGTGCTGCACAGCAAAAAATTTCAATCAGATTAAATTGATGTAAACATAGGTAGATATGGTCTCACACTTTACTTTTTACCACATTATATTCTTTTATAACCATTCTTTTTATATATATTGAAATTTACAACTGTATTAGTTAATACATCAAGTAAATTAATACATGATAAGACATGAGGAAATATGCCCATTGGCAGCACTCCACTAGGTAATCTAAACTAGAAGGTCTCGAGACCATCTTCTTTTCAGACGCCTCGGAGGATTGTCAGGAATGGAAGAGGAAGCAAGGATGGAAACTAGTGAGTTAAACTGGGAGTAGACTTTGTCATGGAAGGATTGATACCTCGTACGGGACAAATCATTAATCATTCTTAAATGAAAAAAAACGTAAATTATCTGTGCAGTCAACGTCTTACAACTTTGGCTGTTGATAAATCAATAAATCAAACTTTTTTACTTGAGAAACAGTTCTTTATTAAGTAACATTACGATCAGTCAATTTAACGACATTTTTAATAGTGATCAAGTACGAAAATTCATACTACATTCACATGATATATACAAAACAATAAATTTATATAATAAACAATTACATATATACAAAACTAAATCAATAAAAATACTATACAAAACAAAATCAATAAAAATATTATAAAAAAATCAATAAATATATTATACAAAAAAAAATCAATGAAATATATACAAAAGTCACTCATACCTATATACAATTCTCAAGCATACAGCACGTGAGTGGAGAATCTAGCCAATGCTAGAACTCCAATATACTTGTTACAAGAGATCTCGAGGCCACTGCCGTTTCAACCTTCTAGGAGGATGGTAAGGATGTGTGGAGCTGGATAAGGATTGAGCTAGGGGATTAGGGTGATGGATAAGGTTCTGATGGAATTTAGAGAATTGAGATTTTATGGATATTAGGTCTAGTAATTAAATGGAGATTTAGGTTCTGAGCATAGACAATGATAATAATAATACTTCGATTCTCATCGGGATTTTCTGTAGAAAAATAAAAAAAAAAAATAATAAATCACATTGTTCTCTGTTTTTTATCATGTTAGATGTCCCAGGTAAAATCAGATTTAATCAATTTTCATTTCTGTTTTTTTACACTAATTAGATGTTTTAAATAAAACAATAATAATAATATAGCTATCTTTTATTCAGATATTCATAGAGGTTATTCATAATTTATTGATGTAAACCATAGGTCGTCTCAAACTATTGACCGGCAGTGTATATATATATATATATATATATATATATATATATATATATATATATATATATATATATATATATATATATATTTTTATTTTTTTTTTTTTTTTTTCTCCTTTCTTTATTCCTCTTCAGTTTTATCTAATTTATTTGCCTTTGGTTTGTGCATATTAAATGAACGATTTATTCTAATTTTAGTACTTTTGCTCCAACGGGTGTTATTAGTTCTGAATAAATGAATATTCTTGCTCTACATGGATGGAGTGGCCACCATATGCAAAAGAAGAACGGAGAGGACCTTCCTGGGCCGTAGAAACCTTCGCCCAGTGGTGATTCAACTTCTCCTCTACGCCGACGACATTGTTCTTGTGGCAGATAACATAGATAAATTACAGCAAGCGGTAACTGAATGGCATGAAGAGCTTAGCCGAAAAGGAATGAAAATAAATACCAGCAAAAGCAAGATACTACAAGTGGGAAGGCAAGCGGAAGATGTCCTTATATACTGTAACGGAGAGGAAATGGAAGTGGTTACGGATTTCACCTAACTCGGCACAGTAATAGAAAAATCGGGGAAAGTAGAATCTGGAATATCCAATAGAATCATGAAGGCAAATGCAGTTACTATCAGATATGCAATACTGTAGTAGGGAAGCGAGAGGTGGGTAGAGGAGTTAAGCTCCATATCTTCAAGTCAGTATATTTGCCTATACTACTATATGGAGCTGAAAGCTGGATATTGACGGACCGGCAGGAGAGCAGAGTCACAGCTGCTGAAATGAAGTTCCTGCGAAGAATAGTGGGAAAGACAAGAAGAGATCGTGTAAGGAATGGGCGGATACGCCAGGAACTGGAGGTTGCGCCGTTAAAGGAAATTCTGCAAACCCGCCAGCTGAAGTTGTTCGGCCACGTTATTAGAATGGAGGATCACAGAGATCATCTAAAAACCATGGATTACGTGCAAGATGGGAGAAGGCCTCGGGGACGACCAAGGGTGTCCTACCTAGAGTACGTCGACAAGCTTTGCAGAGGAAGAGGGGAAGATCTCCGCCAGGCCAGAGAATAGAGAGGATTGGATCCGGTGGCTGGACGCTCCCCTACGCTGATACGGCACTACAGTGAGAAGCCAAAGAAGAAGAAGAATAAATGAATAAAAATTTTTAAAAAACTCCGGTGCGGGCAACACACGACTTTCACTTACCGCCGTTGTTAAGATAAATTTTCAAAAACAGTTTTTTATAGTTAATAACTAGATTATGTTGTTATTTTTTTAGTATCTACCTTTTCACAAGGTAGTATAAGTTAATAAAGAGTGATGAAAATCCGATATAACTAACCGATTATTATTTCAGATAATAATATACTAGATTTTTTTTAAAACACATGTTTCTATAGAAATTCAATTTAAGTAATTCTTTATTAGTTTCACTCATTTTTATCTTTAACTGTATTTAAAACATTTTGCAGAGTATACGTTTGAACTCGAGGAGAAAAGGCGATAGAGCGTTATGTTTCACAATGCGGCAAGAAACCGTGCACTTGACACATGTCCGGCTCTACGCGACCAATACCGGTAACGATGCCATGGTATTATACATAACTCTATCATTGGATCTATTTTAATATGTAAATGCCGGTTCCGATCAAACTAATTGTAATAAAAAAATGGCTAAGGTGTTTTGCTCTGAAAGAACCACTTTCTCCTATTTCCTTCGCGGTTCATTATATCTTATACTCCAGATTTCCTTCAGTTCTTGTAGAGCCGTGATCGTCTAGTGGTTAGGACATTGCGTTGTGGCCGCAATAACCCAGGTTCGAATCCTGGTCACGGCAAGAATTTTTTTTAAATTATAAAAATAAATTATTTTATCTTCGTATTCATATTTTATTCTAGATATGTATTAATGTAATGATCTGACATAAATACTTTTTTTTTTAATTAAATGCTATTTAATATTTACAATAATTTAAAAATCGTTCCTCCCATTTTCGAAGAAAAGGCAGGATCCGAAGGATCTCAACGCTTCGATTTAAAAAAAATCTGGTGCGCGCAACACACGACATTCACTTACCGCCGCTGTTAAGATAGATTAAAGAATTTTCAAATACAGTTAGAGATAAAAATGAGTGAAACTAATAAAGCATCAATTAAATTGAATTTCTATAGAAACATGTGTTTAAAAAAAAAAAAATCTATTATATTATTTTCTAAAATAATGATCGGTTAATTTTATCGCCTTTTCATCACTCTTTATTAACTTTTACAGGCTTTTGGATAGGATAATATTTTTTTCTAAAATCTTTAGCTTTCCAACGGTATATTATACGTCTATATTACTGTTCTTATGTTCAAAAACGGAAAATTGCATTTAAATAATATTTTAGCAGTTTTATCCTATAGTTAGAGATCGAATTCGTACAACTTATACATTTACTTGTTTTTTATCGTTAATAACAAGATTATATTGTTATTTTTTTAACATCTACAAAATTAAAGTTACTTAAGAGGGAGAAAATTTAAAATATATGTATTTAAGCCCTGTCAGACTTTTTCAATCAGAATGAAACCTACATCATATTAAAGCCCATTAAATTTTACATCGATATAGCGAGTTTAATCAAAATCCTTAAAGCTGTTTTTTGAGAAAATCGTAAAAAGGTTAACTGATTTTTATGAAAATTTTTCTGTAGCATCTCGGGCGTATAGTTGTCTTAAATATGAAATTTCAGATGAATGTGAAATATTTATTTCATATATAGGTAAGTACAGGAGTGCTACAATTGGGTAGTTCTTCAACAAGTCTTTTTCATGTCATTTTTCTAATATCATATTTAATTGTTGTATTTTTTTAGTACAGTTGTAAATTGAGAGTCTTGAGGATTTTACTAAGGATTTTTGATCGTAATAGGCTTATATAAATTCGATAGTTTAATAGGGTCCCAAAATTGATCTCCTTATGTCCTGCCAAGACCAATATGGTAGCCATGTTATGAGGCTTTAGTTTTTATATTGAAATACAATGATTATAATACAGATTAGTAGACATAATTATAACCTTCGGAACAAGAAGAAAGAAATTACAATAATAAAGATAACAATTAGGGTAAACATTAATAATACAATCATGCAGATAATTATTAGGGTAAACGTCGATAGAATTTTTACTTTCGCTTACTATATATCTTAAGGGAAAGTATTGCGACCGTGAAAATTTCCGAATTCCAATTTTCAACAGAAATATACATTATAGGGTCCCCTGAGCCCAAATAACTAAGTCCCGCAAAAAGGCCTGAGTGTGTGTGGTAACGTCCGGGCGAAAACGAAAGTCCTATGAAACTGAAATTTCATATTTAAGACAAATATACGCCCGAGACGTTACAAAACCTTTTTCATCAAAATCAGCTTACCAGAAGAGCCACATTATACCATGTATTTTGCACCTTTTTACGATTTTCTCGAAAACGGTTCTGATGATTTTTATTAAACTCGCTATATCGATGTAAAAATTAATGGGATTTAATATCATGTAGGTTTCATTCTGATTAAAATGATTTGACAGGGCTTAAATGCTGATAATTTAAATTTTCTTTCTTTAAAGTACCTTTAATTTTGTTGATTCTATAAAAATAACTATTTTATCTTGTTACCATTGATAAAAAACAGGTAAATATGTAAATTGTGCGAATTTAAGAAACAAATAAAGGAGAAAACTGAAATAATATTTTTTTAATTCAATTTTTCTTTATTGAACATTAGAACAGTAATATAGATGTACTATATACCGTTGGAAAGCTAAAGATTTTAGAAAAAAATATTATCTAATACACGAGCTTGTAAAAGTTAATAAAGAGTGATGAAAAGCGGATTAAACTAACTGATTATTTTAGATGATAATATAATAGATTTGAAAATTCTTTAATCGATTTAACAGCTCAAACGATTTTGATTAAACTCGCTATATTAATGTCAACTTTGGTAGGCTTTAACGCTATGTAGGTTTAATTCTGATTGAAATAGCCTGACAGGGCATAAATTCCGATATTTTAAATTTTCTTCTTCTTAAGTACCTTTAGTTTTGGAGATTCTATAAAAATAACCATATTATCTTGCTAACATTGATAAATAACAGCTACATATGCATGATGAGCTAATTTGAAAAACAGAAAACTGAAAAAATATTATTTTAATACAATTTTTGGTTTTTGAACATAAGAACAGTAAGATACATGTATGATATACCGTTGGAAAGCTAAAGATTTTAGAAATAATATTATCTCATACACAAGCTTTTAAAAGTTAATAGAGAGTGGTGAAAAGAACTTCGTGATTGATTATATTAGATAATAATATAATGGATTTTTAATGAAACACATGTTTCTATAGAAATTCTATTTAATTAATTCTTTAATGGTTTCACTTTTTTTAATATCGTACTGTATTTGAAAATTCTTTAATTGATTTTAAAAACGGAGGTAAGTGAAAGACGTGTGTTGCCCGCAACAGATTTTTTAGAAAAAGTAAAAATGATAAAATTTAAGCATTAACCGAACATAATATTCATAATCAAATTTTGAACATGTTACATAAAAATTAGGTAATACAAATAACAAAATAATCTTCTTATGTACAAAATGATATAAGAAACCAAAAAAGAAGTATATTACAAAAAATAAATTAAAAGAGACTAGTACAAATCAAATGTGACTAGCGATATGTGTAACGTTTATATATGTGTTTAGGTATGTGTATATGTATGTTTAATAATATATAGGTATGTGGAGCGCTTCTAATAGCCGAAACGACGAGCAGAAATAGGAAATATTTAAAATTAACAATAATCTGGATATAAATTTATGAATAAATATATAGATGTCTAGACATGAGATGAAATTTAAAATTCCATTGTCCCGATAATACTTCAGGTGAGCATTGCCTGTTCTAGGCCACTTCATGTAATCCTAGCCTTCACACCCAGCGTGGACATGTCAGGTTGACAGCCTTATTGTCTATTATCTCTTTGTCTTTTTATAATCTTTTAGACAATTTTTTTAAACAAAAATAAGATCTCAAACATTTTTATATATCAGGATATACATTTGGAGAAAAGGTTATAGAGCGTTATGTTTCACAAAGCATCAAGAAACCGTGCACTTGACACATGTCCTGCTCTACACGACCAGTAGGGATTCCATAGTTATATCATTGGTTCTATATTAATATGTTAATGCCGCCTCCGATCTAACTAATTTTAATAAAAATTGGCTAAGGTGTTTTGCTCTGAAAGAACCACTTTCTCCTATTTCCTTCGCGGTTCATTATCTCTTGAACTCCAGATTTCCTCAAGTTCTTGTAGAGCCGTGATCGTCTAGAGGTTAGGACATTGCGTTGTGGCCGCAATAACCCAGGTTCGAATCCTGGTCACGGCAAGAATTTTTTTTTGTAATTATAAAAAAAATTATTTTATCTTCGAATTCATATTTTATTCTATAAGAATTAATGATCTGACATGAATACTTTTTTTTTAAATAATACGATTTAATATTTAGAATAAACCAAAAAACGCCCCCTCCCTCCATTCGAGGGAAAGGCAATTTATTCAGAAAATCGCAACGCTTCTCCTCTTGAGAGGTAGGGAAATGTTTAAACAAGTCAAAATAATAATAACCGAAATTCCATATTCAATAATCAAATTCCCCAACAAATATGACAATAAAATGAAATAATTAAATTCCGGATAGTATTAGACGAGAAATGATGTTTTTTTAATTACTAGTTATGTTAGGTGCATTACTCCTACCCATAGATTTATTTTTTAACTGCTTCGGCATTTCTTCGGTTAATCTAAAACTATATATCTATCTAAGGTGAGAAAATCAAAACCTTATGATTTTGTTAGAGGAGAGAGAAAACACCAATAAAGCATTGCTGCTCTAAATCATTGGGTTGCTCATCATACAGCAATACTACTTTTTTTTCAAATATTATTTTTTAAAATAATGTTAATAATCAGAATAATAATTTTATAACCTAATTACATTTTTTCTTTAGTCATTTATTTCATTTTCTAATTTAGTTTGGCAATTTTGTGTTCATTGGGATACATATAATTTTAATAAAAAATCTGGTGCGGGCAACACACGACATTCACTTACCTCCATTTTTAAAATCAACGAAAGAATTTTCAAATACAGTTAGAGATAAAAATACATGAAATTATGAAGGAATTAATCAAATTGAATTTATATAGAAACATGTGTTTTATTAAAAAATCTATTATATTATTATCTTAAATAATCAGTTAGTTTTATCTTCTTTTCATCACTCTCCATTAACTTCTAAATGCTTGTGTATGAGATGATATTTTTTCTAAAATCTTTAGCTTTGCAACGGTATATCATACATGTATATTACTGCTCTTATGTTCAAAAACGAAAAATTGCATTAAAAAAGTATTTTTTCTGTTTTCTCCTTTAGTTGGGTATCGAATTTATTCAATTTATATATTTACCTGTTTTTCATCAGCGTTAGCAAGATAATCTAGTTATTATTATTGAATCTACAAAATTAAAGGTACTTTAGGGGAAGAAAATTTAAAATAGCGAGTTTAATCAAAATCGTCGGAACCGTTTTTGAGAAAATCGAAAAAAGGTGCAAAATGCATGGTATAAAGTGCCTCTTCTGGTAAGCTCATTTTGATGAAAAAAGTTCTGTCACGTCTCGGGCGTATAGTTGTCTTAAATATGAAATTTCAGTTTCATAGGACTTACCGTTTCCGCCCGGGAGTTACCACACACACACACACACTCAGATACACACACACACAGACCTATTTGCGGGACTTGGTTATTTGGACTCAGGGGACCCTAAAACGTGTATTTCCGTTGAAAACTGGAATTCGAAAATTTTCACCATCGCAATACTTCCCCTAACTATATATAGCAAGTGAAAGTAAAAAAATCTCTGATCATTTTGCACATTAATATATTGACAAATATACATGTACACATGCCTGTTATCGGATACCATGCATGTAGTGGTGGAAAATGACAAAAAAAAAAGAAGCTAAAATTGTACATTTCCCAATGGAATGTAACCTAAAAATAAGTTTAAAAAAAAATTAACTTTCTATTTGTAACGAAAAAGTTAAAAGTTCTTATTGAAACTCTTTTTGAAAACTCTTAACATATATTTTTTTCGAAAAAATCATTTGAGCCATTTAGGAGAATTTTTCTTTATTTTCTAACAAAACCTTACATCACATGGTGATTGATTAAAGGGTTAAAAGTTTGCAAAAAGTAGTTTCTCATAGCTGTAAATGTTATACATATATATAAAAGTAATCACTTGGTGATACAAAGTAACTGGCAGCCATAATATAAAAAATACCAATATCATTCTATAATTTTTATCTCACTGAATCTAGAATTAAATTATGAGTTATGAAGAGTTAAATGAAAGGAAATAATTGGAAGCCATTGGTTTTCAATAAGTAAACACATCCGTCTAATATAAGGAAGGGATTTCAGTGATTTGATTCAATTAAGGCCTCTTTCGAATTAGCCACTACGGCAGTATTTACATGTTAGTAAATTCCCCATCATTTTGACTAATGGAGGGACGAATTAAATGAATATTTTAAATATAACCATTTTTTTTTTTTTTTATTGAATCAGTCAATAAATTAGACAATGTTGTGTAGATCAAAAACTAACTTATTCACATAGTTTATTCACGTGGTCGTGTGTTTTTTTTTATTTTTCACTATAAGTAAGTAATTTCTTGTGAAAATAACTTTTGTAGTTCAAGTTCCTCTTTAACAGAAATTTTGTTTATTCGTTTAACGTCACTTTTATGCTACTTTGGCTAATCGAACGATGCTACGGTGGGAGTCCTAAATTTTCCCTATCCAGGTTTTATTAGGATAGGGATCGTTAACGAGTACCTGACATCGCACAGGCTCGGGACCACCTTTTAACGTCCCCTCCGAAGGACGGCATAACTAAGGATTTTTACTCCATTAAAAAATCCTAGGGCCACCCACAGTTTTGAACCCGCAACCTTTGGCATAGAAAGCTGTTATGCTAGCCACTACGCTATCTATGGGTGACCCCACCATAGAAATTATAATTTATTACATTACTTTTAATTCATCTTTGGTAACATTAAAACCTACTATGTATTTCTAAGTATTACCATTATGAATGAAACCAATGCTTTTTAGCATGTTTAAGGTATACATACCCTTAATTTTATACTTTGAGATTTTGATGCATTAATTAATTGCTAATGAGAATAAATAAAAATAAAACAAATAATAAATAACCATGATCACATTTATACCTATTTACAATATTTACAAACTGCCCCTGGGAACTACGAATCAAACCCGGCACCCACAAGTAGATGTCGAGGCATAATATCAGAAAATCCCAGCGCCTCTCAGACAGCCGCGTCACTGGTCCTGTAAGCCAGGCGAGGCTAAGTGAAGGCGCTAGAGCCACACACTCAAGCTGGCCATTACCAGTACTCCAGTTACATAGTTGTAAGAGATCTCTCGGCCACCGCCTCTTCAACCTTCGTGGAGGGTTATATGAACTGACAAAGAACGGATAAACATACTATTTAAAAGAATTTCAATACCAACTAGAAGTGAGTAAAAAATGTTTTTATCTATTTTCTTTAATAGAGAGAAATTCCGATTTGGATTTGCTGCTCAACTTCGCTGAATAGCTATGCGTACACAGCATACCGCATCAATCCTGAAGACAATTTTTAAGGTACAAACAGAGAGAGATTCTGCCAAAAAGAAACACTTTGACTTATCAATGGACAAATCGAGCATAGTCTCAATTTATATGGTGATGCAGGATTTCCAGAGAGTCCAGGACTATGGTCTCCGCCACGTTTTGTAACTGTTTTCTTTCGAGTCCATACCTCTCCAAAATGATCCAGTATCTACTGGGATGGTCCCCTGCTTCCGAACCAAAGTCCCGTGACTGAAAATTTTCTTTCGCCAAACTCCTCGCGAAATTTTTCTTGTAAATAAGGGATAAATTTCGAGTAAATCCTTTCCTTCTCCTCTTGAATTCTTTTGCCTTGTTCCCTGTCATTTGTCTCGTATCTGAGAGTGAGATCCACTATCAATGCTTCCTTTTCTGTGGTACTAAATGCCAAGATGTCCACAAATCTAGTTGATCCCTCGGTATCAAGGCAAAACACCTCTTGGAAACATTTGTATTTTTCTTTTCCAACAGTTCTGCTATCTCCTTCTTCATGCGGTTGTGCCGGCGGGTAACCAAGGGTTTCTGACTCTCGACCACATCTGCGGCAGAGGGATCTAACTGCTTCATTAAACTGGCATCTCGATCCCGGGATTAGTAATATAGAGGTATGATATATCGTTGGAAAGATAATGGTTATAGGAAAAATATTATTTTATATACAAAGTTGTAAAATATAATAGAAAGTGATGAAATGCGTATAAAAGTAGTTTCTGTAAATTGTTGTAGATGATAATGTAATAGATCACTTAATAAAACAGATGTATCAATCGAAACTCAATTTTTTTTTTTCACTTAATATTTGATTTACATCTGTAAAAAAATTACAATAAGCAAATGTGCTAAAATCTAAGTAAACATGGCGTGGTCAGGCATGAGGGAGTCAGCACCCAGTGGTGCATCCTCCTGACATTAAGCAGAACTATATTTTTAGGTCAGGAGGTCCCTCATCCAACTCCTTTTCAGCCTACGCCGAGTTATGGATGGTATGTCGGTTGTAGCCATGTTTTGCACAAGTTTGTTTATGTATCCATTTAGTTTGTCGTGAAATCGTTTGTAAGTCGATCGAATGTGGTTTATTATAGTAGGAAAACGTAAGTCAGTATGAAGGGTATCGTTTGAAACATATAGTGGTGAGTTCGTTGCCAGTCTTAAAAATTGCGATTGAAATGTTTGTATTTTTCGTATGTGTGTCTTTTTAGCAGGTCCGTATATTTGGCAAGCGTAAGTCCATATTGGTTTTAATAAATAAGTGTATACGTTAAGTTTCTGTCTGATGGGTAATTTATAATGTCTATGAAGTATCGAATACAATAGTCTCAGTCGAAAATTTAGAGTTTTACGTTTAGTCTTGATGTGTGGGCCCCATGTCAACCTGTTGTCAAAAATAAGTCCTAAGTACGTTACTGCGAAACTCAATTTAATTAATTAATTAAATTTTTTACTTTCATTTACCTATTTATGTCATCTCCAACTGTATTTAAAAAAAACTTTAAATTAATTTTATCATCGGAGATAAGTGAAGGTAATTAGTGTTGTGCGCACTAATTTTTTTTGTTTTTATTCCAACAGAATTTGAATTTAGTTTCTAATACTAATAAAATTCTTGCTCCTTTTCCCATTCATTGCCCATAATGGACCCTCCGCTATTATAAAGTGGCGCTATTCTAGGGCTCGGACTGTTGACAAATAGGAACCCTGAAAGGCAAAGAAGTCCCTCCCGATGGAATCAATTCCACTTAGCCATCAACCTCCTTTCAATAGATCCTTATCCTCGTATCGATCGAATTTCCAACATTCTTAATGTCTACCTCTTTTCCTATTTCACTATCCTTCATTTTTTTCCCCTTAGCAATCCTAAAAATGAGGTGCGCGCTACACACGACTTTAACTTACCTCCGATATTAAAATCAATTTTAAGAATTTATAAATACAGTTAGAGATGAAAATAAATTGTTGGAGAATTCATAACAATGAGTTTCAATAGAAACATCTTTATAAAATATTTTTAATTAAATGTAATAGCATAGACAATAATGATTTAATATATAAAATAGATCATATATTTACACATCAATTACAAATATTAATTTAAATAATTTGAGTTTTTTTTCATCCTTCAAAATTAAAAAATCTGGTGCGGGCAGCACACGACTTTCACTTACTTCCATTTTTAAAATCGAATAAAAGAGTACCAGTGTCATGGCCGAAACTAATGTCACGCTTAGTTATCGCTCTGCACTAGCATCCTTATAACTGTGGTATTAACTCACGGATTATTGCCAACGTTTATAAACATCGTCTTTTTACGACAGTAATTAAGTTTATACTGTAATTCAGTGAGGTGAGTGATTATTAGTTAACTTTTGGAGTAGTGTTAATAGCCTAAAGGTGCGCCACGTGGTAAGCAGGCTGCTGCCTGTACAGGCTGTCATAGGTATCACTCACTAGGACTAATTCTTATCAGATCACCAGTGGCTCGGAGGTAGCGCTCCTCACTCCGCTCGAATAGAACTGAGTTCGTAGCTCAAGAGACGTTTAATTTTTTTTTTTTTTTTTTTTTTTTTTTTTTTTCCAATTTTTTTTCTTTTTTTCAAATATCATTTTCTTCTTTCATTTTGTATAAGACATTTTTTCTTTTAATTTCTTTATTTAATTTTGTATAAAAATATTTTAGAAAATGTTTTTTATTTTTTTTAAATTTAAATACCTATGTAAATCATTGTAAATACGATATTAGTTAAATATTATCAATCCATTTATTTTTTGATCCATGTATTATTTTTTAATTTAATTATTTTTTTCTTTTTTAATTTTATATCATTATTATGTCCACTGACAAAAATTCAATCATGGATACGGACGATGACACAGCCTTTAGTGAAGTTAGCGAAACGGATTCGCAGTATTTAAAACGTCGAACGCTCCAGAAACGTGATAGGAATGTACTACCGGGTTCCGCAGGGAACTCACCCAACAAGAAAAAAAAAAAGAAAGCCAAGTCTAAACAAGCACTTCCAGCCAAAACGAAAATCAGAGTTCAAACTCAGCCAACACAACTCCATCTCAAACTACTTCTCACGACCTACCTTCCAGCAATAACATTGCAGCCACCAATAATTCGTCTAATGCTCCTTTAGCACCCCGAGAATCAAACGAACCCGAGCCGCCACCTATATATGTCAGTAACATTCGTGACTTCATGAAGTTTGGCCAGGAAATCTCAGCTCTGATTGGACAACAAAATTTTCAATGTTTTTCAAGATTACAAGACATCAAGATTAACACTCCAAATAAAGACATTTATAAAAAATTAGTTTACCACTTAACACAGAAAAAGTACGACTTTCACTGTTATCAGCTGAAAGAAGAGAAACCTTATAGAGTGGTTTTACGAGGTCTTCACAGCACCACCCCCACAGAGGCCATCAAGAAAGACCTAGACGAATTAGGATTTAATGTTAGACACATATCATGCATCACTCATCCTGTTCAAAAGTATCCTCTGCCCTTATTCTTTGTAGACCTTGAACCAGCACCTGGTAATCATGAAATCTTCAAAGTCAATAGGCTAGTATACTCCTGCATTAGATTTGAGGAGCCCAAGATGAGACCTGAAATTGTACAATGCGCAAACTGCCAAACTCTAGGGCACACGAAAACCTATTGCCACCATCCTCCCAGATGTGTCAAATGTGCAGGATCTCACGCTTCCAGCACCTGCCAAAAATCTAGAGACACCCCTGCAAAATGTGCTTTGTGTAGTGAAGCACATCCTGCTAACTATAAAGGATGCATTGTATATAAAAACCTGCTAAGACAAAAAGGTTTATATGCAGCAGCTTTTACTCAAAGAAACTCAGAGCCAGTTAACGAAAAACCATGCCGGTCCATCAAGAGTACACCTGTGTTCCAGCACCCTACCGTCATCGATGAGAATCAACACACTTCGAGCTTCAACTCCAAGACCACAACCATTTCTGCAATAGCTTCTCACCATACACCACGACCTCAATCGCCTCAAACCTCAAAACAGCCTCAGCCACCCCATCATCATTCCCAGACTTCCTATGGTCCTCCCCAGACTATCCATCCACAACCCCAAAAATCGCACCCTCAATCTCAGAATTCCCATCCAGTGTTCAAAGTCCCTAAAAGTGATCCTCAAAACTCATCCCTAAGAGTGAAGTTACCACCACTGATACCTCCTCAGACCATTTCCAACCAGCCTCTTCCATCTATATCATCAGCTCCTGAAAACCACTCACTAGAAGCTCCATTAAACATGATCCCTTGTCAACAACCTCAGAGAAGGGTTCAACCTCCTCCAAGACCTATGAATCCTCTGCCTAAAGACACCCCCTCCTACTCCTATTCCTACCAACATTCATCTGATATTATTCCTATTCTTTCATCTTTTCTCCTAGATCTCCAAAATACCATCAAGCCCCTTATTACTCTCCTTACTAGACTCCTTTCAGAAATCCCCTTCAATCTCCCACGATGAGTAGGAGAACCCTGGCTATTCTATTATGGAACGCTAATGGACTGCTTAATCACCGAGACGAGCTTGACTTATTTATTCACGACAATAACATAGACATTGCCCTTGTGACTGAAACCCATTTCACACCTCATTCACACTTTTACATACGTGACTACATCACACACAGATCAGATCACCCTGACAAAACATCCCACGCTGGCTCTTGTATCCTTATTCACAATTCCTTAACTCACTCCCTGATTCCTTCTACTCCAACTGACGCCATCCAATCGACATCTATTACCTTATCCTGCCGTCCATTTAATATTACCATCTCAGCTGTATATTGCCCTCCTGGCAATTCCCTCTCCTCTCACCAATTTAATTCCTTATTTCAGTCCTTTGGTCCGCGCTTCATTGCCGGGGGAGATTACAACGCCAAAGATCAACGGTGGGGATGCCGAACATCCAACACTCGTGGCAGGATTCTCTCCCAAGTCACCACTTCCAACAGCTATTCCGTCTTATCACCCAAAGATCCTACTTACTGGCCTACTTCCCTTAAAAAGCGTCCAGATATTCTTGATGTATTCGTCACATCCCAAATTCCCACCTTTCAATCTACAGTAACATCCTTAGAAGACCTCTCCTCAGACCATAGCCCAGTTCTGCTGCTTCTTCATTCAGACCCTATTCCTAAATCCTTCCCTCCTTCTTTAATTACAGGACATGTTGACTGGGACAACTTTCGCTCTGAATTAGAAAACGAACTTGACTTAACGATTCCACTAAAAACAGAACAACAAATTAACTTTGCTATCGAAAAACTAACAAGAACAATAGGTACTGCAATTAATAACAACTCATCACATCCCAAAAATAATTACTCCCGCGACACTAACTTACCATATCACATTCGAAACTTATTAGCAGAGAAACGGCGAGCAAGGGCTAAGTGGCATAGGTCCAGATACCCGTCCGACAAAACATACTATACTCATCTAACTAACAAACTGAAAACTGGAATTAGAAAATTCAAAATACAAACATTTCGGGACTTCACAGAAAACCTAAGACCAACTGACAAATCTTTATGGACAACTACCAAAAATTTGCTCAAATTCAAAACCTTTAATCACCCACTCCTTACCGAATCTTCTACCTGGTCTCGATCAGATGAAGAAAAGACTCAAATATTTGGTGAACACCTTTCCAAAATATTTAATCCACATCCTGATATCCTTAATCCAACCCATATTGACCATATTGAAGCAGAACTAACTATTCCACTCCAAATGTCCCCTCCTCCTAAAGCCTTTCATCCTTCTGAAATAATTAATGTTATCCATCAATTACGTTTTTAAAAAGCACCTGGTCATGATCTCATCACATCCTATATCCTAAAACAGCTACCTCGAAAAGCAATCCTCTACCTCACTTATATATTCAACGCTACTCTCCGAACCACCTATTTCCCTGAACCATGGAAACTGTCAATAATCAAAATGATCCCAAAACCCCAAAAGCCTCCTGAACATCCATCCTCATACCGTCCGATCTCCCTTTTACCCATCATGGGAAAGATCCTAGAAAAACTCATTTTGAAACGCCTGTATCCGATCCTAGAAATGAATCACGTAATTCCTGACCATCAGTTTGGATTTCGGACATCCCATTCTACAATTCAGCAATGTCACCGTGTGGTGGATGTTATATCCTCTACATTGGAGCGTGGAATGTATTGCACGGGTGCTTTTCTTGACGTAGAACAAGCGTTCGACCGAGTCTGGCACCCAGGACTCCTTTATAAACTCCGTAAATTCCTTCCCGCTACATACTTCCTGATAATCCGTTCCTACCTTACTGATAGAACGTTCAAAGTAAATCATAATCTTTCCTATTCTTCCACATTTTCTCAGTCTGCAGGTGTACCTCAGGGTAGTATCCTAGGTCCCATCCTTTATACGGTATATACAGCTGATATTCCACTCCATCCTAGCACTGTCCTCACAACTTACGCGGATGACACTTGTGTGTTATCCGTCCATAATGATCCAACCGCTGCATCCCAAACCCTTCAGTCCCACATCACAGCCATTGAGAAATGGTGTCAGAACTGGAGGATTAAAATAAATCCTAATAAATCCCACCAAATTACCTTTACCCTTCGTCGCAAACCGATGACCTCCTGCCCCACAGTATCCTTCAACAATACCCCACTCATTCCTGTTGAACAAATCCGATACCTAGGACTCCATCTTGATAAACGTCTTACATGGAATCCTCACACGAGACTAAAACGACAAGAGACTGCCCGTAGATACCGATTACTACAACACTTACTCGACAAACGTTCAAAACTTCCAATTCATTACAAAAAGCTCATTTATATTACCGTCATCAGACCCATCTGGACATATGGAATCGAGCTATGGGGCTCTACGAAGCCATCTAATTCCTCCCGTATCCAATCCTTACAATCCAAAATCCTTCGCAAAATCCTAAATGCTCCTTATTTCGTCACAAATAAAATAATCCATAACGACCTTAATATCCCATTTGTTACAGACCTTTCTCGTACCAGATATACCACTTTTAATTCCAAACTCCCAGCCCATATAAACCCTCTTGTCCGCAACCTATCAACCTCACATATTCCTGACAACCCTCCTAGGCGATTGAAAAGAAGATGGCCTCGGGATCTACTTACTTAAATAAACATCGAAGGTCTACCACTGGGTAGTTTCTTCACAAGCCTTTCACGCACTTTATTCTAACTCAACAGTTTTACTTATTGTATTTATGTTAATACAGTTGTAAAATTCAATAAAATATGAATAAAAAAAAAAAAAAAAAAAATCGAATAAAGAATTTTCAAGTACAGTACGAAATAAAAATGAGTGAAATTATTAAAGATATACTTAAATGGAATTTCTATAGAAACGTGTGTTTTATTAAAAGAACAATAATATTATCATCTAAAATAATCAGTTAGTTTTATCGGCTTTTCAACACTCTTTATTAACTTTTACAAGCTCGCGTATTAGATAATATTTTTTTCTAAAATTTTTAGCTTTCCAACGGTATATTATACATCTATATTACTGTTCTAATGTTCAATAAAGAAAAATTGAATTAAAAAAATATGATTTCAGTTTTCTCCTTTAGTTGTTTCTTAAATTCGCACTACTTACATATTTACCTGTTTTTTATCAGTGGTAACAAGATAATATAGTTATTTTTATAGAATCTACAAAATTAAAGGTACTTTAGAGGAAGAAAATTTAAAATATCGGCATTAGAGCCCTGTAAGACCATTTTAATCCGATATCAAAGCCCATTAAATTTTACATCGATATAGCGAGTTTAATCAAAATCGTAGGAACCGTTTTTGAGAAAATCGAAAAAAGGTGCAAAATGCATGGTATAAAGTACCTCTTCTGGTAAGCTCTTGTTGATGAAAAAGGTTTCGTAACGTCCCGGGTGTATATTTGTCTTAAATATGAAATTTCAGTTTCATAGGACTTACCGTTTCCGCCCGGGAGTTACCACACACACACAGACCTCTTTGCGGGACTTGGTTATTTGGACTCAGGGGACCCTAAAGGGTGTATTTCCGTTGAAAACTGGAATTCGAAAATTTTCACTATCGCAATACTTTCCCTTACTATATATAGTAAGTGAAAACAATAGTAAAACCATTAAAAATTTAATTAAATGTAATTTCTATAGAAACATATGTTTTATTAAAAAATCTATTATATATATAGATTATATAATACATACATATAGCTGTTCATGATTGTTTCTATGTTTATTATCTTTAGGTTTGAATTGAAACAAAAACAGAAGGTCACTTGGTTATATGGTTGAAACATTTACCAATTAACCTGAAGACCTTAATAAAAAAAATCTGATGCAGGCAACACCCGACTATCACTTCCCTCCGTTTTTAAAATCGATTAAAGAATTTTCAAACACAGTCAGAGAAAATATTAGTGAAATCATTAAAGAATTGATCAATTTGAATTTCTGTGTGTTTTATTAAAAAATCTATTATATTATTATCTAAAATAATCAGTTAGTTTCATCAATCTTTATTAACTTTTAATCTTGTGTATAAGATAATATTTTTTTCTAAAATCTTTAGCTTTCCATTATTCATGTATATTACTGTTCTTATGTTCAAAAACAAAAAATTGCATTAAAAATTTGTTTCAGTTTTCTTCTTCAGTTGAATATCGAATACGTTCAAATATATAAGTTACCTGTTTTTCATCAAAGGTAGAAAGATAATAAGGTTATTTTTATTGAATCTAAAAAAATAAAGGTACTTTAGAGGAAGAAAATTTAAAATATCGGCATTTATGATCTGTCAGACTATTTCAATCAGAATGAAACCTACATTACATTAAAGCCCATAAAATTTTACACTGATATAGTGAGTTTAATCAAAATTGAAAGTGTGTGTGCATGTGGCAAGTGTTGGACAAAAAGTCTGACGAAACTGCAATGTCATATTTAACACAATTATGAATCCAAGATGTTACCGATTTTTTCGTCTAAGTCAGCGAACCAGAAGAGCCAATTTACACCATGCATTTCGCACCTTTTTATGAATTTGCTAACAGTTCTAACGATTTTAATTCAATTCGCTATATCGATTTAAAATTTAATGGGGTAACATACAATATAGGTTCATTCTGATTAAAATGGTCTGACAAGGCCTAATTTCGATAAATCCAAAAAAAAAATAATCAGATCATCTTATTAGGATTCATAAAAACGAATTCAATGTACAATTAAAAGAGAAAAGAGAAAAAATATATTGAGTTTTTGAACATACGGACTGTAATATAGGTACTGTAATATACCGATGTAAAACGTAAGTCCAACAATAATTCCGATACTGTACTATTAATAATAGTACAATAAATTCAATAGAATTAATAAATCTTATAATTATATCATATTATAATCATAGTATTAATTAAAGATAAAAAGTAAAAGAACTGACAAACAATTAAGAAAATACTTCGGAATAATTTGGCGAGGACACAGAACTAGGCAAGTTTCTCAAATTGCTTAAAGTCGTAATGTGCTAAATAGTTTCTGCCGAAATAGTCTCGCTATTATCACCCTACGCCATAGAGGTCGAAATTTAAAATTACACCGAGCTATTTCTGAAGATTACATATCCAGCTACATTATACTGTTGAGAATACTAACACTGTATAGAATCTTTGTAACAGGAAGTCGTTTGATCGCTAAAATAATGCCAGAAGTGTCCAAGTTGCTTAAGCTCGTTCTAATTATCGATAAACCTTTCAAATAAAGCTCCATCCGGTTGTAACGTCCTGAAAAACCTTGAAAAGATTAATTAACGATGCTCGTAATATTGTATGTATGCTTTTTGCGGCCAAGTAGATTTTTTAAAGTGTGGGTTAATTTCCAGTATTTAGATGGTTTAATTATTGTAAAACGAAAAAAAAAAAAATAATAATAATAAAAAAAAAAATAAATAAATAATAATAAAAAAAAAAATAAATAAATAATAATAAAAAAAAAAGCTGTACCTCTATGACCTATGAAGGGTCTTGGGCTCAGTAAATATAGAGATTCGTACTGTTTGTAGGTCAACGAAAGGTCACTAGGCCGAGATCACACTCAGCCGCCAGGTTTTTCCCCAATTTTGGGTACCCACTTTGAAGAGGCTGGGTCTGCCCCAGGAAGGTCTCCATACCCCAGGGTAAATTAACAGAATAAATAATATTCTGCCACAGCCGGGATTTGAACCCAGGACCCGGAGAACAGTAGACTATTGCGGAAAAACGTAAATAAAAATAAAATTTAAAACGCTACAATTTATTACCCAAGGGTTTATTATTTCCAAATAGGTATATTAGGGTATCACTGTTTATAAAGCTATTTATGGATAGTTAACAAAAAAAATAAAAAAATAATTCGTTAAAATTTATTTGTATCTTTCAATGTATTTAAAAATTCTTAAATTGATTTTAACAAGGGAGGTAAGTGAAAGTCGTGTGTTGTGCGCACCAGATTTTTTTCTAATATTATCAAGATATTAACTTTAATTTCGTTTTAATATGTTTTAAATAGTGACATCAAAATCATCAGAATTTTGCTTAGTATGTATAAATATTTTCACGCAAAGTAATGTTTTAATAATATTTACGGATACCGATATTTTAGTGTAGATAGTTTAGAGACAAGTTCTAAGACATAGTTTATCTACCATGTCTTTGCTCATTTCATTTTCAACTTATTTTAATTCAATTAAATACTAAAAACACCAATATTATAAATATCGATATTTTTGTGACGATATTACACCGGTATCAATAACATTCACCGAAGTTGATATCGATATCCTATTCATATTAGACACACTCCGCTACGCATGCGTCAGTCTATGGCATGTGACGTCAGCATGTTGGTAACTAGAAACCGTGCAAATTATTGCACGATTTGGAGTCACCTCTGACCTAGAAAAGCAGTGACCGAAAATATAGCAAGTCGATGACGTAAAATGCGGC
Organism: Piezodorus guildinii; assembly: GCA_023052935.1. NCBI lineage: Eukaryota > Metazoa > Arthropoda > Insecta > Hemiptera > Pentatomidae > Piezodorus > Piezodorus guildinii. The sequence goes on along the minus strand of CM041294.1, from coordinate 166,690,900 downwards.
TGTTTTCAACGATGACTTCCGGCAAGTCAATTTTACAAGAGCACGTAAGGCGGGCTAATAAAAACACTTTGGCAGGATTGTCCCCGGACGTGCCTCACCTCCTCCCTAAGGACTCGAAGGTCCTGGAAGCGATTGATATATATCCTCCAGGACTCCAGAAAACTGGAACTGGAATGACAAATGGGATGCCATTATTCGGCAGTTAAGTCCTCCATTGGTTCCAATCCCTGCGAGTCAGGACATACATTAGTAAGAGACCTGCCTCGCTTTTGAAAGGAAGGTGTTAGCAACACCATTCGGTACATGATTGATTGATTATATTTTGTTTCTGATTTCGTCTTAGATCGAAAGCCTTTTAATATAATAATAATAAAAACTATGTTTTATACTGTTATGTATATAGCTCATTTACTTGTTGTACTCTGTACAGTTGTAAATACCAATAAAATAATTTAAAATAAAAAAATAAATGTTTTATATGATTTGTTGACATATTTCATAAAAAAAGCAACTTTATTCCACCTTTTTAAGATTTTATCAAAAACGGCTCTAACGATATCGATTAAACTCGCTATATTGATGTAAACTTTGACGGGATTTAATATTATGTAGGTTTCATTCTGATTGAAATAGTCTGACAGGGCGTAAATGCAGATATTTCAAAAATTTCTCCCTCTAAATAAACCTTCATTTTGTACATTCCAAAAGATTAACCATATCAGCTTAGCAACATTGATAAAGGACGGCTAAATATATAAGTTGGACGACTTTGATGACCAACTAAAGGATAAAAGAGGAGAACTATTTTTTACAGGAATTTTTGTTTTGTTTTTTATAATAAGAACAGTAATATAGACATATAATATACCGTTGGAAAGAGAAAGATTTTAGAAAAAATATTATCTGATACACGAAGTTGTAAAAGGTAATATAAGTGACGAATAGGGAATAAATATATTACTGAAGAATAATTTAATATACTTATGTTATTTAATCTAAACCATATGTTTTTTTAGAGGAGCCCGTGGCTGAGTGGCTAGCGCATTGTCTTTCATGCTAGAGGTTGTGAGTTCGAATTCCAGTCCCGCGGGGCTTTTATAAAGATGTAGTTGAATAGGGATCCACTCAAGGCCTCTCCTCTGGGTATGTGAGACCCGTCAGCCAAATGGTGGCCATGAATACAAAATGAATACACGTTTTATTAAAATTAACATGGAATGCTTTTCAAATTTAAGTATATTTAATAATCTTTAAATTGAAGAAAAAAATAAAATAAACTTAATTTACATATTTACAAATTGACAAAATATTTAAAAATGATTTCGGATGAGACATCCTTACAATCAGCAAAATGCTTTGTTCGGTTGGTAATTATAATCTATTAGCCTAATAACTAAATATGTGGTAAAATTAAATTGAGATTAACTATGGAGTAGGAAAAACAAAGGAACAACAACAAAGGAAATAGTAAAAAAACCTAAATATAAAAAAAAAAACGGAAAAAATAATTGAAAATATAAAATTTAGAAATTAAAACAAATTAGCTTAAGTTAACAACACATGTCTAGTTCTTTTTGAGTGTAACGTTTCAGTGAAGTTTTATTATAATTGCTGATTTCCTTTATTAATGGGATTTATTAAATTGTTTAATTATTGGAAGCTGCAATTCTTGGAGCATAGATGATATTTTAGTATAGCAGGGGTAATTGTTAATTATCCGCATTGATAGATTTTGAATTCTTTCAGGTTTTTGGTAATTAGTCAACCAGGTTGAGCTCCAGACTGGCGAGGTGTATGTAATTAACGATAACTGATTTGTATATGGTCAATTTCTTAGGAGGGCTCAAATGGGTTTTTAATTTATTTTTAGGTCCAATCCCCTACACGGTGTATACAGCTGATATCCCTATCCATCCAAGCACTGTCCTCTCTACTTACGCTGATGACACATGTGTGCTATCAGTAAATAATGATCCTATTGTTGTTTCCCAATTCCTACAGAGCCATGTATCCGCCATTGCAGAATGATGTCACAATTGGAGAATCAAAATAAATCCTAAACCACCAAATCACCTTTACTCTACGACGTAAACCTATGACTTTCTGTCCAGTTGTTTCCTTTAACCATACCCCACTCATCACTGTAGAAACAAATACGATACCTTAGACTTCACCTTGACAAACGTCTTACATGGAATCCTCTCATTACGAATTATGATATCGACTATTAAAACAGTTACTTGACAAACGATCAAAACTCCCTCTATAGTTCAAAAAACTCATTTACACAACCATTATTAGACCTATCTGGACTTATGGCATAGACTATGGGGCATCCACTAAACCATCGAATTCCTCCCGCATCCAATCCTTGCAATCTAAAATCCTTTCGATCTCGCGCTCCTTATTTTGTTACCAACAAACACATCCATGAGACCTGAATATCCCACCAGTTACAGAAATCGCCCAAAAAAGATACACCCCTTTCATTCCAAATTACCCGCCCATTCAAACCCGCTTGTCCGTATCCTCTCATCGACTTCTATTCCCGATAATCCCCCGAGGCGTCTGAAAAGCCGGTGGCCTCGAGACCTGCTGAAGAAATAAAAATAGTAAAAAAGTACTACCACTAGTAGATTCTTCTCGTGATTTTCAAGCCAGTTGTCTGTAAATAGCACATTTAGTTATTGTACTTGTTTTGTAAATTGTACAGTTGTAAATTTCAATAAAAGATTTTTTTTTTAAATATATATTTTAACAGTCAGGTATGCCTTAAAATCTCAGGTTTAACAATTACACGATCTTAATAATTCAATAGGACATCTAGATGGTAATTCTAAGGACATAATAAAAAAACGATATATATTGTTAATAATAAATACAACAGAGCCATTTCCAAAGCAAAGTGAAACTGAAAAAAATATTTTTGAGAAATAAAGAGCAAGTGATAAAAGATGAGACGCAAAGAGGAGAAAGAAATATATCAGAAGGCGAAGGAGGCGAAAAGTCCTGGAAAAAGGAAATGCTAAATATTTCCCGATTGGAAGAAAAAGGCTTGTCGCTTTGGGAAATAGATTACCGTGGGGGAGGCCGAGCAAACTCAACTGTGAAAAATTGCCCCCTTTAAAATATCTTAAAGAGGAAATTACCCTCTTATATTATCAGGAGATTAGTTTAACTTTCGCCTCCATCTTCAACAGTAACAAAAGTTTATTTCCTATACTTGGAAAGAAAAAATTAATCTCAGGCAAGATGATGTTTCATTGGTCACAAGTAACAAAATGAAGGTAATTAAGGTCAGCAACTTAACAACTTTTTATTTTTCACCCTTTTGCAAGGAAAATTACATAATTTTAGGGTCCCCTGAGTCCAAATAACCAAGTCCGCAAAAAGGTCTGTGTGTGATTAGTTAATAAAGGTTTTTCTTTTGTTACCGCTAAAGAACTAATAGAACGCTTTACACCACGCATTTTGTACTTCTTAACGATTTTCTCAAAAACGGCTGTAACGATTTTTATTAAACTCGTATTTATTAAAGCCCATATCGATGTAAACTTTAATAGGCTTTCAATCTCATATGGGTTGTGTCACATGAAATGACCGTTTTCAAGGTGAAGAATTTTTATTAAAAATACGATATGAAAACAAGATAATTTCATTCGAAGTATTTATTTTCTTTTTCTACACATTTTTCCCAACGTGACACCAACTGTTTTATCCCCGAACTGAAAAACTCTGAGCTTTGAATGAAACAAAATCTGAAAACGCACTTTTCACTTGATCATCATTTTCAAAAAGTGTTAAACTTTAAATGTCTGGAGACACGGTAGATGCACTGTGCATTTTGATTGTGGCTTAGATGATCCCTCAATAACTTTAGTCTGCAGTGAAGGTTGTTTGAATCCTTATGTTTGGTAAGTCTTTGAAGGACATCGTTATCTATTACGGACGGAAGTCTTCCTCGGGGCAAGTTTTCCAAGTCGGTATCCCCAGCTGAAAACTTAGCAAACCAACTGCGAATGGTCCGTTCTTAACACTCCCTTCCCCAAACGCCTTGCAAATATTTTTGCATGTTCATATTTGGAGGTATACTAAAAAGTAGGTAATTGATTGGGAAGCTAATGTTTATAATACAAAGGTAGAGGATTAGTAACTGTTTACTTTAAATATGTAAACATTCGGAAGAAAACAACAGAGACCTTTCAAAATCCTTTATGTATTTCAGAAACTATAAAAACGGACATTTCATGTGAAACAACCCAATAATTGAAATAGTTTGACATGTCCTTAATGCCGATATTTTAAATTTTCTTCGTCTAAAAGTACCTTTAACTCTGTATATTCTATAAAAATAACTATATTATCTTGTTACCCTTGATAATTAACAGATAAATATTCACGTTGTGCGAATTTGATAAACGATTGAAGAAGAAAAGTAGAAAAATATTTTTTTATGGAAATTTTTATTGTTTTTGAAACAAGAATAGAAATATATATGCATAATATATCGTTGGAAAGCAGAAGATTTTAGAAAAATAAAATCCCAAAAAGTAATGAAGAGTGAGGAAAAGCCGATTATACTGACTGAACACATTTTTCTATCGAAACTCAAAGTAATTAATATTTAATCCTCTCCATATCTTTATTTGACAATTCTCAAATTGATTTTAACTACGGAGTTAATCGAATGACATGTGTTGCGCGTATTATTGGGTTGTTTCACATGAAATGTCTGTTTTTATAGTTTCTGAAATACATAAAGGATTTAGCAGGTCTTTGTTGTTTTCTTCCGAATGTTTACATATTTAAAGTAAACAGTTACTAATCCTCTACCTTTTTATTATAAACATTGGGTTCCCAATCAATTACCCACTTTTTAGTATACCTCCAAATATGAACATGAAAACATGCGATTTTCGAGTAATATTTTTGTACGAGTTTAAACTCAAGTGTTAGTGAACGGACCATTCGCCGTTGGTTTGCTTAGTTATCAGCTGGGGATACCGACTTGGGAAAACTTGCCCCGAGGAAGACTTACGTCCGGAATAGACAACGATGCTCAAACATTCAGTAGAAGGAAACTCCTACCAAACATTTAAAGGACTCTCAGCACAACTAAATGCAAGTGCATCTACCGTTTCCAGACATTTAAAGTGTATTGGGAAAGTAAAAAAACTCGATACATGGGTACCTCATGATCTCACTGAGCGGCAGCAAGACCCCATGTTTCAAAACATACCGTGCGAAAATTGAAAGAACATGGCTACGAAGTTCTTTCGCACCCACCATATTCTCCCGACTTTTCTTCAACAGATTAACACCTGTTCAGGAATTTAGACAATTTCGTCAAAGGAAAACTTTTTGAAAATGATAATCAAGTAAAAAGTATGTTTTCAGATTTTGTTTCACTTCAATGCTCAGAGTTTTTCAGTTCGGGAATAAGAAAGTTGGTGTCACGTTGGGAAAAATGTGTAGAAAAAGAAGGTAAATACTTCGAATAAAATTATCTTGTTTTCATATCGTATTTTTAATAAATATCCTTTACCTTGTAAACGGACATTTCATGTGACACAACCAAATAATATACACTCTTAAAATCATTAAAATTAAAAATTAGACAGAAACCGATGTGAAACAACCCAATAATTGAAATATTTTGAAAGGTCCTTAATGCCGATATTTAAAAATTTTCTTCGTCTAAAGTACCTTTAACTCTGTATATTCTATAAAAATAACTATATTATCTTGTTACCATTGATAATTAACAGCTAAAAAATTCACGTTGTGCGAATTTGATATACGATTTAAGAAGAAAAGTACAAAATATTTTTGTGTGCAAATTTTTATTGTTTTTGAACACAAGAATAGAAATATATATATGCATAATATACCGTTGGTAAGCAGAAGATTTTATAAAAATAAAATCCCAAAAAGTAATGAAGAGTAAGGAAATGCCGATTATACTGACTGAACACATTTTTCTATCGAAACACAAAGTAATTAATTCTTTAATTCTCTCCATATCTTTATTTGACAATTCTCAAATTGATTTTAACTACGGAGTTAAACGAATGACATGTGTTGCGCGTACTATATTTTGCATAGTTTATATATGAATGTGTCCCTGCCTTAGTTTGGAGATGATTAGCAATTGACTAGATAGAGGAGGAGGTTTGGTTAGCCTAAAGGCAATTGCAGAAGACAAGAGAAAGTCAATATTGTCCCCAACTGGGGCACAACTCTTGCTAGGCAATAACTTTGTCCTTCTATCCTGGTGTTAGCACCAACAATGGCATCCTATAATTTATATAATTCATGGATAAAAATATTTAATTAAAAAAAAAAATTGTAAATTTTTCTCTGGCTGAGAAAACCAATAGATCAAGGATATATCAATTTATAACCTACTGATTTTCCCAGTCGGAAAAAAATTGAGACGTTGATTTTAAAAAAGTTACTGTGTCCATTCCAGGAAATTTTACAGCGACCGCAAAAAAAACTCATTTTTAAAATCAATGAAAGAATTTTCAAAAACAGTTAGAGATAAAAATACGTGAATCTAATAAAGAATTAATTAAATTGAATTAGGATCACTTGTAGCTGGGCGGCTAGCGTAACAGCCTCCCATGCTAAAGGTCACGGGTTCAAACCCGCAGGTGGTCCTAGGATTTTTTAATGGGAGTAAAAAATCCTTAGTTAAGCCGTCCTTCGGAGGGGACGCTAAAAGGTGGTCCCGAGCCTATACGATGTTAGGTACTCGTTAAAGATCCCCATCCTAATAAAACCTGGATAGGCAAAATTTAGGACTCCCACTGTAGCATCGTCCGATTAGCCACAGTAGCATAAAGTGACGTTAAATAAATAAACAAACAATTAAATTGAATTTATATAGAAACATGTGTTTTATTAAAAAATCTATTATATTATTATCTAAAATAATAAGTTTGTTTTATCTTCTTTTCATCACTCTCTATTAACTTTTAAAAGCTTGAGTATAAGATAAAATGTTTTCTAAAATCTTTAGCTTTCCAACGGTATATCATACATGTATATTACTCCTCTTATGTCCAAAAACGAAAAATTGCATTAAAAAAATATTTTTTTCTGTTTTCTCCTTTAGTTTGGTACCGAATTTATTCAATTTATATATTTACCTGTTTTTCATCAGCGTTAACAAGATAATATAGTTATTTTTATTGAGTCTACAAAATTAAAGGTACTTTAGAGGAAGAAAATTTAAAATGTCGGCACTTAGGCCCTGTCAAACCATTTTAATCAGAATAAAAGCTACAAGATATTAAAGCCCATTAAATTTTACATCGATATAGCGAGTTAATTCAAATTCGTCGGAACCATTTTCGAGAAAATCGAAAAAAGGTTCAAAATGCATGGTATAAAGTGCCTCTTTTGGTAAGCTCGTTTTGATGTAAAAAGTTTTGTCATGTCTCGGGCGTATAGTTGTCTTAAATATGAAATTTCAGTTTCATATGACTTACCGTTTCCGCCCGAGAGTTACCACACACACACACAGACCTTTTTGCGGGATTTGGACTCAGGTTACTCAGGTTATTTGGACTCAGGGGACCCTAAAACGTGTCATCCGTTGAAAACTGGAATTCGAAAATTTTCACGATCGCAATACTTCCCCTTACTATATATAGTAAGTGAAAGTAAAAAACAACAACAAACAAACAGATAACATCAAATGAGTTAAGAAAGTTATAATCAGATTCTAGATTTATCATATATTTGCGGAAGATTGATTTTTGAGAAGGTGGTTATATAATTGGTGTTTGAATGTGGCTAGGGATGACACTTTTAGTAGCTGAGCGGGTTAGCGCGCGGTGCCTAAACGCGCGTTTCCTAGAAACAAAGGGAACCAAATAATTTGAAACCAAATAAATACGATTTTGAGACTGGGTGCTTGGAGGGTTTTATCTCAGCATTTATCCCCCACCCTCACCCTGTATAGCCTTCAAAGGCGAGTTAGGGATGAACAAACAAAAAAAAAAAAAAAAAAAAAAAAAAAAAATATATATTATATATATATATATATTATATATATATATATAATATATATATATATATATATATATATATTATGCATTCCATAAAAGAAATGCCACCTTTTAACGTCCTCCGAAGGACGGCATAACTAAGGATTTTTTACTCCCATTAAAAACTCCTAGGATCCTAGGATGGCTTGAACCCGCATAATTCTCTTTTAATGTTTTAGGTATTTTATTTAGTTATGAAATTTTTGTTAAGTATATTTTTTTAAACATTGTAAAATGCTCTAAACTCAATATTTTTTTTAAAAATACAACATATAATTACGTCTAGTGTGCCTAAGTAATAGGCATGAAACATGTAACTACTAATTAATAAACTTTCCTTATTTAGGGTTACCATACGAAAATATTTTTAAACAGATATAATAATAATTATTATAATATACATAATATATATATATATATATATATATTATATATATATATATATATATATATATATATATGTATGTATGTATATATATAATATAAAAAAATAAATCAATTGATGTGATGATTATTTATGAATACCATCTGTACTCGGACCTATGGCCTGTTGCCGGATGCTGTAAATTATAATAAGTAGATCTGACAACACTGCATTCTTGGAAACCAATTAAAGTAACATCTCCCACACTTATTTGCCAGTTTCAAGTCCACAATTTAAAATCATTAGAATAATATGCATGTATATATTTTTTTTTTTCTTCGTTCTATTATGGAGCGTTTTGAATTTATACTTAAAACTTGAAACCATTAAAAATAAATAAATAATTACTTCCAATACAGTAAATTTAATTAGTAATCAAATAACTTAAAAAAATAAAATACTCGTTTTTTCTGTATTTCTTGCAGACTAATGTATTTATTATAATATAATAAAATGATATAATATTGAAATATTCAACAGAATTTCCTAATACTGCATAAAGGAAGCGATTTATTTTAAAATTAAAACTATTCAAAGAGAAGAGTATCTTAAAATTAAAAATATTCGTTCTCTGAATACTTGAACATACATTATTAATAATTAAAAAATTATAACTGTTCAAAAATAATTAAGTAACTATAAAAAATCTGGAACGAGCTTTATGACTTTTACTTACCTCCGTTAATAAAATCGATTAAAGAATTTTCAAATAAAGCTAGAGATAAAAATGAGTGAAAATAATAAAGAATTAATTAAATTGAATTTCTATAAAAACTTATGTTTTATTTAATAATTTATTACATTACTATCTAAAAGAATCTGTCAGTTTTATCGGATTTTCATTACTCTTTATTAACTTTTACAATCTTGTGTATTAGATGTGAAGAGGATTAATATTAAAAAATGCCTCATTCTCTGAATAATAGAATATAAATTATTATTAATTAAAAAAATAAAACTATTCAAAAAGTTTTAGTAACTATAAAAAATCTGGTGCTGGCAACACACGACTTTCACTTACTATATTATACGGTTATTTTGTGTTTATTATTAATAATATATTAATAAACACAAAATAACCGTTTAAAAGTGTAAAAATAAATATAAAAATGAAGAATGTTTCATGAAAACACTTTATTTATATAAAAATAAAAACATTAAGAGTGGTTATGCAATATTTAAAATTAATTACCTGTTTCAAACTTCTAAGTTCACATCCATCTTGTTCTCTAAAACAGGAAGATATCGAAACGAAAATAAACCGACCGAACTCCAAAGAAACACTAATAATTTAAAAACTAACACAGTAAGAACACCATTATAAACCTATAAAGTGAATACTACACGCCAGACATAGACCCGAACAGCACGACAGTCAATGTTATAATGGCAGTGAGGTTGAGAGACAAATGTGCCAACTTGATCATAAGAAATCCTCGAACGTGATTGGTCCAAACTGCGCGCCACCTCTGACCACAAATAAAAAAAACTGTTAATATTCAAAGAAATGCCATACCAAAAACATCGTTCTATCAGCAATCTTCAAATATTCAATAATGATAAAATATAAAGATAAAATTTAAGATGGGCAATAAATATTTATTAAACATGTTTCATTGCTTATTTTAGTTTAAAAATTAATTTTATTTAATTAAATTACAATAAATTATTTTTTACTATAAAATTACATAGCAATGCTCTATTTGTAATAAACAAATATATATATATATATATATATATATATATATATATATATATATATAAGAAAAAGTGTAATGTTATCACCATTATGAACTGTGGAGGGAAAAACGAAATGTGATGTTTATGTATGTTAAAACTATATTAATATTATTCTTATTGTCTTTAAGTTGCCAGCCTCTATTTGTAAGGGGATTTCCCCATCCCCTAGTGATAGATCACTAACTTAAAAAATGTATCTTAATTTATTTATTATGATTTTGTTTTGATTTTGAAGTCATAAGAAATGGATATATATTTTTTGCTAATTATTATTGTTTATCTTATTTTGTTTTGTTTTTTATTGTGGCTAAATTTATTTTTTATTGTACTCATATATGACCATGTACATATATTTATTATTATTATATATATATATATATATATATTTTTTTTTCTTTAGTTTGTTACACCAAAAAGTAGAAAATCGTTTATAAAAATATGATTTATGTACACACTCCTATTGTATGGAGATATCCCCGATTGCAATAAAAGTATATTCTATTCTATAGGTAAGTGAAAGTAAAAAAATATTCACATAATAAAAACTTACCAACACACAATCCTGGGCTCGGAAACGTTAATAGACAGTAAATATTTAAAAATTGTCCTTGATGTAGAAAACAAAAATATAAATTAAGATAATTTTGAGTTTCCTGAAAATTAAATATATATTGATTTGTTAGTTAAGCGATTTAACGACGATATTCCTAATATTGTTGTATTTCTCTGGACTAAACTCATTAAACTAATAAACACTCAAGGCTAATAAAATATATGTTAAGTATAGCAGAGTTAAAATGAACCGATCCGCACTGTATGAAGTTATGAACTGAACTAAGGTTCCACGTGTGACATGTCTATAATTCGATTGGCAGCAATGAGGATATTAGATTAAAGGAACATTCCAAAGTCACGCATTCCTTCCGATTATTTCTGCAGTTTGTTTTTTCGCAGCATTTTATCTAAAAATATTTCTTTTTTAATAACAGATCTATTTTTTATTTCCTACTGTATTATTCTAAAGGTACTCGTCCCAGAATTGATAAAGAACTATTATTATTATTTTATTTACGTTTAATAGAACAACCATAGAGTTTATTATTTCATTGCACATTCCAAATGTGTGTTGTTGTTTTGTTTGTTTTTTTAAATATCACTCACGCCATATTGGAAAACAGAATAAAACTTTTATTGGTCTATAAAAGTGTAGATTACACTTTGATAATGACCAATCAGAGTAGCTTTAAGTTTATTTCCATTTTTATAGCTACTAATCCCAGATGGAACAAACTAATTTTATAGTCTTGTTTATAGATGTAACTTCCTAGTAAAAAACGGAAATTGGCTAGAGTATAAAAATAAAAATCAAATCTTTCAAAAATAAAGTGTTTTTTTTTTTATTATATCAACATTTCAGATTTAAAATTATGAGCTAAAGTAACCGCTGAATGTGTGTTAAGGCGTCCAAAAAAAAAATTGATATATTTTAACGTTTCACAATAAGATCGAATTGTTCAAGTGGAGTGTACATTCTCCGAGTCCCGGGTTCGAAACCCGAACCTAGAATAATTTAATGTTTCTTTATTTAAGACCATTCTGAAGCACACCAAACCTCTATAAAACGGGTACCCAAAACATTGGGAAGAAAACATAACGGCAGAACGGCGATGCTCTCTGATGCGGGATCCCTAAATTTTGCCATTCCAGGTTTAATTAGAATCTTAGAGATCAACGACTACCTGACATCGCACAAACTTAGAACAACCTTTTAACGTTCCCTTCGAAGGACGGCATAACTAAGGATTTTTTACTCCCATTAAAAAAATCTAGGACCACCTGCGGGTTTGAAATCGTGACCTTTGGCATAGGAAGCTGCTATGCTAACACCACCATGCTACAGGTAACCCCCTAAATAATTTTTGAAATAAAAATATGTTCAAAGAAACGACTGCTTAATGCGCTACAAAGGTTTCAAGGGTTTATATTTATGTTTTAATTGTAATTAAAATTTTACAATAACGAAAGGTATCGTTGGCGAAGAGAGGGTAGTAATTTTTAATTAAAAGTAAATATTTTGAATTCTAAATTGGATAATACTCTAAAAGATTAATAATTTGTAATTGAAAAAAATTGAAGTATAACTAATTCTTGTATCAACATTTTCAATAACTTATTCATAATCAAGCAAGGAATATATTTTTGCTTTTTAAATCCTGTCCATTTCTTTTTCTGGACTCTTTTATTTAATTTCTTATGGTTAGGTAATATGTATACATTTTATAACACATTTTTATTTTCATCTATCTAAAATTTATGTCGTAGAACCGTTATAGAAGTAAATATTTTAGTGATTTGAAACGAAATTATATGTGTATAAAGTATACTTTTTGCATTTGCATTTATGAATCGTATTTTAAAGGACTTACGTATTCTTAAGATACAATGGGATGAAGGATTTTAATAAAAGTAAACGATTTTTTAAAATATATTTTAATGATTTTTACAACTGTATATATAATAAATACATACAGTAAAATTTCTTAATTATAATTGAGGGCGTGAAAAGACTTGTGAAAAAATACACAGGGGTAGAACTTCGTTTTATTTAACACGTTCACCCGGGTGACCCACCGATAGATCACGCTTAACGTTTCCGCATCACAGGCGAGTCGCTTGTTTTTAGAAAATAAGTTTATTTTATTTTTTCTCACCATTAAATGTTGTAGGAATTAACAAACATAGGGTATTTATTTATTAAATATTTTATACTTTCAACATGCTCCCTCAAAAGACCCTCATCGGTTAATTTCATTTGATTACTCTTCTTAAAGAATTTTATTTAGCTGTGCGTGATTTCATTTCATACTTTCATCCCCATTAATAAGAATATAATATATAATATTAGAATTATTATTAACTAATAAATAAATATCTTTTTTAAGTATTTCCATAATTACTCCTTCAAGTCATATTTGTATATCAAAACTGTTATCAAAACAATATCGCATTAAACATGTTGGAACTTGCAACAGTACCGCCCCGCCCCACGAAGGTAAGTAGCTAAGACAGCCCCAGTCCCGCCTTAGGGGAAAAAACGTAGATATTCGCCCCGGTATGAACGTTTTAAGTTAGTAGGTCTCCGGACCATCTTCTTTTCAATCGTCTTGGAAGTTTATCAGGAATATGTGGAGTTGATAAGTTGCGGGCAACGAGGGTTATGTGGGTTGGAGTTTGAAATTAAAAGTGGTATATCTAGTTCGATATAGGTCTGCAACAAATGGGGTATTAAGATCACTATGAATGATTTTATTTGTGACAAAGTAAGGAGCATTTAGGATTCTGCGAAGGTTTTCAGGATTGTAAGGATTGAATAAGGGAGGAGTAAAATTGAGTTAACGATCAGTACAGAAATATATATCAATATATATACTTGAAGACCCCTCCCTGATTCGCACGGGCGAAATTCGAATGTGGTGTTGTCATTTAGGTTTAAAAACGCTCTTTATAACCGATTTCGAGTTTATCGCTTTGGAAATTTTTGTTCATTGTAACGAAAAGTGGGAGTAGCAAGAATTTTTACTTTCACTTACTATATATAAGGGGTACTCACTACGTTTGCTATAGCATGCTATTTGTGCTATTGTGCTAAACCCATCAATTTTAAACAGGAAATAACTGTAGAAACTCGAAGGGTTTAGCAAAATAACACAAATAGCATGCTATAGCAAACTTAGTGAGTACCCCTATAGTATGGGAAAGTATTGCGATCGTGAAAATTTTCGAATTCTAATTTTCAACGTAAATACACATTTTAGGGTCAAAATAACCAAGTCCCGCAAAAAGGTCTGTGTGTGTGGTAACTCCCGTGCAGAAACGGTAGGTCCTATGAAACTGAAATTTCATATTTAAGACAAATATACGCCCGAGACGTTACAAAACCTTTTTCATCATAATTAGCTTACTAGAAGAGCCGAAATATACATGTATAATATACCGTTGGAAAGCTAAAGATTTAAAAAAAAATATTATCTCATACACAAGCTTTTAAAAGTTAATAGAGAGTGATGAAATGAAGATAAAACTAACTGATTATTTTAGATAATAATATAATATATTTTTTAATAAAACACATGTTTCTATATAAATTCAATTTAATTAATTATTTAATAGTATCACTTTCTTTTATCTCTAACTGTATTTGAAAATTCTTTCATCGATTTTAAAAATGGAGGTAAGTGGAAGTCGTGTGTTGCCCGCACCAGATTTCTTATTTTATAACGTCTATTCATTATTATTTTTAATCATCGGCAGAAATAAAAACACATTAATCAAGATTAGTTAAGTTTATTTGTTTGTTATTTGAAAGTGAAGTAAAGATAACGGAAGATTTAATTTTCGCATAGACAAAAAACTTGATTTCAATTTGGAAATACTTAAAAATGATTATTATATTGTCCGAATCGGAAACGATAATAATAATAATAAAAGGCTTACTGTTGGATAACAATAAAAGGTTGAATGCCGATACCACTAAATTCCGCCTCCATAGACTCCCCCAATGGTCACTGTTTAAGCCCAAGCCCCTGAGATCGCCTTAACACAATCCTCTCATCGACGCTTCGGCCTACCTTTTGGACGTCGGTTCAACGAATACCAAATTTTTGGTTTACACGCCCATTTGAGTCTCCGCGATGCTATCACTTTATTATATTCACAGGGTATAAGTTCAAGGTACAATTCAACGTTGTGCAGCCTTCTAAACCCTCCAGTGGCCTCATATCTCTTTTGACCAAATATTTTCGAAAACCTTAAGACGTTTTTCATCCTTCAAAATAAGCGGCCACGTTTCACATCCATAAAGAACCGTCGAAAGAATAATAGTTTTATAAATTCTAAGCTATGAGTTTTTAGACAAAAGCCGCCAGCTAAGTAATTTCACAACTGAATAATAACACGCATTTCCCAACTTTAACCGGGACTTTATTTACTCTTGGATTTCATTTTTTTAGTTACCTTCAAACCTAAATACTTAAATTTCTCTACGTGTCAAAAGTATGCCCTGATACATCAATATCACTAAGATCGCCACCGTTTCTGCTACTAATCATATATTTTATCTTATTGGTATTTATTTCGAGTCATATTTCTTTACCGGTTTTTATTAACGCACTTGTATTTAGTTTTATATTGGGCTGATGCGAAATTAATGCAGTTTTCCTCTATTGCAATATCTTAATTCCAATTGTGTAAACAAAGCTAATCCTAACATTGATCATTATTATACCAAAACAAACCTTATCTAATACCCTCTCTTTCACCATGAATTTGTTTAGTAAAATCGTTTTGTTCAGTGTGTTCAAAGGTCTTGAATCGAAAATGTCAAAGTGCGATTTCGTCAAATTTATTTTTACGAATTTAAATTAGGGCGCAGCGCTGCGCAAACGGCTCGTAATATTAATGAAGTGTGGGGTCAGAGGGCTATTAATGAGTGCACGGTGCAGCGTTGGTTCCAGAAGTTTCGCAGAGGAGATTTCGACCTCGAAGACAAGGAAGGTCGGGGCCGTCATCTTGCTCTGGACAACGACCAGCTGAGGTCAAAAGTGGAAGAAGACCCAACCAAAACCACACGAGAAATGGCGGCGGAACTCGGTGTGAACCAATCCACAGTTGTACGCCACTTGGAAGCAATTGGTAAGGTAAAAAAGTTGGCCAAGTGGGTGCCAGTAGTAACGCCAGACCACACGTTGCACAACCAACGCTTCGACGACTGCACGAGTTGGGCTACGAAGTTCTCCAACATCCGCCTTATTCACCTGACCTCTCTCCTACAGACTTCCACTTTTTCAGGCATCTGGACAACTTTTTGAGGGAGAAAAATTTTCAAAACCAGGACGACATTGAAAATTCTTTTCGTGATTTCATTGAGTCCAGAGATTCGGATTTTTTTTCTGGTGGAATAAGAAAGCTTGTTGAACGTTGGCAAAAGTGCATTGATTCAGATGGAAATTATTTTGATTAAATATATATGGTTAAAGTAAAGATATGGCGTATTTACAATACCTACTAAAAACCTGCATTAATTTTGCATCAACCCAATAGTTTCCGTGTCTCCACCTAGCAGTACCAAATCATCGGCGTATCTCAGATCCGGAACTTTATCACCCAGATTCAAATCTTTGTCGGTACCCGTTACGTTTTCTATGACATATTCTAATGCTATATCAAATCGAATTAAGTCCGAATTGGAAATATAAATACAAAAATAAATCAAAAATCAACCGATAAGAATCCTTTGAGGGAGGGGATGTTGAAAGTTATAAAATATTTAATAAATAAACCTTTATGCTTGTTAATTACTACAACATATAATGTTGAGAACGACTTATTTTCTGAAAACAAGTGAATCACCTGAGATGCACGCCGTCAACGGAACAATTAAGTGGGTCACCCTGATGTAAACGTGTTGATCAAAATCTTAGAGTAGTTTTGGAGAAAAATGTAAAAAGGTCAAAAATGCATGTTCCGTTGAAAACTGAAATTCGAAAATTTTCACGATCGCAATACTTTGTCTTACTATATATTTCATAATTAAAGTAAAAAAGTGAGTTAGTGGGTGAAGGTTATTTAACGCGCTCACCGCACTAGATGTTTTGATATAAAGCGAAATTGCTTTAGATATCACGATATAAACAGTTATCAAAAACCCCTACCCAGCAGAAGAGCGGACATAGAGAGATAAAATAAACCCCAAAGCGGGCTACTCCAAACAGACCTCTCATGCCAAAAGATTCCCGAGCCAGTAAAAACACTTAGCTCCTTCCCTCTATAACTGTTCCTCGTTCAATATCACTCTATATATATAATAACTATTTATTATTTATATTTCTTTTTTATATTAAGTCAATGTTGTGTTATTTAATTTTTATGATTTTTTTTTTAAATCCATAGGATGTCTCATTATTGTCTCGTTGTATTGTGAGAGCAGATACTAGAAATTAAGCAATACAAAAAAGAAATTACCTATAGTCCCATTCTCAACGCTTCAAAATCAAAATTTGAGCGTTTCTCCACGGTGTTCATCAGAAAAACTGAAATATATCTATTTGATATTAACGCACAGAAAAACAAGTCATACCAAGTGAAAGAAAGAAAATTTCCAAGAAGGTTAAAGAGTCAAAATCACAAAATAAAAAAGTGTTACACAACGTCGTGCTGAAAGAATATTCGGATATTTCAAGGAGCTATTATTCTTCTATCGTTAGGTTTTAGAATTTCCAGATCTCAGAAAAACGTCTTCATTTAATTATTTTTAAAATGGTTCGAAACAAACCTACCTTCTTTGGCAAATCATAAATAATAAATAAATGAATATTTCTTCAATTTATTCCTACGAAATGAAAAAAAGAATCATTAAAATTGGTTCAGAACTAGCAGAGATACAAAAGAGAAAATAAAACTTTGGTCTTTGGCTCAGTACATATAGGAGTAACAATGGTGTGCAATGAGGTGATTAGGCCGAGATTCCCAATTTTGGGTACTCACTTTAAAGAGGCTGTGTCTGCCCCAGCATGGTCTCCTTACCCTAGGGTCGCTCCTCCTGGCCGAATAAACAGAATAAATAATATTCTGCTACAGCCGGGATTCGAACCCAGGACCCGGAGAACAGTAGACTAGTGTTCTATCAACTAGACCACGCCGCTCCCTAGCAGAGATACGCCGTTATTAAATTTGGTGATATTACATTTTATTTTGAATAATTTATTGTTTTTATATTAGTTAATTATCTATAAGCAGTTAAACCCTAATATAATAATTTAGAAATAATAAACCATTGTGTAATAATTTTCAGCGTTTTTTTTAATTCGATATTTGGATTCTATGCATCTTGAAAAGCGAAACATCAAATTTTTAGGATTTCTTTATTATTGTATTATCCGATTGCATGTTCACTGTTAAAAATAATAAACCATAAATGTATGTCAAATAATAAAGTTACCTATATTAATAAGATAGTAATTATAGTATTAATTAATTATCTATTATCTAAGATAGATGGCTGTTTAGAATATATAGAGAGGGCTTGATAGCGTATAGACCGCCATTGGAGCTTCCTAATGATTTAAACCACTTTAACTCAAGCCCTTTAAATTGTATTCGATAAACAGCCGTTTATTTCAGGGGCGTTTAATCGATACTCTCTATTAACTCCTATCTTCCTCTATCCTACTTAGGCTTTGATTTTAGAACGACCAATATTCGACACGATATATTAGCTAGAATTTTTCATTTGAAACAGAGATAGTAGCAGAAATTGTTTCTTTGCAGTACATATTACTATAGTAGGTAGTTATTACAGTTACTCTTACTATGAACTTATGTAAATAAAAATTCAATATTTAGTGAGCAGAGCCGCGGGTTACTGTATCTCTTCTATATCTATATATACACCGCCGCACAGTTGGGGGAAACACCAAATTATTGGACTTAGTAGTTTTATGGCCAGGCCATTGGTCGTACGAAAAAATTTTAAACGAAGACACCCATTAACTTTTAACGAGAAATCGATTTCTGTATTCAGATATTAATTTCTATGTACAGGGTGGCCCAGAAGACACTTTTTTTTTAATTGGAACCCTATGATTTGACGTCGTAAATTGATTCCACACCCTATTTCCAGCAACTTTTACTTCGGAAATTTTTTTTTATATAAGCAACCGTATAAAAGTTTTTCTTAATCCATATAAGAGTAGTAGGTACCATTCAATTGACAATTCAAAAACCTGAACAAAATCCATAAAACTTTTTATTCAAAATACTATAATTAATAATAATAATTCTTTATTTATTCTGGGACAAGCCCCTTCTGAATAAAATTACAAGAAAATTAAAATAAAAAGGTCATAGAGTATAAAAAAAAAGCAATAGAAATTACAAATAATAATTATAATAGATTAAACAGCTGCCTCAAATAATAATATTGAAAATTGAACCAGATAATAAAAATACTTTACTTAATTTAACTTGATTTTAATAAACTTTACAGTTACTTTTACTAATTGAGACGTTGATTTCCAAAAGGTACTATATCCATTCTAGGAAATTTTACAGGAAGCGCGAAAATCTCTCATTACTATATTATTAAACTAGCTAATTTGGGTCTTTTCGCCTTAAAATTTAGAATTTTTTTTTTACTATAATAATAACATCGTATTAACGTTTTGAAATTAATTTTTTTAGAATGATTCGGAACGAAAATAAATGCGTAATTAGTACTTTTCGAAAATAACCGCATTTGTAAACCGCGTTTTTTAAGGACTTGAGAATTCATTAGATAACATCAAATAGAATATTTAGATAAAACTAAATGATGAGAATACAAATATGTAAAAAAATCAATATCGTAAAAAATGTCCTTTATTACCTTTTGGAAATCAACGTCTCAATTGTGTTTGTACATAATTATGTATTACAAAAAAATATTTTTTAACTATCTATAGGTACGTTGGTGGATATAATTAGTTGACCGTTGAGAATTTCTGAAAGGAATTAGTCCGGTTGGCGGTCAGTGATTGAGTAGATTCAACAATTTATTTTTATTATTTCAACATCATCAGGGCGTATTTTGGGCGAATGGAAAACTGTTTTCAGTTGTTCAAAACGTTGTCAAAAAAATAAATTGTTGAAACTACTCAATTGTTTCATTCACTGACGGCCACCCGGACTAATTCCTTTTAGTATAGGTATGTTAGTTTAAAAAAATATTTAAAAAAAAAAAGTAGAAAAAAATAATTTATTAACAAATTTAGAGCATCAGGTGATAATTTATTTTAACTGAAATTTATAGGGACAACATTTGAAAAAAAGCAAGGAAACAGCTAAAATAAAAATAAAAATTTAATTTTTTTACTCGTAAACCGGCACGAACCCACTTTATTTTTAATTGTTGATTAAACTCGCTATATTAATGTAAAATTCAATGGGTTTTAATATCACGTAGGTTTCATTCTGATTGAAATAGTCTGACGGGACGTAAATCCCGATATTTTAAATTTTCTTCCTCTAAAGTACACTTAATTTTGTAGATTTCAGTTAAGCACATCATCTTGTTAGCATTAATAAATAACAGCTAAACATGCAAGTTCAACGAATTTGATGACCAACTAAAGGATAAAAGACCTAAACTATTTTTATATGAGATTTTTGGTTTTTGATAATAAGAACAGTAATATATACATATAATATACTGTTGGAAAGAGAAAGATTTTAGAAAAAAAAAATTATCTGATACGAACATTTGAAACAAAGAAACTGAAATTTATAGGGACAACATTTGAAAAAAAGCAAGGAAACAGCTAAAATAAAAATAAAAATTTAATTTTTTTACTCGTAAACCGGCACGAACCCACTTTATTTTTTAATTGTTGATTAAACTCGCTATATTAATGTAAAATTCAATGGGTTTTAATATCATGTAGGTTTCATTCTGATTGAAATATTCTGACGAGAAGTAAATCCCGATATTTTAAATTTCCTTCCTCTAAAGTACGCTTAATTTTGTAGATTTCAGTTAAGCACATCATCTTGTTAGCATTGATAAATAACAGCTAAATATGCAAGTTGAGCGAATTTGATGACCAACTAAAGGATAAAAGACCTAAACTATTTTTATATTAGATTTTTGGTTTTTGATAATAAGAACAGTAATATATACATATAATATACTGTTGGAAAGAGAAAGATTTTAGAAAAAAATATTATCTGATACGAAAATTTGTAAAAGGTAATGTAAAGTGAAGAATGGGGAATAAAATTATAACTGATTAACAATTTCATACAGTTATATCATTTAATCTAAATCATATGTTTTCAACACAAATGAATACACGTTTTATTGTATGTATTTCTTTATTTCCAGATCGGCTACGTGAGCCATACATGGGTTTATATAAAAAAAAAGTTATTACAATTACTAGCTATAGACAAAGGAGTGGTGCAGTCTCATGCAAAGACACCCCTAACTGTTTAATGTTTATAATTATACTGAACAGTTAAATAAAATGGTTGATATAAATCAAACCAAACACTTGAAATAATATTGAAACACAAGAATGAAATGAAACTAAATGAAAGTAAATAAGTTCATGTGAGATAATACATTAATACATGTATAAGGTAATTAAAAAAAAGAAAGGAGATAAAGTAAATGAAGCTTAAAAAGAATCAATGAATAAGTAATTAACTGTAAAAAAAATAAAAATTACATTAAAATAATAAAAATAATAAATAAATGGAACATAATAGATTGGATAAATGCTAATTTAGTAATTTATAGATAATAAATAGTAATTTAGGAAAGATAATTTAGTAATAATTAGTTAGAAAATTAAAGATTATGGACAAAAGTTGTCGTTTGAACCCCGATGTTGTAGGCTACAGCACCTCTTACTGCTGGGAGCTGTGAGTGGTATTCAGTTAATGTGTTATTTGATGAAGTTATCGATAGGTTCAATTTGAAGTTCACGGTGCAGTTGACTGTTTCTAATGAAATACACGTTTTATTAAAAGCAACTTAAAATATTTTTCAAATTGAAGATTTTAATTGCTTTTAACAGTCGAGATAAGTGAAAGTCGTGTGTTGCCCGCACTAGATTTTTTTTTACCTCTAACTGCGTAAATTCGTAAGACCAATTTAAGTTTACTTTGACAACGGAGATAAGTGAAAGTCGTGTATTGTGCGCAGCAGATTTTCATATTAAGGTATTTCTAGAGGTTGTTCATGATTTATTGGTTTAAACAATAGGTCGTCTCGAACTTTTGATCCGCAGGGTATGTAAAATGATACTGCGAATCTCGGTTCCCCGAACGGGAAATGTTTTAGGGTTATATGGTTTTTACTGTAATTTTGTACATTCTTTCTTCATGTTTATAAGTAAACTATATTGCAATTACTTATATTATTTTCTGTAATGAAGACATCAAAATATTATTTCTGAAATATGAGTAGTAATATAGACGTATATTATACCGTTGGAGATCAGAAAGAAATATTTATGTTAATATGCAATAAAAGAAGTCGCAAAAGTTAATATAAAGCTTTTATAAATCCATAAAGTTATGAACATATCTTCTTCCAAGATAAAACGATGATTCACAAAGCGATAAACTCTAAATCAAATAGCAGCCGTGCGAAGTAGTAATCGGACACTAGTCTATATATATATATATATATATATATATATATATATATATATATATATATATATATATAAAAATCTCGTGTCACAATGTTTGTTCGCGATAAACTCTGAAATTACTGAACCGACTTTGATCAAACTTCGTAAGTATCTGTTATTTGGTCCAACTTAAATGATAGGATAGTTTTTATTACTATTCTAAATGGTTGAAAAATAATTTTTTCTATAAACGTAAAAATTTATTTGTTTAACTGCGGCAACACTGGTTCCCTCCCAGTAATCTTTCCATATCTTCACATTTGTGGTTATTAATTCAATTTATAAAAATAAAATTGATATTATAAAAAATAAAGTTGATTGTTTCTATGCGTTCTTATTTGTAAAATATACATTCACTCCATAGTTTCCATTTATAATAAAATACATATTACTATACGTTTCCAGATTATAAGTACTCATTTGAATGACTTGCAAAGAGTTATGAGTTGCAAAGGAGTTATGATTATATACAACGGTTATGTTTAAAATATATAACGATGTTATTGAATAATTTGGATGTGGCTACTTGGTACTGGTTTGTAATTGTAACATTGAGTAAATAAAATTGCTATCTGAGATGAAATAATAATCTTTTATTTATCATAAACAGAGCAGTCCATTGCTATTCTGGGATCACTTGTAGCTGGGCGGCTAGCGTAACAGCCTCCCATGCCAAAGTCACGGGTTCAAATCCGCAGGTGGTCTAGGATTTTATAATGGGAGTAAAAATCCTTAGTTACGCCGTCCTTCGGAGGGGACGTTAAAAGGTGGTCCCGAGCCTGTGCGATGTCAGGTGCTCGTTAAAGATCCCTATCCTAATAAAACCTGGATAGGTAAAATTTAGGACTCCCACTGTAGCATCGTCCGATTAGCCATAGTAGCATAAAGTGACGTTAAATAAATAAAATATAACCACCATTGCTATTCACCAGTATTTCTTTTAAATAACCTCGTTCAACATAGTCAAAAATGGATCCAGTAGAAGTAGGCATATTCAAAATCACTCAATATATTTTAGCTGTAACGTAATCGTGGTATATAGTCAAGTTTGCAACATAAATGTGATTGATATACATTGATCCAACGAGTGGGAATATTCTCAATTGAAAACAACTTTGATAATGTAATTGTTAAAAATATAATATTTACATTTCTTGAAAATTTATACGTCTTATAATAATGGAGTAGTTGTTGACCGTTTTGACTGTATGGTAAAGAAGTTGGTTGAGGGTGAAGCCACCAAGAAAACACACCATTTAGAAAATAATAAAATAAGTTTGTTTTATTGGGATGGTTACCACATCCCCAAACAACTGCTCCATCATATACGTTATATAGTTACCACTCATAAACGCATTTAACAAATTTAAATAAAGACATTTTGGGGAGCCCGTGGCTGAGTGGCTAGCTCGCTAGTCTCTCATGCAACAGGTTCTGAGTTCGAATCCCAGTCCCGACGGGGCTTTTATAAGGATGTAAAAAAATGGGGATTTACTCACAGCCTCTCCCCCGGGTATGTGAGACCCGTCAGCCAAAGGGTGGCCATCACAAAATTAGTCGTAGGGAATGATGACCCTACACTAAAAATTGCATCGTGAAACGTGAATGTAAACTCGCAGGAGTTTACACCACGAGGCCCAGGGCCTACACGGCCTGTCGCGCCACTGGAAGAAGAAGGAAGAAATAAAGACAAAATGAAATATTCGCGAGCAAAGCCGCGGGTTATAGCTAGTATTCTATAAAGGACTATTGATTTTTGTGTCCGAATTAGAGACATATTTTTAGAACGTGATATTTTTAATATGCGGAAAAGTTATTAAATATAGATGGGTGATATTCTATACTTTGGTGCTCATTAATACAAAATTCCCGTTGAGCAAAGGGTTCGTAGGATGGATATTTCACATTATTGAAAAATCTGGTGCGCGCTACACAAATCTTTCACTTACCTCCGTTGCACAGTATGACCGATTAAAGGTGGACGAAATTCTAAAACTTGTCCACATTTACTCTTTGGGATCACAGATCACGGAAAAAAATACAAGGCGAGCGCGCAGTGGTAAAAAATCAAATTTATTTGTTAATATCAAAAACTTCCCTACATTTTACGTTTCAAGTCCCAGAATATGGGAAAAAATAATACAAAAATATAATTATGCCTCAGCTGAGTGGCTGAAACCTGCTAATAGATGTATTTTAAATTATTTAGGAAACTCTTCAAATAATAAATTTTAAAAAAAGTTTATTTGGGGTGTTGTGCCTAAAAAAATAAAGGTATGTATCAACCAAAACGCAAAAATCCTTTGCAACATTTAAGGCGCCGATACACGGTGAGAAATAGGGTATGTGTAGGTGTGGTGAAAGTACTCTCGCGAGAGTAGAGGGTGGAGAAAACTGCGTGAAAGTAAAAATGTGCGCGGGTATACGGTGAGAGTACGCAACAGTACTCGGGAAAATGGCGGATGTGTGAACAGCTGATTATTCAGGAAATTTGGGTTGAAAAGGTTGGTTAGCTCTGTTTAGGTTACCAAGTTCTTAGGTAACGATGAATGTTCAATTGGTGTCATCTTGTTTTAATAATAATAAGAGTAATGTCTATAAATGTTTTCGACATTTTTATACAAATTTACTTACTAACCAACTACAAACGTCAACAACACAAGTGACGGGAACATGCACGCCACCTATGGCAGCAACATTGCTTTGTAAAATCACTTTCAATATTTTCTATTTTTATTTAGAATTTTAACGCAAATAAAAAAAAAATAAGAATCTCAAACATTAATACAAAAATATATATAATATAATTTCTAATAAATAATTATACAATTAAAATGTAATATCCAAACAGTGAAAATATACATATTATTAAATAATATTTTTGGAATCTAGAAACACAATTAAATATGGGGCCACCCATAGCGTAGTAATTAGCATAACAGCTTTCTATGCCAAAGGTCGCGGGTTCAAATCCGCGGGTGGCCCTAGGATTTTTTAATGGGAGTAAAAAATCCTTAGTTATGCCGTCCTTCGGAGGGGACGTCAAGAGGTGGTCCCGAGCCTGTGCGATGTCAGGTACTCGCTAAAGATCCCTATCCTAATAAAACCTGGATAGGCAAAATTTAGGACGTTAAATAAATAAATAAACAAATAAACAATTAAATATATATGAATATAAATAAACTATTTTAGTTAAAGTTTGACCAAAATAATATAACAAATGATATTATTATTAATTATCGTTATGGAAAGTAGATGAAAGTGTGATATAGTACTATCAACTATCACGAAATTTACTTCTACCAACTTTCCAGCGCACTCAACGATGTGAACATCGCCATTTCACCTCACCTACACATACCCTATGTCTCGCCGTGTATCGCCGCCTTTAATGACTAGAAGGATTGATGAAACCAACCCTACAAACAAATCCTTGGGGTAACTTGGGGATTATATAGTTTTTCGTTATTGAATAGAGGCATACATTTACAAATTGCTATATTAACTCTACAGGTAGATTTCAATTTATATTCAATAAAGAGTGTGGAAATATAATGTCTCACCTGTCTCAGCAATGTCCATTGTTAAATAAAAGCAAATAGTCTTTGCGCTACACACACCTTTAACACAATTCATGGCCATCGAATAAAGTTATTAGACACTTGTGATAAATGATTCACTCATTTACTATTTATTTGAAAAGACGGTATGGCGGGAAATACTAGTATTAGGCGTCTTACGAACTAATAATAAAAAGTTCAAGCACTCAAAAATTCCAAACTTTTGACTTAACCTTTGTCCACCTATATTTGGTGATTTTGTCGTGTGTGCGTTGTTAAAATCAATTAAAGAACTTTTAAATAAAGTGAGAGTTAAGAAAAGGTTGAATAATTTTGAAGAACAGTGAGTTTCTATGGAAAATGTGTTCCAATATAAATTTTTAGGTACTATAATGATTTTTTTTTTCAAATCTTTAACTTTCCAATGGTATCTACTATTTCTATATTACTATTATTATGTTCAGAAGAAAAAATTTACTTACAACATTATTTTGATATTTTCTTTGTTATAAGTAATCAAATTCGTAAAGCCTATATATTCGCCCGTTTTTTATCAATGTTAACAAGGTGATATGGTTAAGTTTTTTGAATCTACAAAATTAAAGGTATGGATAAAGAAGTAAATTTAAAAAATCGGCATTTAAGCCCTGTCAGACTATTTCATTCAGAATTAAACCTACATCATATTAAAATTGATTAAATTTTACATCGATATTGCGAGTTAAAACAGAATCTTTATAACCGGTACAAAATGCATGGTAAAAGTAGCTCTTTTGGACCGTAGATTTATGTGAAAAAGTTGCTGTAACATATCATGCATATGTGGTTCAAAAATATAAAATTTCAGTTTTATAAAACTATTTTGCGGGACTTAATCATTTGGACTCAATGACTGTATCTTAATCTAATTTTCTACATAATTTCCATGAATTTTGAGGCACTTGTCATAACGCGGCACCAGTTTTTGAATACCCTCCTCAAAAAATTCTGCCGCCTGACTTGTTAATCACAAATGTCTTGACTTCTTTATCGTATTAAAAAGACGTGGCAAGTTGAGTAAGGGTATCGTTTTTCTGCATGAAAATGCCCGTCCACATGTGGCTAATCGGACCAAAGATCTCATCAAATCATTTAAATGGGAAACTCTAGATCATCCTCCATACAGCCCTGATCTGGTGCCCAGCGACTACCATTTGTTCATGCACTTGAAGAAATACCTAGGCGGTCGGCGTCTTCAAGACGATAACGAAGTCAAAACATTTGTGATGCAGTGGTTAACAAGTCAGGCGGCAGAATTTTTTGAGGAGGGTAAACTGGTGCCGCGTTATGACAAGTGCCTCAAAATTCATGGAAATTATGTAGAAACGTAGATTAAGGTACAGGCTTTCATGCAAAAATAAAATTATTGCTATATCTTTGCACGTCTTTTTTTAATTCCAAAACGGTACTTACTTTAAAAAACATGCCTCGTATTATTTACAACAATAATCTAGTTTTTTCTGCTTTCATCACTCTCTATTACCTTTTAAAATTCTGTGTATAAGATAATATTTTTTTCTAAATTCTTTAGCTTTCTTTCTCTGAATATTATATTATACATATAAGTACTGTTCTTATGTTCAGAAAAAAAAAAATTTTAACTATATATTTCATACATAGGTGAGCGAAAGTAAAAATATATTTAAGTTTCTCTACTGCGAATGGAATATTTAATTAAAATTAATTTCCTTTAAAACTTCTTACTCGCTTGTTCCTTGCCCTTAAATTGCAAACACGAGATACTCCAAAGTATAACAGCTAACAAACTAAACTATTTCTAGAACATGTTGCTTATCCGATAGTAGTTTGTTGTTTTGTTTTTTCCAATGTTTCTCCGACGTAAATGTTTACCGCGGGCTGCCTTATGCTATAGACATTCTACTTAAAATCAGGTTTTTAGTTCACTATATTCAACTCTCGGAAGAAAACTATCCATTGGACGGTAAAAATTCTATCCCAAAATAAAAAACTATACTTATTTTCTACTATGTATAGTTATTATTATATTCGAAAATTTTAAAAGATTTTTAAGGTTGGCAATAAATAGACATAAATGTATATTTTTGCGACGTTTTGAGAATTTATTTTTCTCTGATTCATATCGTAATAATAAATAAGGGTATTTCACAACAATTATAGCTAATAAATTAGCATATTTTACAGATAAGCTGTTAACCAGTTGGCTTGTGTGAAATAAGCATGATTAAAGTTCAATGAGATAATGAAAAAAAAAAAGCAAAATTCTAATTATATGAAATTATTTATCAATCATTAGGTAGCAACACTTAAAAATGTAGGCAAAATAAGACTTTTTCAAAACGTGTCTTCTTACTTTCACTTACCTAAATATGAAATATATAGTAAGGGAAAGTATTGCGATCGTGAAAATTTTCGAATTCCAGTTATCAACGGAAATACACGTTTTAGGGTCCCCTGAGTCCAAATGACCAAATCCCTGTGTGTCCGTGTCTGATAACTCCCGGGTGGAACGAAAAGTCCTATGAAACTGAAACTTTATATTTAAGACTATATGCCATATAGTCATGCAAGACTGTATGCTGATAACACATGTGTGTGATCAGTAAACAATGACCCAACTGTCGCATCACAAAACCTTCAGTCACACATCGACTCCATTGAAGAGTGGTGTTAGAAATGGAGAATTAAAATCAATCCTAACAAATCCCATCAAATCACGTTTACCCTTCGTCGCAAACCTTTGACCTCCTGTCCCACTGTATCCTTTAGTAACATCTTACTAATTCCTCTTGAACAGATCCGCTACCTAGGACTCTACCTTGACAAACGTCTAACTTGGAATCCTCATACCAGACTGAAAAGACAAGAAACTGCTCGCAGATAACGATTGTTACAACACTTACTTGATAAACGTTCAAAGCTTCCAATCTACTACAAAAACTAATTTATATAGCCATTATTAGACCTATTTGGACATATCATATTGAGCTATGGGGATCCACGAAGCCATCAAATTCCTCTCGCATCCAATCCTTGTAATCCAAAATCCTCCGAAAGATCCTAAATGCTCCGTATTTTGTCACTAATAAAACTATTCATAAATACCTGATTATTCCGTTAGTTGCAGACTTAGCCAGAACTAGATATACCTCCTTTAATTCCAAACTACCAGCCCACTCAAACCCGCTTGTCCGTATCCCCTCATCTCTATTTATTCCTGATAATCCTCGGAGGCGCCTGAAAAGCCGGTGGCCTCTAGACCTGCTAATGACATAAACATTGAAGTGCTACCGCTGGGTAGCTTCTTCACAAGACTTTATCAAGCCAAAAGTTAATTTTTTTTCACATTTACTTGTTGTATTTTTTCCTATACAGTTGTAAATATTAATTAATAAATAAAAAAAACTATATGCCCGAGATGTTAGAGCAACTTTTTCATCAAAAATAGCTAACCAGAAGAGCCACTTTATATCATACATTTTGCACTTATTTACGATTTTCTCAAAAATGTTAGAGCCACTTTTCACACCCGTAAAGGACCGTTGGAAGAATAATAGTTTTATATATTCAAACCTTTAAGTTTTTAGATAGAAGCCGCGAGCTAAGTAATTTAGCAACTGAATAATAACACGAATTTCCCGCCTTTAACCAGGACTTTATTTCCTCCTGGATTTCATATATATTTTTTTTTTTTTGTTACCATTGAGCCTAAATACGATTAAGCGTCTTACCAACTAATAGTAAAAAGGTGAAGCACTCAGAAATTCCGAACTATCGTCCACCTCAATCGGTGATCCGGCTCCGTACGCGACGCCTCTGAGTAATGCGGGTATCAGTAATACCTTGCGCCGTGACCGAAGTATGTTAATACTACAGTAATTTAATCCAAACACAGCTATGCTTATTATGGAATTGGCATTTCCTTCAAAATAGCATAAATAAATAAATTGATGCTTAGTAAATAAACAAACTTAGGTCCTCATCTTTCTCTAACCATTAGAGAGTTACGTTGTTAACTAATGCCCGGTTAACTATATATTTATTAATTTAGACTATTTAATAACAGAATCTTTGCCTCGACCTTTACTAATACTTAACTCTGATTAATATATCATAATTAGCAAATTCATCTTCAGATCTAAATTAAATATTTAATGGTTAAATATTTTATCTTCCATTTTAACCAAAAAGCAATGTCAAGCTATATATATATATATATATTTTTTTTTTTTTTTTATTTTTTTATTTATTTTTTTTTTTAATTTTTTTTTTTTTTTATTTTTAAGATAATAATCTTCTATGAATTATTAAGTATGTATAAAAATAATATTTTAAGTTGAATAATCTAATAATTTTCTTTTTACTTTCACTTTCCTATATATGAAATATATAGTAAGGGAAAGTATTGCAATCGTCAGAATTTTCGAATTAAAGTTTTCAACGGAAATACACTTTTAGAATCCCCTGAGCCCAAATGACCAAGACCTGCAATACTGTCTGTGTGTGTAGTAACTCCAGCGCAAAAACGAAAAGTCCTATGAAACTGAAATTCCATATTTGAGACAATTATACGTCCGAGATGTGACAGAAACTTTTTAATCAAAATCAGTTTATCAGCAGAGCCACTTCATACCATGCATTTTGCACTTTTTTACGATTTTCTCAAAAATGACTCCATAAAAATAACCATATCATTTTTTTATCATTGATAAAAAAACAGGTAAGTATATAAGTTGAACGAATTTGATGTCTAAATAAAGGAGAAAATTGAAAATATATTTTGTAATGTAAGTTTTTGTTTTTGAACATAAGAACAGTAATATACATGTATAATATACCGTTGAAAAACTAACGATATTTTTAAATTTATTAAAATGTTCATACATTATAATTTCTGTTAATTCAATTTATATTTACTGATCCTTTTTAAAAATAAATACAGCAAATACTGATGCCCAGGCAGTGTCGCACCAAAAACATAAAGATTAAACTTAAACTTTAAGTTAAACAACCAATTAACTATAAGATAAAAGGTTCATAAACTTATCGATCAGTTTTCTAGAAACAACTTATACACATTGAGAAACAATCTTTACATGTTTACGATAAAATTAAACTTAAGTTTAGATATAAATTATCAGTTTAAAATACACAAATTCATTAAAAATCTTATTAAAAACATAAAAATGATTATTCTGGTAGACGTGAAAGTTTAAGAAACTTTTTTATTAAGACACTAGAAATATGGTATATATTGTGTATATAATAAACTCTCTTAATAACATTTTTTTATTTATGTAAAGTATTATACCGAGTTATTTAAAATAATATAATATGATGATTTATTCTCATAATTATTGAGTTTGGTGGTTTATTATAGTTATTGAAATTTTATATTTTTCTTATTTCAAGTTTATTATTGTACACTTTTATATCTCTTGTACTTTTTTTATGTAAGAAACTGTTGTGTTTTATTCTAGGTACGCATTAGTCTTAAGCTACAAATTTAGATGTACAAATTTAAACATGTATTTTTTTTTCTTTGTTTATACCTCCTACTCCACAGTTTTATATTATTATTTTTATTTGTCTTGCAAACTTCACCTATTAATTTCCTAGGAATACTTTAGTTTAACTTGATCTATATAGCGTCTTTATGTAGCGATTTAGAAAAACACCAAACGTTATCGAATTTTTCATCTAAATCCAATACTTTGGCGCATAAATCATGTTAGAATAATTACATATTTTCGAGTGTTTTATTGTTTAACTTGAATGCCTATATTTTGATTGATGTTTAGTTAGCTGACTTGTTTATTAGTTGTTTTCTAAGTATAACATAATTTATATTTACTTATGTATTTATGTAAATATTAGAAAACTAACAAAAACCATCCTATCTATTATCCAAATTAAAGATTTTCCATATTATTGATGTTCGTTTGAAAAATAATATATTTTGGAGTTTTAACTTATACATCAATATTTTTCTTAATAATATATCTTAAAATTGTTCGCAGTTTTCTTTAATACTTATTTTCTATTTTTATATTAGTATACCAAAATAATTATTAATGTAGTTATTTATAAAACCATCAAACATTATCTAATCTTTTGTCTAAATCCAAGACTTTAGCTCTTAATTTATATCTTCAATATAAGTTTGAATGATTAAGTACTTTTTAGCTTTTTACGGATTATCGTATATGACTATATTTTTTATTATTTATTTAATATTTTTTCCGCATCTTAAACCTCATTAATTAGTTGTTTCCTATATATATTTCATTATAACTTTACGTTTATTTTGAGATCGAAAAGTCTTCCATATTAATGATGTTAGAATAACCATATTTTTTTTCAATTCTTCATTGTTCTATATTTGTATTATTATGAATTAATCAAAATTTAAAGGATACTTCATATTTTAGTTGTTTTCTATACATATTTCAATATAAATTGATACATTTATTCATGTATGAACCACAAAACATCCAACTTTCTGTCTAAAATTTGAATATTTATATATTTTAGATTGTTTTGTGTTGTGTAACTTACATTTTTATTATTATCAATTTAATATAAGGAGAGTTCGTTTATTAATTGTTTCCTGTGTATATTTTAATATAACATGGTACATTTAATTATGTATTTATGCAACGATTTAGAAAACCATTATATATCATCGAATCTTCTGTTCCTATTTATTTGCGTAAGTTTGAATAACTATTAATATTAGAACGTTTTATTGTTTAAGTTCTGTACGTATATTTTTATTATTATAATTTTTTGTATAGACTTCATTTATAAATTGGTTTCTAGGTACATTTTACCATATATTTATTTATGTCTCGAGTTAAAAAACCACCATACATCATTAAATTTGGCTAATTATTTATGTAAGTTTTAATAACTGTACATTTCAGAACGTTTATTTTTTAACTAATATACATATATTTTTATTATTATTTGTATAGACCATTTATTGGTTGGTTCCTAGGTACATTTTAATATATATTTATTTACGTACCATTTTAGATATCCACCGTAAATTATGGAATATTCAATCGTCTCAATCGAATAATTTGCCAAATGATTAACGTAATTTTGAATAACAGTGCATTTTATCGTTCAACTTATTTATACCTATATTATTATTATTTTTTGCAAAGGCTCCATTTATTATCATTAATTAGTTTTTACATATGAATATTTAAATTTACTATGATTTATTTATTATGTATAATTATTAGTTGTTGTTAATATATCTAAACAGTTCTATTATAAATAAGTATAAGAGCTCCGATATCAGTCAAGATTTGAAGAGCAATACAATTGATAATATATCTCTTATTAATTTATAATAATTATATCTAAATATAAATTTAAAAGAATGTATTTTTTTTTCACACTTAAAGAGTTGTTTTCAGTAAATATTTCACCTATAACTTGATTTTCTAATTAGATATAATTATTTTTCTTTAAATTTGCTTGATTATACAAAGATAGAAATAAGTACAATACAAGCTTCGATAGTTGCCAAGACGACAGTAGCAATACCAGAGGAAGTATGCCACTCCTTGGCGAGGTACCGATTTAGAATACCACCAAACATCATCCAAGCTTGTGTTTAAATCGAAGAATATGCCACATTATTGATGTGTTTTTTTTTTCGACCGGCTTAATTTACATGGTTTTGTATAAGTTATTAATTATATTTCCAGGAAGATATTTATTTTTTATGAAATTATTATTGATATAATTATTATAAATTATTGTACCTTGACATGCCTCTTGCCCGCTGCGACGGCCCTCGACTTGGCTCGGAGCTGCTCCAGGGTGACCGTCACCAACCACAGCCCGGTCGCTACTGACTCTAGCGCAGTCCGAAGCGCCACATCAGCGCCCTCTATATCTTCACAACCAGCGGGTAAATATGTACACATATATAGCAATACATATTGTAACATACTGAAGTCAAAACAAATCTTGATTGGGTTGTCAAATAAAATCATTGCAGTTTTTTACTGGAGATTTCAATAAAAACTTCAGATCCTTGCAAATATTTTTAATCAATCATATATGATCCATTTTCCTCAATTACATGTTGACATATTTCAGATTATTATTTTTTTACTTTCACTTACTATATATAGTCATAGTACTATATAAAATCGTGAAAATTTTCGATCCAGTTCTCAACAGAAATACACGTTTTAGGGTCCCTTGAGTCCAAATAACCAAGTCCCGCAAAAAGGTCTGTGTGTGGTACCTCCAGGGCGGAAACAAAAAGTCCTATGAAACTGAAATTTCATATTTAAGACAACTATACGTCCGAGACGTTACAAAACCATTTTCATCAAAATCAGCTTACCAGAAGAGCTACTTTATACCATGCATTTTGCACCTT
Organism: Piezodorus guildinii; assembly: GCA_023052935.1. Lineage (NCBI taxonomy): Eukaryota > Metazoa > Arthropoda > Insecta > Hemiptera > Pentatomidae > Piezodorus > Piezodorus guildinii. The sequence goes on along the minus strand of CM041294.1, from coordinate 166,656,458 downwards.
TTTTCGATTTTCTCGAAAACGGTTCCGACGATTTTGATTAAACTCGCTATATCGATGTAAAATTTAATGTTCTTTAATAGCATGTAGGCTTTATTCTAATAAAAATATTCTGGCAGGGCTTAAAAGCCGATATTTTAAATTTTCTTCCCCTAAAGTACCTTTAATTTTGTTGATTCTATAAAAATAACTATATTATCTAGTTACCACTGATGAAAAACAGGTAAATATATAAATTGAATGAATTCGATACCCAACTAAAGGAGAAAACAGAAAAAAAAAAATTTTAATGCAATTTTTTGTTTTTAAACATAAGAACAGTAATATACAGGTATGATATACCGTTGGAAAGCTAAAGATTTTAGAAAAAAATATTATGTGATACACAAGAGCTTGTAAAAGTTAATAGAGTGATAAAAAGCCGATAAAACTAAGTGATTGTTTTAGATAATAATGTAATAGATTTTTTAATAAAACACATGTTTCTATAGAAATTCAATTTAATTAATTCTTTAATAGTTTCACTAATTTGTATCTTTAACTGCATTTGAAAATTCTTAATTGATTTTAACAACGGGTGTATGTGAAAGTCGTGTGTTGCCCGCACGGGATTTTTAATTTGGTCATACCTTCGATCGTGTCTAGCACCTAGGGCTGCTGTATAAACTCCGTAAATTCCTCCTACATACTTCCTATTCATCAAGTCCTACCTCTCCGACAGATCCTTCAAAATTAACCACAATCGTTCCAATTCATCTCTTTTTACCCAGTCTCCTGGTGTTTCTCAAGGCAGTATCCTAGGACCCATTCTATACAGCTGATATTCCAACCCATCCTAAGACATTCCTTTCTACCTATGCAGATGGCACTTGCGTGTTATCAGTTAATAACGATCCTGCAATCGCCTCTCAAACTCTCCAATCCCACATCAGACATCCACTAGACCACGTCGCACTGTGGGCTAAATCACCAATTTAGGTAGACAAAAGTCAAGTCAAAAGTTTGGAATTTTCCAGTGCTTCACCTTTTTATTACTTATAAATTTATTTAGAGATAAATATTACAAACACGACAGTGTACCATTGTTGGCAAGTGTAGCAAACGACGGTATATCGTCATCCGGCAAGAGTTAAAATCGGTCTTTTTCATAACATTTCGAAAATCATAAAATAAAGTTTCCCCGTTTATTCCTGATTGGGACATAACTTTGTAAAATCGATTATTTAGCGATTTATTTTTCCAGTTTTCAATTACTTATATTATTAACATGTATTTATTAATTAAATTGTGAATTGATTCATATTATTAAAATAACTACTAAAATGCTAGCACATCGAAAGCACGAACAAATATAAAGGCTTGGACTTGCGAACTATCTCTTTAACCTAAAACAAACTTAATTCCCAGCGCAGACATAAATCCTGGACACACAGCTAGCTATTTCTGGTCATTAGAGTGGAGGAATAGCCAGAACTGTTAATTTCAATTAGCAGTTGGAACAGTGACTGTTAATTTTGTCTAGCAATTAAAAGTAACACTTGAAAATAACTGTTATTTGCAAAACGTTATTTCACTCTTAAGGGATTTATATATCGAGTGTGGTTATTGGATGGTAAAATACAACATATTTAACGTTTCAGTATTGGACTGGCGCACATTGGGCAATATGACCGATTTAGGTGGACAAAATTCTGAATCTTGTCTATATTTAACCTTTGGGGTTCCAGATTACGGAAAAAAATATTTTAAAAAATTATAAAAACTAATTAATTTTTTGACAAGATTAGCGAGCGCACCGTGGTCAAACATCAAATTTATTTGCTAAAATCTAAAATTCCCCTATATTTTACATTTGAAGTCCCAGAATACGGGAAGAACAATACAAAAAATCTAATTATGACTCGGAGTTGCTAAAATCTGCTAATAGATGTATTTTATATGGTTTGGGAAATTCTTGAAATTATAGATTGTAAAATTTTTGATTCGTAGTGTTGTGTCTGAAAAAAATGATGTATCACCCAAAACGCAAAAAATCGCAAAAATTCTTTGTAATATCTAAAGACTAGAAGGATTGATGAAACAAATCCTTGGGGTAACTTGGGGGTTATATAGTTTTTCTTTATTGAATAAGGGCGTACATTTACAAATTGCTAAATCAACTCTACAGGTAAGATTGCAATTTATATTCAATAACGAGTTTGGAAATATAATGTCTTACCTGTATTAGCAATGCCCATTGTTAAATAAATGCAAAAAGTCTTTGCTCTAAATACACCTTAAACAGAATAAATTACCATCGAATAAAAATAATCCTACTGTTGGTTAGTAGGCACTTGTGCGAACAGGAATGATTCATTCATTTACTATTTATTTGTAAACTCGGTATCGTGGGAAATATTAGTATTAATGGTCTTGCCAACTAATAATAAAATGGTGAAGCACTGGAAAATTCCAAACTTTTGTCCACCTAAATTGGTGACTTAGCCCATAGTGCTGCATGGTCTAGTGGATAGAGCTGCACTAGATCCTGGGTTCGAATCCCGGCGGTAACAAAATATTATTTATACTGTTATTTTGGCCGGTAAGGGGTAGGGGCAAATCTAATGTATGGAGAACCCTCCTGGGGCAGAACCACCCACTATAAAGTGGGTACCCTAAAATGGAGAAAAACCTCTCGCTGAGTGTGATCTCGCCTTATCACCTCATTACAAGACCCTCCATGTTTAATCGATTTAATGCCAGGCAACGTTTTTATCGTTGTTTGCTACATTTGCCAAAAGTGCCAACGACGAAATATCCTCGTGCCTGTAATAGCAATTTATTCATCGCATTGCGAAAAAACTTTATCTCTAAATAAATTTATATAAATGAACTAATTTGATTGGTTTATGTTCGGTCTGCGCTTAATAAAGTTATAGCTTCCGAATTGTTTGAATTTATTTTTAATTTATAAATATTACAATATTTATTGATTTTTATAAAGTTTAGTTGTAACCTGTTAACTATGGTATCAATTCCATATGATGATGTGTATAGGGCTGTATCATCAGCGAAAAGAGACTATATTACTTACTCGGATATATCGGAAAATCGGATATATATACATTAAATAAAGTAGGCGAAAGGCAGGATCCTTGAGGAAGACCGGACTTTACAGAAAGTATACTGGAAGTCGAATTATTGACATGAACATAAAATCGTCTGTTGTCAAGATATGAATGGATAATATAAATCAGGTAACGAGGGAAAATGTATTAATTAATTTGTAAATTAGTCCTGTATGCTAAACGGTAGGCTGAAAGAGTGTTATTTAAAAATAGGGAAGTAATCGCCCTCATAAAAGAAAAGGCTATAGAACATTAGCAAAAAGTTCCCGTTTTTGATTTTTAATATTTATATATATATAACATACATATATATATATATATATAGTTATTTTATTCTTTTCTTATATGTAATTATTATCTTATATAGTTGTTTGGATTTAACTTAAAATATTGTATCTGTATTTTTTATTTATTTTATTTAACGTCACTTTATGCTGCTGTGGCTAATCGGAATGTTTAATTATTAGTATTATGTATGTTTTAGTGTATTATGTATTGTGTATTTTGTGACTAGTATATTTGTATGTATTATTTTCGTATTGTATGTATTATTTCGTGTATTATAATGTTTGCATTGTATTTTATTATTTATCATGTATGTGTTATATGTATGTATTATTATTAGTATATATGTATGTATTATTAGTATATATGAATGTATTATTACTATTATTATATTTTATCTTATTAGTTTAGGGCTAAAATAACCTTTATGGTGTTATGTTACAAATAAATAAATAAAAATAGGGCCACCCTCACACAAGACTTAAACGACAAGAAACTGCTCGAAGATATCTATTACTAAAACACTTACTAGACAAACGTCCAAAACTTCTAGTATATTATAAAAGACTCATTTACATCACTTTTATCAGACAAATTTGGACATATGGAATCGAGCTTTGGGGCTCTACTAAACCATCTAATTCCTCCCGCATCCAATCCTTACAATCCAAAATCCTTCGCAAAATCCTGAATGCCCCTTATTTTTGTCACAAATCAACTCCTCCATAATAACCTAAACATCCCATTTCTTGCAGAAATAGCCCGTGATGTCTATCATGTGTGTCTATGTCTATGTCTATGTGTCTATATGTCTATGTCTATGTGTCTACACCTATTTTTATTCTAAACTCCCTGCCCACACAAACCCACTTGTCCATAATTCATCATCCTTAGATATCCCTGATAACCCTCCGGGGCGATTAAAAAAAAGGTGGCCTCGGGACCTACTGCCTTAAAGTAGTTAGTAAAGTGCTGCCACTGGGTAGTTCTTTCCCAAGACATTTTTATGACTTTTTCATACTGCATATTTACTCATTGTGTTTTTAATACAATTGTAAATTACAGTAAAAAAATTTAAAAAAAAAATAATTTGGCCACTATCGAGCCCGTAGTTTGTAATAAAGGCGTTAGCTAACGCTCAAAATAGCGACAAAAAGTTCAGCTTCTAGACACTCCCCTATGTGGGAATGCAAACATTGAAGGCGGTAAACCGAGTGTGATGATCACAGCCTAATCACCTCCTTGCACTGACGTTACCTTCGAAACATAACGTATCTCTACATGAACTGATAGCAATATCCTTCATAGTTGTTTTTCTTCTTCTCTTTTTTTTTTTTTTTTTTTAATTCGTGCAGAATAAAAATATTGCTTCATATTCCAGTTACCGTTTCAGAATAATAACAGCAGATTTAGTCCTTTTTCCAAAATTTAAATTCTCATTAATTAAATATAAATAATTTCATCGGATAGTTATCATCAGTTGAATAATAGAGTTATATGTGGTTCATTATCCAAATATTAGAAAGACAGAAGATCCGATAAAAGCGCCCCCTGTTAGGATCGGCCCAACAAGGAACTAATGAACTAGATCAATTTCATTCTGTCCACAGACAATCCCGCTAGTTCACTTCCCTCAATAAGGATCCAATTATCTGCTAGCCAACCGTAATATATATATACATATAATATATATATATATATATATATATATATATATATATATATATATATATATATATATATATTTGTGTCTGTGTACAAATAGGTTATGTACGGGTCTTGAAGTTCAGTCAATAAATAAATAATCTAAGTCCAAATAACCAAGTCCCGCAAAAAGTTCTGAGTGTGTGTGTCCGTGTGTGGTAAATCCAACGCGTAAACGAAAAGTCCTATGAAACTGAAAATTGATATTTAAGACAACTATACGCCCGAGATGTTACAAAAACTTTTTCATCAAAATGAGCTGATCGAAAGTGCTACTTATATCATGCATTTTGTATCTTTATATGATTTTCTTAAAAACGGCTCTAACGATTTTGATTAAACTCGCTTTATTGATGTAAAAATTAATGGGCTTTAATATGATGTAGGTTTCATTCTCATTGAAATAGTCTGACAGGGCTTAAACGCCGATATTTTAAATTTTCTTCCTCTAAAGTACATTTAATTTTGTATATTTAAAAAAATTAGGCACATCCTATTAGCATAGGCAAATAACGGCTAAATATGCAAAATGAGCGAATTTGATAAGCAACTAAAGGAGCAAAGTGCAAACAAATTTGTTCGATGCAATTTTTGTGTATAATATACCGTTGGATATCTAAGGATTTTCAAATATTATCTAATAAAAGAATATTGTAAAGGGTTATGACTGTTCCGACGATTTTTATCAAACTCGCTATATCGATGTAAAATTTGATGGGCTTTAATACAATGTAGGTTTCATTCTGATTAAAATGGTCTGACAGGGCTTAAATGCCGATATTTTAAATTTTCTTCCTCTAAACTACCTTTAATTTTGTTGATTCTATAAAAATAGCTATATTATCTTGTTACCACTGAAAAACAGGTAAATATATAAATTGAATGAATGCGATACCCAACTAAAGGAGAAAACAGAAAAAATATTTTTTTTCACAATTTTTCGTTTTTGAACATAAGAACAGTAATATACATGTATATCAATGTATGATATACGGTTTGAAAGCTAAATATTTTGGAAAAACTATTATCTCATACACAAGCTTTTAAAAGTTAATAGAGAGTGATAAAAAGCCGATAAAAACTAACTGATTATTTAAGATAATAATATAATAGATTTTTTAATGAAACACCTGTTTCCATAGAAATTCCGTATTTTTATCTCTAACTGAAAATTCTTTAATCGATTTTTAAAATGGTGGTAAGTGAGAGTCGTGTGTTGCACACCAGATTTTTTTTTTTTATTTTATTAATCTGAAAATATGAGATAGTTAATTAAAAAATAAACCAAATTAAAGATGCTTTAGAGGAATAAATAAAAATATCGGCATTAAACCCCCATCAGATCATTTCAATCAAAATGAAACCTACATGGAATTTAAGCCTATTTAATTATACGTAAATATTGTGAGTTTAACAAAATCGTTTGATCCGTAATTGAGAAGATCGTAAAAATATGCAAAATTAATGTCATAAAGTGGAGCTGATTTTGTTGAAAAGTTCTTAAATACCTCAGGTTGAATGCTTCTACAATATAAAATTTCAGGTTCATATGAACTTTTTGTTTTCGAGCTGGACTTACAACATACCGCAGAACTTCCCTTACCATACATTTCATCGTTAGTTTCTATACAGTTCATAGAAAAGTAAAATGTTAATAATTTTGATAATTATTTTTAGTAATAATGGGAGCGGCGTGGTCTAGTGGATAGAGCACTAGTCTGTTGTGCTCGGGCTCCTGGGTTCGAATCCCGACTGTGGCAGAATATTATTTATTCTGTTAATTCAGTCGGGGGGGGGGGGACCCTAGGGTATGGAGACTCTCCTGGGGCAGACCCAGCCTCTATAAAGTGGGTACCCAAATTAATTGGGGAAAAACCTGGCGACTGAGCGTGATTAAGGCCTAATCACCTCATTGCACTGCCGTTGGCCTAGAAACAGTACGAATCTCTATATGTACTGAGCCCAAGACCCTTCATAGGATTTTATGGTTATGAAAAAATCAATTTTCCCTAAGAACTAAGAAGTGGGCTATGAGGAACTGTTTTGCTTCCAGATCAATTCCCGTCTTTAATTTTTGAACTACTCTCCTATTTTTCGTAGCTATTGATCTTTTCGTTATTTATTTAGCCTATTATTCTATTTATTACTTCCATGATATTTACGATCTTTTGATTAAATAGCCCATGTTTTATTTAAGCTTATTTTTATTTTCTTGACTTTTATAAACTACTTCTAAATTCTTAAATATATAATGCAATTTATTAAAGAAGCGGCGTAATGTAATGGATAAAGATAATTACTGTTCACCGGATCCCAGGTTCGAATCCCGAATTAATTATTCTGTTATTTTTATTTTCACTTACCAATATATGAAATATATAGTAAGGGAAAGTATTGCGATCGTGAAAATTTTCGAGTTCCAGTTTTAAACGGAAATACACGTTTTAGGGTCCCCTGAGTCCAAATAACCAGGTCCCGCAAAAAGGTCTGTGTGTGTAGTAACTCCCGGACAAAAACGAAACGTCCTATAGAACTGAAAATTCATATTTAAGACAACTATACGCCCGAGATGTTACAGAAACTTTTTCATCAAAATCAGCTGACCGGAAAATGTACTTTATACCATGCACTTTGCACGATTTTCTCAAAAACGGCTATAAAGATTTTGATTAAACTCAATATATCGATGTAAAATTTGATGGGTTTCAATATGATGTAGGTTTCATTCTGATTAAAATAGTTTAACAGGGCTTAAATACCGATATTACTAAAGGATACAACTGCTAAAATATTTTTTAAATGCAATTTTTTGTTTTTGAACATAAGAACAGTAATATAGATGTGTAATATACCGTTGGAAAGCTAAGGTTTTAGAAAAAATATTATATTATCCACAAGCCTGTAAAAGTTAATAGATAGTGATGAAAAACCGATAAAGTAACTGATTACTTTAGATAATAATATGATACATTATTTAATAAAACATCTGTTTCTCTTGAAATTCAAAATAATTAATTCTTTCACAATTTATTTGTATCTTTAAATGTATTTAAAAAATCTTAAATTTATTTTAACAACGGAGGTAAGTGAAAGTAGTGTGTTGCGCGCACCAGATTTTTTTTTAATTCATAAATATTACAATTTGTCTCAATAGACAATAATAATAAGTAAGATAATAATAATAAGTAAAATAATAAAGTATGATAATAATAATAAGATCACATCCATACAAAATTTACCGCATAAACAATAAATAATTCAAATTACATTTAAAAAAATAAAAATAAATAAATAAAGGTATATAATAACAAAGCGGCGTAATTAAATACAATGGGATATTATATTTAAATATTGGGTTGTTTCACATGAAATGTCCGTTTTTATAGTTCCTGAAATACATAAAGGATTTTGCAGGTCTCTGTTGTTTTTTTCCCAATGTTTACATATTTAAAGTAAACAGTTACTAATCCCCTACCTTTGTATTATAAACATTAGCTTCCCAATCAATTACCCAATTTTTAGTATACCTCCAAATATGAACATGGAAAACACGCGATTATCGAGTAATATTTTTGTACGAGTTTAAACTAAAATACAAGTGCATTGGTATTTACAAAACGTCTAGGGGCCACGGCCGTTTCAACGTTCTAGGAGGATTGTATGGATGAGTGGAGATGGATAAGGATTGTGCTAGAGGATTAGGAATGATTCTATACAAAACACTGCAAATTATTACAAAATAGTTTATTATTTTCAAATAACAATATTAGGGTATAACTGTTTAAAGCTGCTTCTCTATATGTTCAATAATGACCGAGTTTTGATGAAATTACATCTATTATAATTAGTGACTTAAATATATAGATCAACTTTTTCTTTTTTTATGTTTATCGCTTTTTACTGATTCTGAAATTCTGTACATGTTTTTCTCTATCTTCAAAAATAATTGACTTATGGGCGTATTTATGTGTAAAATTTCTATTTTTTTTTCGGATTCCTACTATATAAAAAGAAAGAAAAATGTATGGATTCCTGTGAATCAGATAGAGGGATACAGATCCTTCTTGCCTTGCGATGCGGATCACGCCTCAGCCAAGACTAATCACCAAACTCCCTCCCTGATCCCTTTCTGATTCCGACCAATATAATTCATCTCAGCGGGATACCATAGTATAATAAATCAAGCATTGATCTGTTTCCAACACAGTGCTTTCTTCACAAGAACTGTAATGTTACTTTCACTTACCTATTTATTAAATATATAGTAAGTAAAAAATATTCCGATCTTTTTCATTAGAAATAAACGTTTTAGGGTTCTCTGAGTCTAAAAGACCAAGTCTCGCATATAGGTCGGTGTGTGGTAAGTCTAGCACTAAAACGAAAAGTCTTAGAAAAATGAAATTTCATATTTTAGAAGCTTATATGCCTGAAATGTTTTCATTTCAACAAAACCGGTGAACCAGATGAGATAACCACATTTTTATGATTTTCTAAAAAACGGCTATGACCATTATTATTAAAATCTCTATATCGATAAACGATTTATTGAGCTTTAAAATCATGTAGGTTTCATTCTGATTGAAACAGTCCCCTGTCAGACTGTTTCAGTCAGAATGAAACCTACATTAAATCCTGATATTTTTAATTTTCTTTCCCTAAATTACCTTTGATTTTGTATATTTGATATAATTAAATATATTAGTTCGTTAGCACAGAAAAAAAATTATATATATATATATATATATATTATATATATATATATATATATATATATATATATATATAGAGAGAGAGAGAGAGAGAGAGAGAGAGAGAGAGATAGAGAGAGAGTGTGTGTGTGTGAATGAATGAAAAAAGACTTTATTGCAAGAATAACATTTAAATTATAAATATATTAATCGGAACATTCTCTTCTAATTTGTTTATATATTAATTTATCATAACATATCAAACATGATTATTACATTACGTTTCGAGGTACCTTATGCCTCATCTTCAGATTTTCAAATATTATATTTATTTCCATATTGTATCTCAATATAGGTCAATTACAATACTATTATAGTATTATTCATATTAAGCTCATAGATATGAATAATTCTGTTAAAATCTAACTTTTCATTATCACATATTCATTGTTTCATCCTTTTGTTGCTGTGCACTTGCAACTATCATGTATATTTGAGTGGACATAAGGAAGCAAGTATAAATATATTTGAATTATGTAATTCATAATGTCACATATGGTTAACAAATATTATTACTTGATGCATAATAAAAAACTTAACTTAATACCACAACATATATTTAAAAAAATACAAAATATCGATAATTTATTTAAAAAAAAAAAAAAGGTATACATGATATGTTATGATAAATTAATATATAAACAAATTAGAAGAGAATGTTCCGATTAATATATTCATAACTTAAATTACTCTTCTATAATAGTAATTGATATAATATAATTTAAATTATAATATTCAATTTGAGTACTAATATAAGTGAAAAATAATAATAATGTATATACTTAATAAATGAACAAAACTATTTAACTAATGTTCTATGTTATCCCTAAAAATATATATATTATATTTTAGAGCTAATTATTTTAGAAAAAGTCTCATATACAAAGTCGTATAAGGCCATGAAAAATGATGAAAAGCGGATAAATGATTTTTGCCAATAATAATTCTTTTTTTTAGATTGTCACCATCCATTCGCTTCTACTACTTTGCATATAAGATAACATTTTTTTCGTTCAGAGAACAATCAATTTCGTCCTGTACTTCGAGAAGGCACGAACAAATGTGGAAATCCATTCTGAACATCTGCTTTTTATGTTTTAGTGATACCGTTTCCCTTTTAATATTTTCAACTCATTCGATAATTTATGATCATCCATCACGGATTCACTGCTTAAGAACGCGGTGTCACGCGGTGTTTCTGAAATAATTAATATATTTCATTGATCCAATCAATTCGTTATTTGGAGGAAACCGTGGTACCGGGGCACACCCAGTATTTTAAAAGTGGGTAACCGAAAATTCGTGGCGTGATTGCTTAAAGGGCCGAGCGGAATAATTATGTAAAATCTGCCCCAGGCATATCAGCACCAAATTTATATCATTGATTCACAATTATGAGAGTTATAGTTATGTACTTTTTTCTTCTAAACGGATCAACTTATTTTCACGAACAATATATTTTTCGTGAAATGTAGGGTTTTCTAAAAGAGTTACATTTTTTTTTTTCGATTTTCAAAAATTATTTGTTTAGGCGTTGTTCGATTAGGATACCACGATTTGTTGCTACTTCTTTTCAATGGAGCGTCATATCCAGGTTTAATTAAGAAAGGGATCATTAAAGAGTACCTGACATCGCACAGACTGGGAACCACATTTTGACGTCCCCTTCGAAGGACCGAAGAAAATAATAAGCCAATAATTTCTAATAAAATAACAATTTATTTTTCTTTATTATTTTTTTATTTTTTGGAAGTTTTTCTTAATATAAACACTTAAATGAGCACACCTTAACTTCATTTTGTCACTCAATTGCTTTATTTCATAAGCTTTCACATCTATCAACGTTTCGGTGCTGTTTCCCCATTTCCAAGACTTATTTTTTTTAAAAACCCTTTTTCACATATAACCCATCACTTTACTTCATAGCTCACTGCTATTCGTCCTCATGGGTGTTCATTATCACAATAGAAACAGCCAGCCAATGAACATCCATGAGGACGAAATTAAATTAGTCTAATATTTATATTATTTTAACGTAACTTTTAGCTTCTTATGCTAATCGGAAGGTGCTACTATGAGAGTCTTAAATTTTAATAATTTTAATTTAATACATCGCACAGACGAACCAGCTTTTTACGTCTCCTCCATAGAGCGGCACAACTAAGGATTTTTTACCCCCTGCCAAGTTTGAACCCTAGACCTTGGGAATGAAGGCTGTTATAGCCACTACGCCACAGGTGACCCCTTCATATGTAGTTAAGCGTGTGTAGTATATATTTTAAACATATGATATTTTTAAATACTTAGTAATATTGATTCTTGATTAAGTGATTGATATATTTATTTATGTCCTGGCTTTCTTCTAAATATATTTTCGGAAGGATTTCATAGTTGAAAGTCTCTCCTTTTTTTTTTTTTTTTTTTTTTTTTTTTTGTTGGAGCCCACTTAGAAGGAATTAGGAGTTGCAGAAACCTCGAGTTGAGTAAGTAGGATGAGAAGGGATTCTCTCAACTATACTTCCTATTCCAATACTCTCTGAGGCCAAAGTTAAAAACTTCAAGTCTTGCTTTCTTCATTTTAATTTATTTATTACTCTTTTAAAGCGATGTATAAACATAAATAATAATGATAAAATGATCTTCAAAATAAATAATATATAAAGCCGAATAACTAATAAAACGATTTAAAGTTTGTATTAATATATAATGTACCGAGAAAGGCTTAAATATGGGTGACAAGATTCCTGTTTTGGGTTTTTTCCGATGATTTGGTACTGTTACGTGAAGACACGGAAACCATACAACTTTGTTTATATTTAACCTGTACCATTACAACCCATGAAGGGTCTTGGGCTCAGTACATATAGAGATTCGTACTGTTTCTAGGCCAACGGCAGTGCAATGAGGTGATTAGGCCTTAATCACGCTCAGCCGCCAGGTTTTTCCCCAATTAATTTGGGTACCCACTTTATAGAGGCTGGGTCTGCCCCAGGAGGGTCTCCATACCCTAGGGTCGCCCCTCGACTAAATCAACAGAATAAATAATATTTCTGCCACAGCCGGGATTCGAACCCACGACCCGGACCACTGTAGACTAGTGCTCTATCCACTAGACTACGCCGCTCCCCTTGTTTATATTCACATGCTTAAAAATACCACGTATTCGGGACGAAATGAAGAATAAAGCAACGATAATGATTCTCCAATAACAATTGAAAATAATATGAATAACACAATTATAAATAAATAAAAAATTGAGTTCTATCATAAACAGTTTGACTTAATAACTAGAAGAGTGTCTGGTGCCGAGTGTCCATCTTATCGCTCCAGTGTAAACAGGGTCTCAGCACACTCCAGTATAGAATGTGTAAAATGTCAGACCCAAACCGGTTTACAAATTCTTTATCAACGAAATTTGATCATTTACAATCAAATTAGATCATATATATATATATATATAAATTTTTTTAGAGAAAATGTTTTCTCGCAATGCGAAGATTAAGGCGCTATTACACGCACGACGGTATATCGTCGTTGGTACTAAAAGGGTTAATAATAATTATAGTATATTATCATGAGTAACAAAGTTTCAAAATACAATAAATAATTTTAATAAAACCACAATTTTAAAAACTGAACAAAAATCTTCTTTTTTTATTATTTTATTAGCTAGATTTACAACTGTATTTGATAATACAACAAGTAAATTTGCTACAAGATGAATTAAAAGAAAAAAAATCATGGAGAGAAACTGCACCACTGGAAGCACTCCAGCACATAATATAAACCATCAGGTCTCGAGGCCATCTTATTTTTAAGAATCCTCAGAAGATTATCAGGAATAGAAGAAGAAGCTATTAAAACTATTGAGTAAGAATATTAATGGAGTTTTTCATAAAAGGAATGATACCTGGTTCGGGCCAAATCAGCAACATGTGGAACTTTTAGGCCTTTGTGGACGATTTATTTCATTACAAAGTAGGGAGCGTTGAGAATTTTACGAAGAATTTTGAATTATACGGATTGGATACGGGAAGAAATCGATGGTTCAGTAGAGCCCCAAACTCCGTAAGTCCAGATAGGCCTTATGATGTTAATGTAGATAATCCTTTTGTATTTCAGTGGAAGGTTAGAGCGCCTTTCTTGTAAGTGTTGAAGTATCCAAAATCGGCGTGCTGTTTCGTGTCTTTTCAGTCTTGTGTGAGGATTACATGTAAGACGTTTGTCAAGCAGGAGCCCGGAAACAGGGCGGGAAGTCGTCATAGGTTTAGGAATCAGAATAAAGGTGATTTAATGGAATTGATTTCCTTAAGTAAATTGTTGAAATTGCTATAGACAAAGATGATACATGATACACCGTAAGATAATATAGATAGATAGATAGATAGATAACTGTTTTTTATTTCTTTAAGCATATTACAACAACAAAAAAAATATTGCAAGTATAAAAAACATTTGTAGAACTATGGTCTTTTAGACCGTGAGCCCGGAGCCGATCTGAAAAGTTTTACAAAATTATACAATAGTCAAGCAGGTTACTTACTTATTCTATTCACCTTCTAACTGTATTAACTTATAAATAAAACAACAGAAAAAAATAACAATAATCAATCATATCAATAATATTACACATTAGAGTTTTTGTTTTTTTTTCAATTATAATTAAATTCCTTAATAAGCCTATATCTATAAGGCCATGCAATTTTACAAAAATTGTATATAGACACCCAGTTATCACCATTGAGACATTTTATCACATCATCAACTTTTAGAGAACTCTTTCCGAAACATTTTTTTCTAATTTCAGACAGAATCGGACATGCAGCCAGGAAATGAAATGTGTTTTCCGTTTCTTTTTTATTGCACAAGGAACACATCACACTACTATTTGAATAAAATCTGTTGTAGTTGAGATAAAGAAGTTCACATCTAACTTTGAATATCTATTTAACCCCATTAAAGTTTATTTTATTATCATCAAGGTAATGTGATCCATAATCATAATTTAAGTTTTTATATAGATACCTTTTTTCCGAAACTGAAGCCTTTTGTACATATTTTAATCTGTAAATTTCTGTTAACGATACTCTAAATTCCTGTAGGATTACATCCCATTTATTTTGATTGTCAAGTTTAATGTCTATGTCAATATTATGTTTTTCAGCTATTTCTCATAAATCCTTTATCCAATATACCTTTTGTTTAACAACTTCATTGTTTAATAAATATGGTAGCCTATTTTTTGTCAGGTTTTTAACTTAAGACAGGTTTTAACCTTAAGATAATATAAGTCTTTAATAAAGATGATTGTTGAACCTTACTTAAGGTATAATATATTATGCAATAATAAAGTCTACCTATTGCATGATTTTAATTTTGTAAATCCAAACAGTTCTGAAAATGTTTCTATTCAGTTTTAGTAACTGAATAAAATAACCGTTACAATAAATAACCGTGATTGAAATAAATCAGTTCCTTCTGATAAACGTTATAGTTCCGCGGTAGCAGTACCACCTGGCCCCATCGATTTGACCCCGGTTCACCGGCCCCTTGACGGGTACACCACTGACATACATTTTTACATTCCGATATCTTAATATAGAGCAGCTATTATATAATATATACATATAACTACATAAACATATACCCACACATAATTTCACTTGTATAAAAAAATAACAATTGTATTTAAGCTGCGTTTAAAGAATTTATTTTCCATACATGGAAAAGGAAAAAAAAAAAAAAAAAAGAATTTATTTTTCTCATATTCATGACCTAACAATGGCAAACAAAACAGAATATTAAAATTTACATACAATTGTTAGTATATGACATTATTGCCTGAGAGAAGAATATTATTTTATTCAACTTAAGAATGCAGTGAATTCACATTATCCACTCACTTATTCCCAATACTTTCACTTCCTTTATATTTTAGGGGTGGGCATAATCGAATGATCGCCATAATGGGATGATCGGACTTCGATGATTTAAATAATCGAATGATTCCATAATCGAATAATTAATATCCATTCTTACAGACAACATGCCACAATCCCCGTCTCTATGATGGCTGAGAAAAAATAAAATAAAAAAAAAAAAAAAAAAATTATCTGAGCTCCTTCTAATACAATTCAGTTCGAATGATCATTCGTTTCTCCAAACCGATTAATCCGATAATCGATTAATTCGTATGATTGAAATAATCGAATGATCCGATAATCGTCATTCGATTATGCCCACCCTACTGCTTCGTACGGGTGAAATTAGAATGAGATGTCTTTTATATTTAAATGTCAGTCTTACCGATTTAGAGTTCATTGGCTCAATTTGATGTAGGTTTCATTCTTATTGAAACAGTCTGATAGGGCTTCAACGACAATATTTTAAATTTTCTTCCTCTAAAGTGCCTTTTATTTTATAGGTTCGGCTGAATTCCCAATACCATCTTATTAGGATTGATAAAAATCGGCTAAATATAAAAGTTGAACGAATTTGATAACCAACCAGAGAAGAGCGAAAATATTTTTTTAAATGAAATTTTTGGCTTTTTGAACATAAACATAATAATAATAGGGTTACCGAACCCGAAGGTTTGATGCCGATACCACCAAACTCCGCCTGCACAAACTCGTCCAAAGTTTCACCGTTCAAGCCCAAGCCCCCGAGACCAGCCTTAACGCAATCCTTCCATCGACGCCTACGGCATACGTACCAGTCGAATCACCAAATACCAACTTTCTCGGAATCCGTTCCTCACTGAGCCCAATAACTTTACTCACCCATTTGATTCTCCACGATGCTATCAACTCAATTATATTCACAGGGTACAAGCTCGGCAATTCCGTGTTGTACAACCTTCTAAAATCCCCAGTGGCCTCATCTCTCTTCGGTCCAATACGCAGTACCTCATTTTCGAAAACCTTAAACCGTTGTTCATCCTTCAAAGTAAGCGGCCACGTTTCACATCCGTAAAGAGCCGTCGGAAGAATAATAGTTTTATAAATCTAACCTATAAGTTTTTATACAGAAGCCGCGAGCTAAGTAATTTACCAACTGAATTATAACACGCATTTCCCGCCTGTAGCCGGGACTTTTTTCCTCCTGGATTTCATTTTTTTTTTTACTTTCAATGACTATATATAGTAAGTATTGCGATCGTGAAAATTTTCGAATTCCAGTTTTCAACGGAAATACACATTTCAGGGTCCCCTGAGTCCAAATAACCAAGTCCCCAAAAGTCTGTGTGTGTGTGTGTGTGTTTGGTAACTCCCAGGCGGAAACGGTTAGTCCAATGAAACTGAAATTTTATATTTAAGACAAATATACGCCCGAGACGTTACAAAACCTTTTTCATCAAAATGAGCTTACCAGAAGAGCCACTTTATATCATGCATTTTGCACCTTTTTTTGATTTTCTCTAAAACGGTTCCGACGATTTTGATTAATAAATTAATAATAAACTCGCTATATCGATGTAAAATATAATAGGCTATAATATCATGTAGTTTTTATTCTTCTTAAAATGGTTTGACAGGGCTTAAATGCTGATATTTTAAATTTTCTTTCTTTAAAGTACCTTTAACACAGTGTGACCGCCCGCCATCCGTACGGACGCCCGGGGAAATTCAGCGGCCCGTCACCAGGGAGCTCCACCAGCACCACAATCAAGAAAAATAAAATTGTATGTGCTCAAGAAATGTGAATATGCATGTAATAATTGTAAATATTATTCTTTATACCAATGTAATTTGGACAATAAATTAAAAGGAGGATGATAAAAAAAAAAATAATAACAAATCTGAGCCTGTAACAAGTAAAGTAAAACGGTTACCGCTCGGTGCTGAGATTGGCCATAAGGTTATATACACCCAGCGTGTCTAAGCCATGGCATCTTCTCCTCACCTCGCCTTAACCTTTCTTACCTGCTTACTTAACTCAGATATGCCTTCCTTGGTTTTACCATTATATCTGTAGTTGTTATTTGATTTCCCTTTCAATTCAACTATTCCTCTCTCATAGAATGGGCTTTTTGGTTTTGACCCATTTGCACCTATGAGTTTTCCTCAACACTACTGTCGTGCTACTACCACGCAGAGTGATTCTCTCCTGATCCTCACTACTGTCGTGCTACTACCACGCAGGGTGATTCTCTCCTGATTCCTCACTACTGTCGTGCTACTACCACGCAGGGTGATTCTCTCCTGATTCCTCACTACTGTCGTGCTACTACCACGCAGGGTGATTCTCTCCTGATCCTCACTACTGTCGTGCTACTACCACGCAGGGTGAGTTCCCTCCTAATCCTCGCTACTGCCGTGCTTCTACCACGCAGAGCGAATCCTACTCCATCTCATCACTCCGATTGGACAGGCATTGTCGAGGCCTTCTGAAGACCTGTCATTGAAGTAAATAAAACCACCTCGACAACAGATTAAAAACAGGTAAATATATAAATTGAATAAATTCGATACCCAACTAAAGGAGAAAACAGAAAAAATATTTTTTTAATGCAATTTTTCATTTCTGAACATAAGAGCAGTAATATACATATATGATATACCGTTGGAAAGCTAAAGATTTTAGAAAAAATATTATCTCATAAACAAGCTTTAAAAGTTAATAGAGAGTGATAAAAAGCCGATAAAACTAAGTGATTTTTTTAGATAATAATATAATAGATTTTTTAATAAAACACATGTTTCTATAGAAATTCAATTTAATTAATTCTTTAATATTTTCACGTATTTTCATCTCTAACTGTATTTGAAAATTCTTTCATTGATTTTAAAAATGGAGGTAAGTGAAAGTCGTTTGTTGCCCGCACCAGATTTTTAAATTTAAGTTTATATAGTAGTTCTTAAATTGATTTTAATAGCCTAGGTAAGTAAAAGTGGTGTGTTGTTATAACTATGACAATATTAACATAATAAAGTAGTTTTCCTCCGAGTTATTGAGAAATGGTAGGCAAGGCGAGAGATAAGGGGTAGGAACGAGGTTGGGAATATCGACCTTGTAATCGCTTCTAAATAGTAAGCTTTTCTAATCTCAACGCGGTCAAATCCTTTCATCACTTCTTCTCAACGCAAACCTTAACACGTTCACATTTGACTGTTCCATGGGATGGCGTGACCCACCCTTGGGTCACACTTGGCTACTCCGTGGGGTGGAGTGCATTTGTGGCCTGGAACTTTTGTGATCTCGCATTAAACACGTTCGAATCTGCCACGGTGCTGCCCTGCCTCAAGCGAAAAAAAAACGTAGATATTCACACCAAATTATTGGACATTGTAGTGTGATGGGCAGACTGTTGGCCGTACGAAAAAAAGATTAATCGCAGACCCTCATTATTTTTTAACGAAGAATCGATTTTTGTGTTCAGATTTTAATTTTAATGTGCAGGGTGTCCCAGAAGACATATTTTTTTTTTTTTTTTTTTTAATTGGAACCCTACGATTTGACGTCAATTGATTCCACATCCTGTTTCCAGCAACTTTTAGTTAGGACACTTTTTTGTTAGGAACAATCGTATAAAAGAATTTATGCAAGCCAAAACCCCTCCTTTTCCATATCAGAGGAGTAGGTACCATTCAATTGACAATAAAACAACATGAACGAAATGCATATAAATTTTTATTCAAAATATTATAATTAGTTAATTTTACGCATTATGTTTTTACATAATATTGTATTACAAAAAAAAATATATTTTTTAATCATCTATAGGTATGTTGCTTTACCAAAATATTGAAAAACAAAAGTAGAAAAAAATAATTCATTAACAAATTTATAGCATCAGGTGATAATTTATTTTTACGAATCTTGAGAATTTCAACAATAATTCGTTCATAAAGTATAAACAGACATTTAAAACAAAGAAACTGGAATTTATAGAGACAACGTTTGAAAAAAAAAGCAAGAGCTAAGAGTCCAGTCAGAAATCTCTATAATACCTGTAATATATAATTATCTTCTAAGAATCTATAATGAGGTGATGGGAACGCACTATGTAATGGTATGAACAAAGTTTATATATTTATTTCTTTAAAACAAATATATTATTTATTTAATTGTTTTTTTTTTATTACCATTTATAAATTTTTCATAATTTTCATTTTCTCTTATATATCTATCTAGCCCGAACAGGACTAATTTACTATTCCAAAGGATATGCCCGATTTTCATATTTTAAGGACTGTTTTAATTTTTGTTTTTTTTATTCTAAGTAAGATTCGCTATCTCGTTGGAAGGATTCTTAACTATTGACATATACTGTAACTAGGATACGGTTCAAAATGGAAGAGAACCACCATTTTTGACTCGATTCTTCTTTTAAAAGGATACGAATCGAAATAAATCACTGGTAACTAGGATTATCACATTAAAAAGGACACTTTTTAATACCGCAACTCTCTTCCCGATGCAAGAAGCTGTCCGAA
The DNA here is from genome assembly GCA_023052935.1 of Piezodorus guildinii. Lineage (NCBI taxonomy): Eukaryota > Metazoa > Arthropoda > Insecta > Hemiptera > Pentatomidae > Piezodorus > Piezodorus guildinii. The sequence goes on along the minus strand of CM041294.1, from coordinate 166,636,178 downwards.
ATAACTCAAGTCTAACTGTAACACCTTCTAGTTAATTTCTGTGGTGGTAGATTTCTGGACGATTTTGAGCGATTTTCGTTATGAATGTTTTAATTTTTTTTATGTTTTTCACTAATAAAAACTTTAAAAATCGATAAAAGTTCAACCTGCATAAACTTAAATTATGATAATAAAGTTAAATTATCGGAATAAACAGGAATCATTAATTTTGGTTCATGAAAAATAGTTGTGGTAATTTTTTTTTTACAAAGGACATTTTTCATGGACCGCCGTTTTAATAATAATTATCTTAGGTGGAAATTTTTAATTAAAAAAAAAAGTGATGATAATAGAAATAAGAATAACAGAATTCGAAATTTCAGATATTGGTCCTATGTCCACCGAATGCATAGGCTCGCGTGAATGTGTTAAACGCTTTGTTTCTCTTGCATGGCGTAAGCGGGGAAAATAATTGATACCAAGATTCCGAATTGGTACTATATTAATTTTAGGAAATTTTACCGAAATGCGAAATTGATGTATTTTTGAAACAATTTATTTTATTCCGTTCGCATTAAAATCTAAATCTATTTTCTTTATTTTTCTGGCTTTATTAATAACTTATTTGCGTAGTGTAAGAAAATTTTATTTCCTGGTTTATTAAAAATAGTTCATTTTACTTTAGGTGCAATTTTAATATCTGCTGAATTTTAGAAAGTATAAAGTCCTTATAGTCTGTGAGCCAGCAACAAAAAATGCAACCCATTTTACCAAAATATTCAGTATGCTTTATACTAAGCATCATCACGGTAAAGCAAAAAATACGCGTCTGTCAACTCAAAACGGGTGGATAACAAAATGGCGACCAATCAAAAAGGGCCCAAAAAGACGAAATTCTGACTCATTCGACAACGATTTTCGTTTTGACTTCATAATACTAGGCAATAATACGAATCAAACGACGCAAGTCTGCCATTCACAGGTGGGTGGGAAGCCACCACCATTGCTCGGACATTATGTCGGTGACTATTAGACCTACGTATTTCAATGACTACTAAAATTAAAGCTAATTTTATGCCTCGTAAAGTATTTTATAACCATTATATTGTTAGGAAAAGCCGTTTCTATGATATCAACCAAATTAATGACAAAAATAAGAAGTTTCTCAGTTTCCGTTTTTTTACTGAAATTAAAGGTGATTTAATTTTCTATATTAATTATTATAACGATTATCCTCATAGGATGAGCCTTTTCTATGATAGTAGCCATAATAATGTTAGAAAGGAATGATAACACGTTTTCCGATATTTTTTTTTTCTTTTTTGTAATACCTCTATATCGATGAATATGGAACATACAAATGTCTTTTACCACTAAAATGAAAGCTAATTAAATACTTGACGATTTACTTTATAACGATTATCTTCATAAGATGAGCCGTTTCCATGGTAGCAACCATAATTATGTTTAAATAAAAGAGTGATATTCCCTTTTTGAATGACCGCTATTTTGTACTTCAACCGTTTTGAGTTGGCAAACTTGTATTTTTACTTTCTCTTACTATATATAGTAAGGGGAAGTATTGTGGTCGTGAAAATTTTCGAATTCCAGTTTTCAACGGAAATACACGTTTTAGAGTCCCCTGAGTCCAAATATCGTAAGTGCCGCCCGAATAACGTAAGTCCCGCAAAAAGGTCTGCGTGTGTGTGTGTTTGGAAACACCCGGGTAGGAACGGTAAGTCCTATGAAACTGAAATTTCATATTTAAGACAAATATACGCCCGAGACGTTACAAAGCCTTTTTCATCAAAATGACCTTACCAGAAGAGCCACTTTATACCATGCAATTTGCACCTTTTTTCGATTATCTCGAAAACGGTTCCGACGATTTTGATTAAACTCTATATATCGATGTAAAATTTAATCGGCTTTAATATCGCGTAGTTTTCATTCTGATTACAATGGTCTGACAGGGCTTAAATGCCGATATTTTGCATTTTTTTTTCCTGTAAAGTACCTTTAGTTTCGTAGATTTTATAAAAATAATAAATTATCTTGTTACAACCGATAAATATATAAGTTGAACGAATTCGATATCTAACTAAAGGAGAAAAGTGAAAACATATTTTTTTAATGTAATTTTTTTTTTTAACATAAGAGCAGTAATATACATGTATGATATACCGTTGGAAAGCTAAAGCTCTTAGGATAAATATAATCAAACTAGTAAAAGTTAATACAGAGTGATGAATAGCAGATAAAACTGATTATTTTATATTATAAAATAGATTTTTTAATAAAACACAAGTTTCTATATAAATTCAATTTAATTAATTCTTTAATGGTTTCACGTATTTTAATCTCTATCTGTATTTGAAATTCCTTTCATTGATTTTAAAAATGGAGGTAAGTGAAAGTGGTATATTGCCCGCACCAGATTTTTTGCTTTACCATGATGGATGCTATGAAGAAAACATACTAAAAATTTTGGTAAAATGGGTTGCATTTTTCGTTGCTGGCTCACAGGCTATTAGTTATGCAATCCCTATTAGCCACAGTAGCATAAAATGAATAAAATTAAACTTAAGTTGACAGCTTATGCAAGATAGGTATTTATTTAAATACTCATAAATAAATCACTTGATCTCATTAGTTTCAAAATGTTATAAAATGACCAATATAAAGGTTGTGATTTTGCAGTACCAGTCACCTGTCAGTGATCACTAGCAATTATGTCACTTAAAATGGTTAATTTGTCTGTATGGAGCTTGTGATTTTTATTAAAAACCAAGGCTTCTCTAATATTTTACATTAAGTTCATTTAAAATTATTTTCCAATGATCCATCACGGACCCTATAAGCATTGTTTGCGAGCCCCCACGGATCCACGGACTCGGTAAGAGAATGGGACGAAGAAAAATACTGTTAATATCAATTTATAATTTTTGTTCGAGATCACTTGTAGCTGGGTGGTTAGCATAACAGCCTCCTATGGCAAAGGTCACGGGTTCAAACCCGCAGGTGGTCCTAGAATTTTTTCATAGGAGTAAAAAATCCTTAGTTAGGCCGTCCTTCAGAGGGGACGTTAAAAGGTGGTCCCGAGCCTGTGCGATGTCAGTTACTCGTTAAAGATCCCTATCCTAATAAAACCTGGATAGGCAAAATTTAGGACTCCCACTGTAGCATCGTCCGATTAGCCATAGTAGCATAAAGTGACGTTAAATAAATAAATAAATAAATAATTTTTGTTCTACTATACTCATAATATTACGATATATTATATGTTGAAAGTTCCACCAAAACAAAAACATGATGATAGTGATCGATCCAGTATCAGCAGTGATATTGCGTTTTCAACTTTGTGGTCACGTTTCATACATTCATAAATAGCTAACATCTTTCGTATTAGGCTCGAACGCCAAACGAGAAGAAAGATAGCATGACTATATAAATAACCTATACGTTCATATAACTATTAATATATAATACTATTGTTTTATAATCCACAATGTTTTTATTTTAATATTGTTTGATCCTTATATTGACCAGTATGACTCCTTTATTAACTAGTAAAGTTTTCAACAATTTAAATTTATTTTTTAAATAATATTCGGTTATGTCACATGAAATGTCCGTTTTCAAGGTAAAGGATTTTTATTAGAAATACGATATGAAAACAAGATAATTTTATCCGAAGTATTTACCTTCTTTTTCTACACATTTTTTCCCAACGTGAAACCAACTTTTTTATCCCCGAACTGAAAAACTCTGAGCTTTGAAGTTAAACAAAATCTGAAAACGCACTTTCCACTTGATCATCATTTTCAAAAAGTTTTCCTTTGACGAAGTTGTCTAAATTCCTGAACAGGTGGTAATCTGTTGGAGACAAGTCGGGAGAATATGGTGGGTGTGGAAGAACTTCGTAGCCCAGTTCTTTCAATTTTTGCACGGTATGTTTTGAAAGATGGGGTCTTGCTGCCGCTCAGTGAGATCATGAGGTACCCATGTATCGAGCTTTTTTACTTTCCCAATACACTTTAAATGTCTGGAAACGGTAGAAGTACTTGCATTTAGTTGTGCTTTAACTGTTTGGTAGGGGTTTCCTTCTACTGTATGTTTGAGGACATCGTTGTCTATTACGGAATGTCTTCCTCGGGGCAAGTTTTCCAAGTCGGTATCCCCAGCTGAAAACTTAGCAAACCAACGGCGAATGGTCCGTTCATTAACAATCCCTTCCCCAAACGCCTTGCAAATATTTCTAGCGGCCTCATCTGCTGAATGGCCGAGTTTAAACTCGTACAAAAATATTACTCGAAAATCGCGTTTCCATGTTCATATTTGGAGGTATACTAAAAAGTTGGTATTTGATTGGGAAGCTAATGTTTATGATACAAAGGTAGAGGTTTAGTAACTGTTTACTTTAAATATGTAAACATTCGGACAACAAAGACTTGCAAAATCCTTTATGTATTTCAGAAACTATAAAAACGAACAATTTTTGTGAAACAACCCAATAATAATAATGTCTTATTTTATGTAAAATTTTGTTAATTGAAAAAAAACGCTGCAAATTATTACACAATGGTTTATTATTTCCAAATAACAATATTAGGATATAACTGTTTATATGGTTGTTGATAGGCAATTAAGTAATATCAAAAGCACTAATTCAAAGCATCATATCATAACACTACCACTGATTTCAAAATGCAATATCTAATCTAATTGTTAACCAAATTCAATAATTCTTTTTTCATTTGGTCCAAAATTTAATTCTCTATCAAATGACACTAGAAACCAAAAAAATTGGTATTTATTCATTATTCGGATTCTTTGCATCTTGAAATGTAAGCTCTCAAATTTTGTAATTTTTTCAAATTCTTAATTTTTGTGTAAGCAGAGGTAATGTTTTTTTTTTTTTGTTTTTTTGGTCGATTACAAAGGTTGATTATTGAAAACAATAAACCAAAAGCATTTATACAGGACTGAGTTACTATTTCCTTTTCTTTTCTTTCGATTTTCATTCAAATTAAATTCTCTGATTCCAGAAAACCTTACATTTTATCTTTACTTGACCATATAAGTGGCTTGACCATATAAGATGATTTTTTTTTTATTAATTTTTTTTTTTTTTTTGCTCTTTGTTCATCGCGTGTCTTGATCACGAAATTTTTATCGATTTTTTTTTATCTTCAATAATAACCGATTTTTGGTGCAATTACATCTATTATAATCTGTCACTTAACTATGCATATGATTTTTTTTTTATTTATCGCGCTTTACTGATTCTAAAAATCTATACACACTTTTCCCTATCTTCAAAAATAACTGAGTTACTGAATAAAATCCTTTGAATCGGCCGCCACTTTAAAACTGATATCAATGTCTAGGTTTAAGGATCATCGTTGAATGAAATAATATTTTTGTGGCGAATTAAAAAAAAAATGGTCCATTAATTTCGGAGAAATGCCGCGGACGGCGGACAAACGAATTTTGTTTATTATTCGTTATTCGGATTCTACGCATCTTGAAACGTATGCTCTAAAAATTTGAGCAGGGGTAATTTTTTTTTTTTTTGGTCGTTTACAAAGGTTTATTATTGAAAATAATAAACCAAAAGTAAAATTTTATAACTGCTTTTAAAAAAAATTAAAGACAATAGAAAAAAATAATAAAATTAAAAAAAGATTCAGAGATTAGATCAAACATTTAATATAAAGTGAACGTTTTTAATCAGAACCCTTTTGAACCTTCGGCCACTAAAGCAGCGGCCTTTCTTATCCTATTCAACCTTTATTATGTCCGCTTTCAGTGAAGTTTTATGGGGAAAAAAAACCAAGACATTCAGCAGGAAAAAAAAACCATAGTATAAAACCGCAATTTAGGGAAAAGCCCCCTACCATATGTATTTTGTATTCATCTTAAAATATTTTTTCTTTTCCGTACCTTCGCGGAAACATAAAATAAAACAGAGAAATGCACTTCTTAATTAACTTCTATTCTCGGGTTCAAACCCGGTAGATGGTCTAAGTATTTTTAAAGGGAGTAAAAAATCCTTGGTTATGCCGTCCTTTGGAAAGAACCTAAAACGGTGGCACCGTTCCTACGCAATGTCAGGTACTCGTTAAAGATCCCCATCCCTTATTAAACCTAGATAGGCAAAATTTAGTACTAGCATCGTCCGATTTCCCACAGTATCATAAAACTGACGTTAAATGAATAAACAATTTTTTCTGACGTCAAATTAAATTGAAATATAAGACGATATACCAACAACATAAAAAATATTTATATTTTGTGTTTCTGTATGTTTTAAAAAATTATAATCATAAGAAATTAAGTTAAACGAATTCATTGTTCCAAAATAAGCTGATTGAACTGTTTTGGAAATATCCAGCATTTTGGCATCAATACAAGGAAGTATTTGTACTATGCTATTAATAAAACCCTTTTCCACTCCCGAACTATCCCTGTCGTATGTATCTTCCTTATTACAAAGCCTTCAATGACGATAAAGCGGGTTTTACTAGGAATGTATTGGATTCTGTAAAGAAACCTCAAGAGTTCTATTTTGAATATATCAAATAATCCTGATATAACTTTTATTTTTAGCAACTCTAACAATATTTCTGTTGACTTCCTTGTCGATTCAATTGAAAGATAGAGATTTAATCCGGGGAATCGTGTCCGAAAAAAATTCATGCTGCTCAAACCAAATTCGAGCCGTCAGCCTTTGCTTCCTGACGTGACGATCGCGAATACCTCCGGGTATAATTACCAAGAGTAGCCTCCAATAACTTATTGATGCTTTGGATTTAATTTAACTCAAATTCTATTAGCAATGTGTAAGAGGTATTTTCGTCTATTATTGTTGAGTACGGTTAGTTTTCATTTTCTCGGAGTTGAAGTTAGAACTACTTTTTTGACCAATACTTTTTGGGATTTGTATGTAATTGAAATGCAAACCATTTTGAGAAATGATGACTGTTTCTTACTTTATTTTCAAGAGTCTAAAAAATAATATTATTGAAAATAATAAAGAAAAAGGATAATCAAAGTGAGTAAAACCGACAAAGAGGAATATTGTTCAAGAATGATTATTTAAGAACAGTCTTTTGAGAGGTATTTCAAATCCAATGTGCAAAGGATGCTGTTTTTGAATGGTTTTATATGATAAGTGGGTGTTATAAATTATTATAATGATTTGTATTGAAAATGATACATCGCGAAACTGGCATTATTTCATCTACAAAAAGGTCAAAATTGTACCAGAATAAGCATTAGATCGTTAGAGTAATTTAGTTATTTTGTATGACAAGGTTTTGTTCAAATTATGGTGTCCCTGGTTGTTGTTGTTGGTTAGGGCTTAATGGCACAAAACCCTAAGGTCATCAGTGCCCTGTTTTCTATTTTTTTGTTTCCTATTTTAAGTATTTTCAATAAATACACACATATTTCATGTACATATACACACACACATACATACATATATATACATGCATACAATATACATATATATACACGTACATACTAATATATACACATACACACACATACATACATACATATACACATACACACACACACACACACACATATAGATATATACACACACATCTACGTACACACGCACATAAGCACATACACTTATATACATATATTCACATATAGACATACACGTACATACATACATATAAACATACGCATACATATACAAACAAATACACATATAAACATATACACTTTTTTTTTTTTTTTTTTTTTCCCCTTTAATCTTTTTGTTTTTCTTTGTTACTCGAAATATCGATATATATTAGAAACGAAATGTGATTTGCAGATATAGTAATATTGAGAGGAATACTATTTCTAGAGAATGATTTTAAATTTTTGTGAGAATGTTGTTTTCCTTTAAAAACGAGATGACGGATTTAATCGTGTCTTCATTGTCACCGAGAGCCTCGGTTATGTTGCTCGGGAGGCCTAATCGGGCTAGTCTCGAAGTGTAGAAGGAACATTCCTGAAAGAGGTGTTGTACTGTTAAAAGGCTATCGCAATATTGACATCTCGGAGGGGACTGTTTCGTTATGTTATGTATGTGGGTAAGGTTCGTATGTCCTATTCTGAGTCGGGTTAGAACGACTTCCTCCCTTCGGTTTGGTCGACTTGATGTGGCCCAGGATTTTACAGATTTTTTGATGGTTTTTAATTTACTGTGTGGACTTTCATCCCACATGGCCTGCCACGCATCTAAAAGATCTCTTTTTATTGGGAGGATTGCTTCCTGTGGTGTCAATATCGCAGCGCCGCGACCCGGGAGGGCAAGTGCCTGTTTTGCAGCTTTGTCCGCGAGCTCGTTTCCCTTTATCCCCATATGACTGGGCACCCAGACGAATTTTACTGATTTGTTAGAATTTGTCAACATTTTTAAATATGAATGAATTTTTAGAGCGATGGGAGATTTGGGATACATACTATTTAGTGATTTTAGTGAGCTTAATGAATCGGTAATTATTGCTATATTGTTGTTGTTTACTGACATGGAGAAGTGGAGTGCTGAAGCTATTGCATGAAGTTCGGCTGTAAATACGGTACATAGAGAATGGAGTTTTATCTTGTGCGTGGAGTTGTTTGTGACGAAGGAGCAAGCAACGGAATTCTCGTTTCTAGAGCCATCGGTATAGATTACGAACGGATCTGAAATACTGTGGAGAAGATGTGAAAATTGGATTTGATAGTCGGTAGGAGATGTATTTGCTTTCGGTAATCGGGTTAAGCGGAGAACTATGTTAGGAGGCGAAAGAGTCCATGGAGGAGTTGAAACGTCCTGTCTATAGATAGGTGTTTTTTCGAGGGTTGAAATTACAAATTTGATTCTTACGGCTAAAGGAAGTGTAGCGTTTGGTTTACTTGCAAAGGCTTTTGTGAATTTAGGTTTGTAAATGTATCTATAGGTTGGGTGGTCTGGATATAGCAGTAGCTTGGAGACATAGTTAATTGCAAGTTTTTTCCTTCTGAACAAAAGTGGAGGTATTCCCGCTTCTGAGCATAGACTAAGAATAGGACTGGTTCGAAACGCCCCTGTTGCTATACGTATCCCAGCATGGTGTACGGCATCAATTTTATTTAGAATTAAAAGTCGAGCGGAACCATAGACAAAGCTACCATAGTCTAATTTTGTGCATATGAAAGAACAGTATAACTTTAGTAGGGTTGTTCTATCAGATCCCCAGGACGTTCCACTTAGATATCTAAGTATTATTAACCGTTTAGTGGTAACTGTTTTTAAAGAAGATATATGTGGTTGCCAGGTTAGTCTCCGATCAAATATTAAGCCCAGAAACCTATGTGTATTCGTATATGGTATAAGAGAGTTCCCCAGACGGAATTCGGGAGAAGGTTGTGTATTTCTTTTGCGGGAAAAATGAAGACATTTAGATTTTTCGGCAGAAAATTGAAGGCCTACGGATAGTGACCACTGGTATAATCTGTTGATGGCATCTTGTAATTTGCATTTGATATCGTCGATGCTTCCAGATCTATAAATTATGGCTAGGTCATCTGCAAACAATAACGGTTTGACACCTCTCGGTAGGTTCAGTCCAAGATCGTTTATTGCAAGGCAGAACAATATCGGGCTAAGGACGCAACCCTGAGGGACCCCGATGTTCTGCTTACGGTTTCCAGATAGTTTACAGCCTATTTTTACTCTGAATTGTCGATTTGAAAGGAATTCTTTGATATAGGAAAATACAGAACCCTTAATTCCTATGGACGATAGTTTCTGCAGAATTATTTTATGGTCGATGCTATCAAATGCTTGTTTTAAGTCGAAGAATATTGCAACCATTTGTTGGGAATTAATGAAGGAATATTGCGCTTCAGCTTCCAAAGTAACCAAATGATCCATTGTACACCTTCCCTGACGGAAACCAGATTGGAAAGGTTGCAACAGATTGTTAGTTTCTATGAGCCATCTTAACCGTTTGCTGACCATGCGCTCCATTATTTTACTTAAGCAGCTGGTTAGAAATATCGGGCGGTAGCTACTAGGATCTCTTTTATCCTTTCCAGTTTTCAGAATGGGAATTACAATCGAGTTGCGCCAAGCTTGTGGGAGGAGTCCAGTAGTCCAGAGATGATTGTAAAATTCGAGTAGCCATGTTTTAGTTTCGACCGGAAGGTTTTTGATCATATCATAGTGCACCCAGTCTGGTCCGGGCGTTGATCCTTTTACGCTATTGAGGGTTTCGTTAAGTTCCCACATTGAGAAGGGAATATTGTAAAATTCTGTTTCAAGATGTTTTTCGTTGTCTATTATTTTTTCCTTAGATATGGTACTGTCATTCATAGTGTTGTATATTCCGTCATAGAAATCGGCAAAGATGTTGGAAACAGTTAACGGGTCGTCTGTTAGTTGGCCATTGTCCAAGATAGTGGGGTTTGAAAAAGATTTATTGTTTGAAATTTTGCGGATCTTATTCCATATTTCATTCACGGGTGTAGAGGCGTTGATAGAACTTGAAAACTTTTTCCAAGATTCTTGTTTACACGAATTAAACAATTTTCTACAAATCGCCCGTTGTTTTTTATATTCGATCATGTTTTCCGTCGTCATGTGCCTTTGGAATTTTTTTAATGCTCTTCGCCGTTGTTTTATGGCCTTTTTACAATCCTCATTGAACCAAGGGACTAATGGTCTTTTAGGTGTTCCCGAGGTAGTGGGGATGGATGCCCTGGCTGCTTCAATAATTATGTTTGTAATGGTCTCACATCCTGTCTCTATATTTAATTCGGTTGGAGGTATTAAGGGTGGCGAGGCAAGAGTTTTGAAGTTAGTCCAGTCTGCCTTATTTAAAATCCACTTAGGTTGAGCATGAGCGGATTTCATGTTGTTAAACTTAATACGAAGTGGGAAGTGGTCACTACCGTGCAGGTCAGGTAGAACTGTCCATTCTATTAAGTTGTATAAGGATGGGGAGCAGAGGGATAAATCTATTGCGGAGTATGTTCCATAGCTTGAACTAAGAAATGTATTTTCGCCAGTGTTGAGTAGTAGTAAGTTCGAGAAGTCCAGAAAGTTTTCAATAATTTTACCGCGAGTGTTAATTTCTCGAGAGCCCCATAAAGAATTTTTTCCGTTCATGTCACCAATGAAAAGTACAGGTTGAGGAAGTTGATTAAAAAGGTCTATTAAGTGATGAGTAGTTATTGTACGGTCCTGCGGTAGGTATACATTACAGACAGTAAAGGTGAATGTTTGGTGAATTTTAACGGCTACAGCCTGTAACGGGGAGTTTATTGGGACAAGTTCGGAATAAAGATTATTTTTCACCGCAATTAAGACTCCGTGTTGATTATGGTTTGTATTTGGACTATCTTTTCGATATAAATCATAATTTTTAATATTGATAGTATCAGTAGTTTTAAGGTGAGTCTCTTGAATAGCTAGGCAAAACGGATCTGTTTCGTTTATAAGTATTTTTAAATCGTTGAAGTGAGTTTTTAAACCGTTACAATTCCATTGTAGAAGATTCATGATGGACAGATTATAAAAATTAGGTTTAGCAAAAAATCAAATTAAAAGTGAAACTATAAAAGAAATCAAAAACAGATAGATAGTTAAACGATAGTAATATAAACAAAGTTATATTTTAATCAATTTGCATGGTACTTTTCCTAGGAGATTTATTCCTAGATCTGCTTCTTGTTCGCTTATCTTTCACAACTGTCCACTCTCCATGTTCTTGACGATGAACGAGGAGAGGGTCAACTGGTTTTTCCGAAGATGTAGTCGGAATTACGGAAGACTGACAGGTGATTTTCCTTGCTTCCGTAGAATTGGCTGAATTTTCAGCCGAGGGTAGAGGAGTTAGGAAGGGTTTTGAAATATGAGGGAAAGAATTAGAGGGAAGAGGGGAAAAAGGGGCAGGAGTGGTAGGAGGAAGGGATGGTGGGGGTAGGGAGTGGGGAGGAGCCATGGTGGGGGTACCGCTTTGTTCATTAGCTGCCCCGCTACCAACTGTGAGGGTATCACTCGATGAAGCCTTTACTTCTAACGGTTTCACGAAAATAGATTTATCATTTAAATCATCTGTATCGGTCTGTACACTAACACTAACGGTTTGTTTGTTTTTTACAATGCTAGAAAATGAAACTGTAGTCGTTAAAGGATGTAATTGTTCATACTTCTTTTTAGCCGCTAAATAAGTTATTTTTTCAGTCTCTTGAATATTTTTAATTTCTTTTTCTTTTAGAAAAATTGGGCAAATTTTCGAAAAAGAATCATGTTGGCCTGAGCAAAGTATACACTTTAAGGGGTTATTACATTCTGTACCTTCATGTTTAATGTTACCACAAAAACGACATAAGGGTTCTTTTTTACATGTTATTTTATTATGTCCAAGCCTAAGACAATTATAACACCTCGTGGGGTTTGATTTGAAGGGACGAGTAGCAATGTTATAAAAGCCTACTTTAATTTCATTTGGAATTGTCGGACAGTTAAAGGTTAGGAGATAGTTGTGGCTATCCCGTTTCTCATTATTTTTAAAATATGTCAGTCTTTTAACTTCACTTACATTTTGGGACTTTAGTTCTTCTTTTATTTCATCAATAGAACAATAGTTAAGGTCAGGGCACCAAATAATACCCTTACTTACATTGAGTCTACCATGTGGCTCGACTTTAACTGGAAAGTTATTAAATAAGTTTTCACATTTAAGTAGTTTTATAGTTTGATTTTCTGATAAAACTTCTACTAAGAGGGTACCATCTTTTAATTTTTTTATCATTTTGAGATCCCCAACTAAATTTTTTAGACTTTTATGAATCAAAAAAGGTGATATCTTTTTAAAATCTAAAATATTCCCTTCTTCATCAAAGGCTAATCTTTTAATGATTAAGAATTTAGCGAATGATTTTGGTTGAACAGCATTATTTTCAAAAAGTTGTTCTTTAATTCTGCCTTTTTTTCGTTTCGAAGGAGGCGAATTTTCCATTTTCGCCAATCAAAAATAAAAAACAGATAAAAATATAAAAAACAAAACAAAAAACTTACTTCTAGGTTAAATTAAACAGAATATATTTTAATAAAAAAGAAAGAAAGAGTGAGTAATAGTATAGGTTCACTTATCGCTTTGTGCTTAATCCTCCGGAGCTCTAAACACTAGACGTCCACACTCCACGAGACATAAACACGAACTGATGGTGTCCCTGGTGTTATTAGAGTTGATCTCATCTCGTAACGATTCTACATCTCCTTTCCAGCAACCGATGGGTTCCTTTTTACTATTTAATCAATTATAATGCCATAAAAATCGAGATCAATGTATACACTCTCAAAATCTTGCTTTTACGGGAGACAAGAAAAAACTATCAATTCATGAATAATTTGTGGAAGCACTAAAATATTTTATGAAATAAGGGAGTATTTTCTCAAATACGATCCAGTTGTAATCCCTAAATCTCTATAGGAAGAGGTATTTAAAAAAAAAAAAAAAACTAATCATTTAGTATAACCATCGTAAAATAATAATTAATTGATAAAATGAAAAGATAGTGTTAGTATTAATCATCAGGGAATATTGACTACATGGGTTGGTCTAACTATATAAATATCAGCTGCTCTTCATTGATGAAAAATAAAGCTACAAGTGCAATCGAATTGCTGATTCAAGAAATTACTAAAAATAAATAGATTTCTAGCATCTTTTAAAAACGCTTATCTCTTTGGTAAGAACCTCTACCTCTACTAACGAGCTTTCTCGAACTACGAATACCGATTTGTCTGATAAGGTTTAACAAACTATGCATTATTATGATAAGTAGCTAAGACGTGTACTGATAAGTTTTTTAAAGTGCATATATGCACAGTGGAATGCTTTGTTTTTATAAATAGACTATTTCTGTATGTCAACTGCCTTAATACAGACCATACAAAATGTTAAAAGCTGTTATTTTGGTTGGCGGTCCTTTGAAAGGTACTTTTCCAAAACATTTTTTACAAAAACATAGATACCATTTAAGGCATCTATTCAATATGAAGACGTATTCTCATGCCACCTATTCCACGTTAAGGACAATTGTTGTCATTGAATATTGAATGAAATATCAAAACTTAAATAAATAAGAGTGGTTGTTTATTGAATTGAAAACATTTTTTGTTTTCAATTTAATTTGTAAATATTTAAAACACTAAGAAATATTGGTTCAGTACTTAGTATAACATTTATGTTTATTGCTTTTTTAGCAACACTTGATATCTTTTAGTCAAATCTAATGTGTAAACATCATAATTAATTATTTATGTTCATTATTTTTCTGAATTAACAATATATCAATAAACATTTATTCAGTCTACTCATCATAGAATTTTCACTTTTTTATTTTATTTTTTTTATAATCCAGTGGGTTTAAATAAAGTTTCTGAGTTAAATGGCCAAGGGATCTTGGCATTTGCCAAATAAATTTAAATGACTTCCCTTTTAAATAAATATAGTACCATTAACATTAAAATCAATCCTTAACTTGTCTCAGCTTAATTAGTAATACCAGCCTAAGATTTCTATAAGTAAAGACAGTAATATTATATTATAATGAATATCGAACTAGTTTGAAAAGGTTAGATATTTCCTTAAGAGAACAACCTTGGTCATTCTTTAGTGACAGCTTGTCTATTGTAACTTTTTATCTGTTTTAAGAGCATTTTATAATTCTGCCTATATTTTCTATGCATATTTTCTTAATACTTCTCTAATATTAATGTGAAAAACGAGTTATAATTTGAATATTTTGTAGTGTATTTACTTAACCAACTTTTATTATTAATTTATTGCTAGATTTTAATCAGATTTCAATACATCTTCTCATAATGTGGCTAGAATGAAAAGTATATTACTTGGATATCTCAGAAATTTTGTATTTTCAAACTCACAAAACTTTTTATCAATAATCTTACCATATACTGCATTTAGTTTTTATTAATTTCAGTATCCTGTTTGTGATTATACATACCGCAAATTCTAAGTATCAATATGTGTTAATCTTAATGATAATGGACATAGTGATTGTTAAGTATTTATTGAAATATTGTTTGAATGTTGCAAGGCATAAATAGTAATCCCATATTTATTTAATTTTTAATTCACAGGCACCCGATTTCGTCCACTTTCATTGGACATTCCAAAGCCGCTGTTCCCAGTTGCTGGACTGCCAATGATCCAACATCACATTGAAGCTTGTGCTAAAGTACCAAATCTCAAGGAAATAATTATTCTAGGTTATTATCCGCCCAATGATTTATCCAATTTCATTTCTGAAATGGCTCAAAAACACGATGTTGTAATAAGGTAGCGAAAAAAGTCTAATAAGCATTAAAATGTAATTTATTCTAATAATTAAGTTAATTATTAATTAATTTTCAGATATTTTCAAGAATTCAGGTCCCTTGGAACTGCTGGAGGGATGTATCATTTCCGCGATCAGATAATGTAAATTAAAATTTTTCAAAAATTTCATTGTTAGATTTATGAATATAATATGTTCTTCATTATTTACAGGTTTGGAAATCCTTCGGGATTTTTCTTATTGCATGGTGATGTTTGTGCAGATTTTCCACTACAGGACATCCTGTCATTTCATGAAGAAAAGGGAAATTCGTTGATTACAATTATGGCGACAGAAACGAGCAAAGAACAAGCCTTAAATTATGGTTGCATTGCGAAACATCCTACACTTGACTATATGACTCACTATGTTGAAAAACCATCAACTTTTGTTTCCAACTTAATCAGCTGTGGGGTTTACTTTTGTTCCGTTGAGCTTTTTGAAACATTGAAGGCAACATTTAAAAAGAAGCAGGAAAATGCTTATAAGTAAGAATTTATATAATTCATAAATAGTCTTTTTAAAAATACTCAAGTAAGGAAAGTGGTATTAGCTCTATTGATGTTAATATAATTTTATTTATTAAAAGTTTTTGATGTTTTTTTTTGAAATTATTAAGTTTTTTATTCTCTGTGTTCTAATTTTTCTAAATTTAATGAAGCGAAAGTGAAGGTCATTAACCATGAATTTTATTGATCGTGATGTCTTGTGTAACAGATCAGAGCTTTTACTATAAATAAATTTATTATTATAGGAATAATTTCAGTGATTTTCCCACTTAATCATTATTTTATAAGTGAAAAGATCTGTCTAATATTCCACAATGGTTCATTATTACAAATAATGCTGTATCAAAAATATCTTAAAAGTCTGATAAAACAAATTTCCTTGATGTTTATGGTTCATATTCACTAGAAAAAAAATATATTTTAAATTATATTCATGTCATTTTCATTTTAAATATATATTCATTGATATTAGTCCAATTATTTTTTTTTTTAATGTTTAGATTTGTAGAAAATTAAATTATAGTAACTTGGAAAAAGCTAGCATTTTTTAAGAGAACCTCCTTCAATTGCCCTGAAAAAAAAAAAAAAAAAAAAAAAAAAAAAACCTGTACCACTACAACCCATGAAGGGTCGTGGGCTCACATATTGAGATTCGTACTGTTTCTAGGCCAACAGCAGTTCAATGAGGTGATAAGGCTTTATCACACTCAGCTGCCAGGTTTTTTCCCCCAATTTTTTGGGTACCCACTTTATGAAGGCTGGGTCTGCCCCAGGAGGGTCTCCATATCCTTTGTTCACCCCTGGACTGAATTAACAAAATAAATAATATTCTGCCACAGCCGGGATTCGAACCCAGGACCCGGAGAATAGTAGACTAGTGTTCTATCCTCTAGACCACACCGCTCCCTTGCCCTGAAGATGGTTTAAAATTTAGGCCAAAATGTTGACACAATAATAAAGTATTATTATATGAAGTGTTTCAATTATTCACTTCTCGTATAATTCATTCTACAGTCAACAATTCTTCTATTATTATTTTATTATAATGGTTTTACTTTATTATTTTCAATAATTGAAATAACATATTTAAAGATATTTAGAATCCAAATATGAAATAGAAATATATTTTCCATTAAGAAGAAGAAAATTTTTTTGAAATCAAAAATAATCATAAAAAATTGGTCCATTATTAATAGAGATATATAGTGTATTGAAATGATGTATAAATTGTCCTCGTACATACTGTGGCTGTGGAAACTAGTTCTCCTTAACTGCTAACTTTATTTCTTCTATAACGATCAAGATGCTCATTAAAGATTACTAAATTATCTAGAAAGTAGTGTCGATGATCACATTTGATATTTTTAATATATAACTGTTTGGGCGTTAATAAACTAATATGAAATAATTTACAGCATTGTTTATACTTGATTCTCTAATTGTGATTTTATACAGAGCATACAATTGCTTTTCAATTTGAAAAATAAATGAACAGTTTTATATCTCCAAAATTGTCACCTTATATCATTAGTTAAGTTTTAATGCCAGTTTTATTTTTGTTCTTAATTTATACTACTAACAGATGGTTTTAGTGGCTTAGAGCTTAATGGGAAGGACTGTGAAGCAATGCAACTGGAAGAAGACGTTCTGACGCCGCTGGCTGGAACTGGAAGAGGTTACGTTTATGTTACTTCAAAATGGTGGTCGCAGTTGAAGACAGCGGGGGCGGCCATCTATGCCAACCGCCATTACCTTGGGCTGTACAGGACTGCTCAGCCAATGAGGTAACAGTGATATCATAATATTTCATTTCACTCAAATAAATCTATCCAGTTACTAGATTCTTTCCATCACCACTATAAAGCTTCCACATGGGCAATACATTTATTCTGTTCCAAAATGTCTATACATAGACATGAAATTAAGGAATCAGACATCTGTTCTAACTTCATTCCAGAAACTATCAGAGGTTTGCACGTATATATAAAACTCAAGGTATAACTTCAGTCAAAGTTTAAGATGCATGGAGAAAAATAATTAGAACAGGTGTGATGTATGTCTTTCATATTTGTATAAATGTTATGAGTGTAACCTTTTAAGTTTCTACTTTTCTACAAACAATCTGCAAACCTTCCATTCCAGTGGTTAAGTATAAGTTATCTATCTTGTCTTAATTAAAAAAAAGGAGCCTGTGGCTGAGTGGCATGCCAGTCTCCCAAGCCAAAGGTTGTGAGTTGGAAACCCAGTCCCAGGGGACTTTTTCAAGCATTTAAATTAATGGGGATTCACTCACAGCCTCTCCTCCGTCTATGTGAGACCCGTAATCAAACTGGTCGCCACTCACAAAAATAGGGGTAGGGAGTGATGACCTTACCCCATAAAATTCATCTATAAACGCCAGTATTCCCCCAGCAGAATACACCCGCGCGGCCAAGAGCCTACACGGCCTTTTGCGCCACTGGAAGAGGAAAAATCTTGTACTAATACATTTACTATTTCTAAAGACCGCGTTACATGGTGAGAGAATTTTTAAATAATTCATAATGTTTTAAGAATAAACTCGGAAAATAAGATCAAATATTACTTTTTTAAAAAATCCTATGATATTAAATTTTTTTTTTATTTATTTTTTTTATATAAAATATAAAAACTAAATGATTAAGTTATATCAAAACAAACAAGTGTTATATACACATCATGAAAACATGTTTTTTAATATAGAAACTCCATTTTAAGAAATTAAACTTTATTTATAATACAATTTAAAAAAATTATGAAGTTTTATAGATAATACGGTAATTTAATGTATATTAGAATACGTTGAAAGTATGTGAGAGTGTTTGTAATTCACTATCACCAAATCTCACGAATTTTCACCTACTTGTTCTCTCGTCGTGTAGTTCGGCCTTAATTGTGTTCAATTGAATAATAAACAGGTTATAAAACAGGATGACGGAAAGAATCTATTATAATAATAAATTGTTGAATTAAATTAATATATTTTTTAATTTAATTTTTTAGATTAACTCCTAATTCTAAAACTATTTCTGGAGATGTCTTCATTCATCCGACTGCAAATATTGATCCAACTGCTTACGTAAGTTACAATGATAGCTAAAAGTTGTTTAAGGTTAGATACTAATACTAAAATTGAAATTTCGTAGAAGTTGTTCAAGAGATCCATAATATAATAAGTTCCTTGTTTAAATGTGGTCTCTTCAATGACCGCTTCCCCAAAAAATTTCTATAATTCATTTTACAGTTAACTATACTTCCCTGGTTTATATACTTTTTTTTATTTTATTTTTTATATATTTAACTACTCTCGTTACAAATTTGGCCACACTTTGAACCCACTTGTTTTTATTGGAAATCTGAGCTTGTCACACATTTATTCCAAATTATGGAGAAAAAATGAGTTCTTCATAAATTATTTTAAAATATGAATAAAAGCTTAAAACAATTATTAAAAATCTCAGTATCACCCTGCTCAACATACCAATATCAGTAGATAAGCTTTGTGGTCGTCCCAGTTGTAATCTCTTGTGCCATTTATGCTAACTATATATTATTATAATATGTATTTTATTATAACCTAATTATTCTGTAGGTTACGTTATGTCCCTTTTCCTTTATTAAGATTTTTTTTCTTTGGTTAAGGAATAAACAGCTGGGGTCTAATTATAGCAGTAATGGTTATAATAATCCCAAGAAAATAAATTTTACAATTAATACAAACCATTTTAGTAACCAGCAGTAGTGCTTGAGATCACTTGTGGTGCTGCTGGTTACCAATTCTGAGTACTTGTTTTTTTTTTGTTTTGTTTTTTTAACAATTTACTAAAAATAGTTCTCATTTACCCCAATAAACTCTATATCATCATTACTGTTGCATCCTTATAATTGATAAAAGTTTTATAAAGTTTGAATATTTCAGATTGGACCAAACGTAAGCATTGGCCCTGGCGTCACAATTGGTGCTGGAGTAAGACTAAAGGATACAATTGTTCTGGACGAAGCGACTATTGGAAGCCATACTTTAGTGGTTAATACTATTGTCGGTATGTTTCTTTATTTAAATAAAGTTCTTTATACTATGATCTATGGATTTGGGGTTGTATCATTTAATGAAGATTTTTTTTTTTTTGTGTGGAACTTTCTAGACAATTTTATTTCAAACTAGCTTCTAGAATCTTCTGAGAAATATATAGTTATCTAGTCATCAAATAACAAAATGAAAATAAGTTGTTCATTTTGTATCATTCATTCATTTTGTTCATCACTCATTCAAAAGGTTATTCATGTATGCCAGAATCCCAAATTTGACTTGAGTTAGTTTTTCAGTTACTTAACAAAAAATGTTTTTAAAAAATATTTGGTTTAGATACTAAAAAAAAGTCTGATGCACATATCACAGGACTGTCACTTACCTCCGTTGTTAAAATCAGTTGAAGAACTTTCATAAAAAGTTAGAGATTAAAAAAGGTTAATAAATGGAGATGGAGTTTCAATATAAACATAACTTTCATTAAGCAATCTATCATATTATTATCTACAACAATAATTTAGTTTTATCTGCTTTTCATCCCTCTTCATTACCTTTTTCACTTTTGTGTATTAGATGATATTTTTTCTAAAATATTTATCTTTCTTTTTCTGAATATTATATTATACATAATGTACTTCTCTTATGTTGGGGAAAAAAAAATTTACTTAAATAAATAGTTTTTATCTTTTCTCATTTTGTTGGTTATCAAATTCATTCAACTAATAAATTTACCCATTTTTTATCAATGCTAGCAAGATGATATATTTTTTTTTTTTTTTTTTAAATCTACAAATTAAAGGTACTTTATAGGAAGAAAATTTAAAATATTGGCCTTTAAGCCATGTCAGACTATTTCAATCAGAATGAAACCTATATGACATTAAAGCCCATTAAATTCTACATTGATACAGCGAATTTAATCTGAATCATTTGAGCCATATTTGAGAAAATTGAAAAAAGGCAAAATCTTTGGTATAAAGTAGTTATTTCCAGTCAGCTGATTTTTTGATAAATTTGGTATAGCATCTCAGGTGTATTGTTGTCTTAAATACAAAATTCTAGTTTTGTATAACTTTTCGTTTTCGTGCTAGACGTACCACACACATTGACAGCTAGACTTGGTTATTTGGACTCAGAGGACTCTAAAACTTGCATTTCCATTGAAAACTGGAAGTAGAAAAATTTCTAGATCCTAATACTTTCCCTTACTATATATTTGATATAGGTAAATGAAAGTAAAAACCCAGTAAGTTATGATGACAAGAGTAATTTTATTCACTGGCCAAGGATATCTATAAATACTTCAATTAAAATATGTAGGGAACTTATTCATCTTTAAAAATCAATAGTCACTTATTAAAATGGTTGAACTATATCCTTGTAAAATGTACGTAATTAGTGGTGAAGCATTATTTGGAGCGATTAGTGTTGTCTGCATCAACCTTTTGAGTTTTATAAACCTTTTTTTTATAAATATTGCATCATTTTCTTGAAGATAACTTATGATTGATCCCGATTTTATTTTCCTATATCATTCAGAATAATTTTACTAAGTAATATTTAAATTGCTTTACACAGGTCGTCATGTGAAGATTGGAAGTTGGGCACGGGTGGAAGGAACCCCATGTGATCCTAATCCAAACAAGCCATTCGCAAAAATGGACAATCTACCACTGTTCAACAAAGATGGCAGGCTCAACCCTTCTATAACGATACTAGGTATAATATTATATTATCTAATTTTAGCAATATATGATTTTTAAATTAACAAGGGAAAACTTGTTTGAACTAATTATCAATTTTCTTTTTCAGGTTGCAGCGTGAAGGTACCCTCTGAGGTGATTCTTTTAAACTCTATCGTGCTTCCATATAAAGAACTTACAAGAAGTTTTAAATATGAAATTATTCTTTAAATTATATTTATTGTCCAAATGACTGTATTTTATTTTAATAAAACATTGATATAAACTTGTTTATATATTTAATTATCTGTTAATTTATTTTTTTATCACATGACAGTTAAAAATTTATTTGATTAAGAAGTATTTAGTTTTTTATAAATTATAAATATAGGTTTTAAGCACATTTTGCCATAAAAATTTTTAAGTAGTTTTTTTTTCTTGTATAATGTTACTGAGTGTTAAAGAAAACTGAATATTTGTGTGTATCATAGCCTATGGATGGCGCACAATAAGCCTAATAAGGCTGCAGTGCACAAGATAAGGCAGGAAAAAAAAAAATAGCTTTTATAAAATTTGAGATCCTTGGCAATTGAAACCATAACTGAGCGTTATCCCAGCCCTCCCTGGCTTCATGTCTACGATGGTTCAGCTGAACAGGCAAGTTACAATGGAGGAGAAGGCGTGTACTCGCATCTAATTCAAATCTCAAAGCCAGTATGGAAATTGTCTACAAATTTCAACAGCGAAATTTGTGCTATGTTACTAGCTTTGCAAGCTCTCTCAAATATAGATGCAAAGAGCATTGTCTTGTTTGTGGATTCACAGGTGACCATCATTACAGTTACGCAGCCAAATGTGTCTCAAGATAATGATTTTGTATACTGCCAAACAAAAATTGAACAACTGCTTCAACAGGGTGTGCAGATAGTTTTCCAATGGATTCCGGGCCACTGCCATATTCATGGGAATGTTTTATTTTAAATAAAGTCAACAAAATACAAGCAAAGACTGTCACCCTTGGACAGTTCCAGACATAGTGGAGAGTTGAGGTGTATTTAAAGAAATACAATTATTCCAGTAAATAGAAAGTATAATCATGATGTATTGGGTTGTAAAATTAGTTCCTAGCGTTTTTTACTTGTAAATATTTTGAATCAATTATATATGACTCATTTCAAAATAATTCATGTTGCCATCTTTCAGGTATTTTTTTTTATTTTGTCTTCCTGAACAGTTGAAGGAAGACAAGATGCCCTTACATCAATCAAGCCAAAATTTCTGGTTCTGAACTGAGAAAACACACTTACAGAAGGTGCTTTCTCCCAAGGCATCATCACTATAGTCACTGAAAATTTTGCTAACCCTCTGTGTAGCATATTTTACTCTTCAGAAATAAAAAATCATTTTTTTAATAAATAAAAAATCATTTTAATGACGAAAATAATTTTTGTTTTCTCTTCCATTTTGAGCAAGCAAAATACCACTTAAAGATAAGGAATCTCGGTTGAAAGTGATGTATAAAGGGACATAACCTAATCCTTTTTTGGAATATGTAAACATTATTGATCAAGCAGGGAGCGGCGTGGTCTAGTGGATAGAGCGCTAGTCTACTGTTCTCCAGGTCCTGGGTTCGAATCCCGGCTATGACAAAATATTATTTATTCTGTTAATTCAGCCGAGAGTTGACCCTAGGGTATGGAGACCCTCCTGGGGCAGACTCGGCCGGAAAACCTGCGCTGGGTGATAAGCCTAAAACTCATTACTGGCGGTGGTCTAGAAACAGTACGAATCTCTAAAAGTAATGAGTTCAAGACCTTTTATTTCATAGGTTGTTGAGGTAAAGGTTTTTGTTTTTTTTTATTGATCAAGCAAACATGATTCTATAAACACAGAGAGGATTATATTAAAATATTGAAAAAGGTACGCAACTTAGTGCAGTAAACATGAATGTTAATCTCCTTAGATCGTTCACGATCAAATTTATTTATTCATTGTATGCGGCTGTGGCTAAGCAGAGGACGCTACAGTAGTTTGGAAAGGATTTTTTAACTTGACATCGCACAGCCTCGGGACCACCTTTTCACATCCTCTCACGAAGACGTCTTGACCAAGGAGTTTTTAAAGTGAGTAAATATAGTTTTACTCCATTTAAGAAATTATAAGGCCATCTGTCGGGGTTGAACCCGGGACCTTGGGCATGTAAGGCTGTTATGTTACACACTACACCACAGATGACCCCTGCCTTCAAATTTTACTGGTCAACAATTTCATTTTCTTAAAAAGTAGTATAATTTACGTAAAAGATCTCTTATTTTTTTTCTGTCAGACATTGTCATCGAGAGACACAAATATGCCCCAGTGAACTAAAAACAATGAACATCACTATTTATTATCTTCATCACTATTATTATTATTTGATTTTTTTTTGTTTTTTTGTTTTATGGTAAGTATTCCTTTCTTTGTGCGATGTAGTTCAATAATAGATGTATCATATTTAACGCAGCCTAAAATTTGCTAACACTTTTATATTCAACTATTTTTGCTAAACCCAACAACAACCAAGCAACAGTACTTTTAAAATGGGTAAAGTATTGGGAAAAAATGCAAGTTTTTTTCACACAATATCTACTTTCTTAAGCAACGTAGATCCTAAAAAGCATATTCTATTTTTATAGGCCTTTTGTAAGAAACTTATTTTCATAAACACATTACAAAACGCTAATTATGAATACAATGTATTGATTTTTAATTATAAGCTTATATATTTCATTCACAAACGCCCAGCCATTTTATGAACTTGATAAAAACTTTGCATGAAAAGCAATCATTCTGATTGTCTGAAAAAGGAGATATCTAACAAACCATAAAAAGATAAAATGTCGATAGTTTTAGAGCACTGTGGCGTACTACCACTTCAATGTCAAATACATGTTTTTTTTTATTCACCAAAAAAAATATAAAATAAAAATACGTAACTTACGACGTATCTTTAACTAAGGGCGAATTTCAAGGCTTAAAAAAGTAATAGGTTACTAATAATGTAAATGTTAATGGCGAGTGACGAAAAATACGCTAACTTAAGTTATTTTAATTAGTAATTTTTGTATTTAGTTTATTTTCAGACGTTTCCAATGGAATGAAGGAAAATGTATATACAAACTTTTACAATTACTTCAGTTACCAAATTTTAACTATGCAAATGATTTCAAGTTGGAAAGTTTGCGTAATGCGGACACCAGATTTTTAAAATTGAAAACGCTTTGGGCCTGGTCTTCATTGGGTTAACATTTTTAATTCCTAAACTCCAAGAAATGATTCCTGGTGCTATTTTGTGAATAAATTTAAGTTCCCAAAAGAAAAAATCATTGTTTTTTTTCTCATTCAGTACAGTTTGACATTGCAGGAACTTCGCTGTTCTCGCATGTGACGTCATAACTTTAGCATTGTTATGAGGATAGACAACCAACAAACCCTGCATTATTTACTTGCGGTTGGTGGTGTTGTTCTGGTTGGTCTCTTGAACGATTGTTATTAAATTTGTTTTTATAATTTATATAGATTAGTACCAATTGTTTATTTTGGACTATTATATAGTCTAACTTGAGGTTTGAATAATAGTCCAATTAATTATGAAAATTGTATTCAGATATAGTAATAAACTAAATATGGCTTTGTCTTCTGGCTTCTATAACTAAGATAAGTCTCAATAAAAAGATATATGATTTTAATGGCTCAATGCAGACGAATTTTAATCAGTTGATGATTATTCTCTGACAAAGAAAATGACTGTTACTGGTACACCAACATCAGCAGATGCTTGTTTAAGCATCGTCCACAGTTTGATGTGTCATAGGCAAGGTGGTGAATCAGAAGGGTTTGCAAAGCGAGCTATAGAAAGTTTAGTGAAAAAACTGAAGGTTAGTTACTAAATATTATTAAAACCAAGTGTTCCAAAATGTAACAGAATAATAGCATTTGAATTTGTTTTATTATTGTCTTTAGGAAAAAAGAGATGAACTTGACAGCTTGATCACAGCCATCACAACAAACGGTTCACATCATAGTAAATGTGTTACGATACAGAGAACATTAGATGGTCGACTTCAGGTTTGTTAAGTTAAGAAGTACTAAGCTCTTTCTTAGTGATGTCTTAATATTTGTAAAACTTTCCCCTTGTTATAGGTTGCAGGGAGGAAAGGTTTTCCTCATGTGATATATGCCAGGATATGGCGATGGCCTGACCTTCATAAGAATGAATTGAAACATGTTAAATATTGCCAATTCGCCTTTGATCTCAAGTGTGATTCAGTGTGTGTTAATCCTTACCACTATGAAAGAGTTGTCTCTCCTGGAATAGGTATGTTTGATTAGATTTTATAAAATGAAGAAAAGCTGTTGTTAGTTTGATTCTAATTTAGAATATAGACACTTTGAAAGGTGTGAGTACTGGTTACTTTATTTTGCTTCCCAGCTTCTGTTTAGGAAATTTTTATGTGTGAAGATATTAATGAAAAAATTAAAATAACTGTACAACTTAACAGTCCAAGTTTTGCTAATCTATGCATTTCACTTATTCATTAGCAAAATGTAGTATATCTCACATTTACAATATAAATTATAAACATCAATAAATTTAAGTATCAATCTTAATATCAACACACACTGATTTATGTGTTATGTGAAATGGTATATCTGTAAGTGCTATGGGAGTGAGATTCTGTCTGAGATAGTTGCCATTTAAATCATATGTTGAGATATGTCTATTTAAACTGTTAAGAAAATGCGTACTGTACAATTCTTAGTATATGTATTTATGTGGCAACATATACCTTAAGGGTATGGTTCATTAATACCAGATTAGATTAGATTAGATTTTTATTGTCTTAGTGCCTGAGGCCCTTTCTTACAGACAAAGTAATAATTTTTACAATAATTAATGTGCCAAAAAAAAAAAAGAAAAAAAAAGACAGTTTTAAACAATACATATATAACCCTTTTTTTTTTTTTTTTTTTTTTCTTATATAAACATAAAGCAGTAAATATTTTAAACTATACAAAAAGAAAATAATAATAATAATAATAAACAAAAGTTATGCAGACTATTTAAAGTAAAAATATTTAAAAAATAAAATAAAATAAATATTAATGATAATAATAAATAAACACTGAGGGAAGAGATTAAGGAAAAACTATCAAATAAAGTAAAAGGATGAAAAGGGTTTTACCAGACACTGGTATAGAATTATAACAATAAAAATAGCTTCTGAAATAGGCTTTGAAGAGAGACGAGTAAGGGGAGATAATTAAAGTAAGTTTTGAGTTGTGGCCCCCCGTAATATACAATTACCTGTTTGAAAATATTCAGCATCGCCATTGCAGCAATATTGATGGCTAAAATATATAGTACTACATAGTATGTGTAAACATTCCTTCAGGAAATTATTTTCTTTTTTCACCTAAACCTTAAAAAAAAATAATGAACCTGTGTAACTCTACAACTCAGGGGGTTCCGCGCATATTCCTTCGGTTTCTAGGTTAACAGCTTTTCAATGATTTAATTAGGTCAAGATCAAACTCAACCATTAGGTTTATCTCAATTTTTTGTTACCAACTTTATAGAGCAGGGTCTCCCTACTTTAAATTGATCCCAGGGCTGTAATTATGGAAGAAATAATTGTCCTGCCAAAGAGGTTTTTCGAACCTGTGTCCAGAAAACAGTAGTGTTCTATCCTCTAGACCACACTGTTCCTTCATAGAAATAACAGCCTTTTTTTATTCAATTGGAGACTTAATTTTCATTTAGTTATTGATGCAATCTATGCTTTTATGTATAATTTTTTTTCTTTCTAGATTTATCTGGTTTGAGCCTTCAATCAGGACCTAGTCGTGCGGTAAAAGATGAGTACAGCGTAGTACCAGGAACAATTGAGGTTGATGATCAAGTCACAGTACAGCATCATGCTCCGCAGCCTATTCAATTCCATCCTAATCAGCCTAATCACGGTATGTCTTAAAGATGTTTGTTATTTATATTCTTTGTAAGTTTCAAAAAGTTTTGAGGTGAAAAGAATTGTTTTTGTACTCCCTAACATAAACGGACATTTGATATGAAACAATCCAATATTTTATGTAATTTGACTTTATAATTATTTTTTGTATATATTGTATGAGTGTAGTCTAATATCACTAATACTACTGTTCATTTAAAAACAAATTGTAATATATCTCAAAAAAAAATCTGTTATTATTTAATGACAAATTTTTAATTTATTGCAATAATTACATAAAAACGGCAGAAAAAGACTCGGTAATTATTACGAACGCTTAAATCACTGAAAAGGAAAAAAAAAATAAATCATGAACTTTTGCTGTATTTGCAATTATCTCCTAAAAGCTCTTTCCATTTTGAAAAAAAATCCTTGTATAAATGTATGATTAAATGCTCTTAAATAACAGGCGGATTTTATCCTTTTGAAGTGGTCTCAAGTTAATACCTTGAATTCTGTTGATTATGTATTTTTTTTTCATACCCTCTGGTTTTATTTACACAAAATACAAATACAAATATGATATGTACACATGCCACATTTTGTCCTTCTATTACCCTAGGGTATTCTAAGGAGGATTTCTATATGCGCTGCATTCACTATTGACCTTTCAAGGGTTTCTATGCCTTTATTTATCAATTACAGAATGGGTGTGACCTTTCTTCAGGATTATGTATAATTGACTATTATTAGAGTATTAGGCTTGAAAATGTTTCAGTTTAAACCAGAAGAAGATACAAATTAATGAAGTAGACAATAATAGGACTGATTTTTAATTTCTTCCAGAGGTTCTTTTATTGAAAGAATTATCATAATTCAATGTTTCAGAGTATTTTATCAATCCTATTTTTATTTATCTAGGTCTAGGCCGTCTCAGCTGAGTGCAGTTGGAGACAAAGATCTAGGGCAGTGCCTTAACAATAGTTTTAATGTTGAAGAACGGATTGGAAAATATGGAATGTTTCCAATCTAGGATCCTGAGGATAATTGAAATACCTCTAAACGTTGAATTGTGATTATCCTGTCAATACAAGGTGCTTTGGAAGAGTTTAAAAATCGGCTCTATTATTCGCTACCTCAGAAATTTTTCTATTTCTTTTGGAGGTTAGGAATATAACAATAACATGATAATTAAGTAAAAAATAAAAGAAATATAAACATTTTTCCACTCTGAAAACATATTTCTGGAAATTATTAATTAGATATCAGTCAGATAATAGACTAATACATATTTAGGTTTCAGCCATTTTTTTTTCTCTTCACATGTTTCTATTCCCAGCTTTTTAAATTATAAATTAATATCTGTGATAGGATGTGAGTACTGTTTTGAGGCTTAATTCCAAGCGTGTAGTACCTGTTCTTAGGTAGCTATCGTTTGGTGAGAACTGTGGTTGCTGGTGTCTTTACTGTTTCAAGAGTTATTAAGCCAGTTTTATCTTATTATTTTTTTTTTTTTTTTTTATGCAATTTTATTTTTATGTAGAGGTTCCTCGTTAAAAAGTACAATTTCTGTTTGCTATTTATTCTTTTATTTAGTAGAAGTAGTTTTCCTCTTTGAGATAAAAGTAGCATATTACAATTTTTTTTTTCTTTTTTAATGAAGATGTTTAATTGAATGTTAAGATAATCAAAGGAATAATAATCAGGAGTTAATTTTTCCAATGTTTTTACCCAAGATTGTGGTCCATCATCTGAATAGATGAGTTCTTAAAGATCAACCATATGTTAGAAGTGTTCTATTGGGTTGTGTCACATGAAATGTCCATTTTCAAGGTAAAGGATTTTTATTAAAAATATGATATGAAAACAAGATAATTTTATTCGAGAGTATTTCCTTCTTTTTCTTAACACACATTTTTCACAACGGGACACCAACTTTTTTATCCCCGAACTGAAAAACTCTGAGCTTTGAAGTGAAATAAAATCTGAAAACGCCCTTTTCACTTGATCATCATTTTCAAAAAGTTTTCCTTTGACGAAGTTGTCTAAATTCCTGAACAGGTGGTAATTTGTTGGAGACAAGTCGGGAGAATATGTTGGGTGCGAAAGAACTTCATAGCCCAGTTATTTCAATTTCCGCACGGTATGTTTCGAAAAATGGGGTCTTGCTGCCGCTCAGTGAGATCATGAGGTACCCATGTATCGTGCTTTTTTTACCTCCCCAATACACTTTAAATGTCCGGAAACGGTAGATGCACTTGCATTTAGTTGTGCTGAGAGTCCTTTAACTGTTTGGTAGGGGTTTCCTTCTACTGTATGTTTGAGGACATCGTTGTCTATTACGGACGGAGGTCTTCCTCGGGGCAAGTTTTCCAAGTCGGTATCCACAGCTGAACACTTAGCAAACCAACGGCGAATGGTCCGTTCATTTACACTCCCTTCCCCAAACGCCTTGCAAATATTTTTAGCGGCCTCAGCTGCTAAATGGCCGAGTTTAAATTCGTACAAAAATATTACTCGCAAATCTCGTGTTTCCATGTTCATATTTGTTTGGAGGTATACTAAAAAGTGGGTAATTGATTGGGAAGCTAATGTTTATAATACAGAGGTAGAGGATTAGTAACTGTTTACTTTAAATATGTAAACATTCGGAAGAAAACAACAGGAACCTGCAAAATCCTTTATGTATTTCAGAAACTATAAAAACGGACATTTCATGTGAAACAACCCAATATTTAGAACAGAATTAAAGAATTTTGATATGGTGATTTCCAACAGATACAAAAGGAAATTTTTTACTAAAGTCATATTTTGGCTGTTTGTATTCTAATCACATTATTGTAATCTAATTTCACCTGTGAACACACAAGTCCTTTAAAACACATTTGTAAATTTATGTTATTTTCAAAAGGTGCTAAATACACATTCAGTTTAATTTTGAATCAAACTAAAACATTTTCTTATCACAAAAGAAAGTCATTAATAATTTATTAAGTAAAAAAACTCTTAACAAAGGAAACTTTTTTCTAAAGGCAAAGTTAAGACATTGCAGCACTTTGGTAACACTAGTTATCTTGTATGGGATAGAGAACATAAGTGTAGCTAGAATGTAGAAGTTAGCTCAAACTGGAGAGAAAGATTTTGAGAAGAATATATGGTTCAAGAAGAATGCCTGAAGGACATAGATTGAGATAAAACCAAGAGATATATGTAAAATTGAGGACCTGGAGTGACAGAAATTGAAGGTTGGATAAATCCCACTTGAAGAGAATAGACTCAAGAGAGGATATTCAACGAGTACCTGACATTGCACAGGCTCGGGACCACCAGGACAACATAACCAAGGATTTTTTACTTCCATTAAAAAATCCTAGAGCCACTTGCCAGATTTTAAAGTGCGACATTGGACATAGAAGGCTGCTATGCTAGCCATTTTACCACAGATGACACGAAAAGGATATGCCCTGTTTTAATATTTTAAAGACTGTTTTAATTATTGTTATTATTTCAAGTTCAAATTGCCATTCTTGTCGAAAGGATTCTGAACAATAGACATATCTTCTCATCATAATTATTTTTCTTATGATTTATTAATTGTAAGATATAATTTGGCCAAGCCAAAAGAAAATTTCAAAATTTATGTTTCAGCCTCTGGGGTCTATTAATATAAAAAATAAACAAAAAATATTTGGAGACACTCAAAAATGGCCCTAGAGGCCTAAACGTAGTAAATTTGGGTTTGGCCAAAAATATATCTTACAATAGAAATATCTTATAAGTGGGATATGATTCTAAATGGAAAAGAACTACCATTTTTTGACTCGATTCCCTTTTAAAAAGGATCTAAATTGTTTAAGATACCTATCCTAAGATTGGCAAAATAGTACTCTCACTTTAGCATGATCTGATTAGCCATAGCAGCATAAAAGTGATATTAAAAAAAATAAACAAACAAACTAAAGAGAGGAGGTAAAATTAGTCAGAGAGGAAGGAGTTTTGGGAAAAAGAAGAGGGAAGCAACATGATGTTTTGAGGGGTCGTAGGAGGACTCTTCTTGAGAAAATAGTAAAAAAAAAAAATTCTTAGATTTTGGAAAAAAGAATCAAATAAATTAGTTTAAAAAAATTAATAAGAGAGTTTTGCGTCTACTATCAAATTAATTAATATAGACCCTAATTAATAAATTAATATAAATAATCTTCTCTATTGTTAATCAAAGAACTTATTTGTGCTGATGATGAATCATAATTTTGTGCTGAAACATTGGGGTAATAAAATAAAACACTTTGGCTGATTCATGATTATTTTAACTATGATTACATTTTCTGTAGTTCTATTAGCACTATTCTGTATTCTAAGCTATTTTGATTTATCACTTATTAGCTTCTTCTTTTTTTTTTCTTTTTTTCAACTTCAATATCAAACCTACGGGCGCTAATATTTTATTTTATTATCATTAATTTTTTTTTTTTTTTTTGCCTTCTTATTGATTTTTATTTTCTTTTATTGCACTTGCTTTGTTTGTGGTTGATGGCAATGATGTAGGATCGGTTAGTGTTGGTGGTGAAGGAGGAAGTTATTTCAACAATAAGTTGGAAGGAAGGCAACCACCGAGGGGAATGGTCGAACCTTCGAGATCTCCTTGGAGCCAACAGTCTTCACATCAACAAAATATACATAGTAAGCCTTTATTTTCGTTTTTTTATTATAATTTTTATTTATTTATTGTATACCAGCTTCCAAAAAGGAACTTATAAGTTTCACTTTATATTTTATCTATGTTAACCTTGTCATCCATCCTTGAACTGATCATATTTTTATTCATAATGGTACATCTCCAATATGGTGACAAAAATTTCATTGGGATCTGACGAAAATATATTTGCACTCATAGCTAAGTCACTACATTCCAAACTGCATATGTATACTACACTGATTCCTCTCCCCTACATAATATCTATTAATTTGTTCCTAATCCTCTGTATTTTCTCAGTCCATCGGTAATGCAAAAGGGATTGCGAACGACTTTGAGAACGTTCATTTCCGATGTAAAGATGTAGTGGTTTCCTTGGCAGCGGTTGGTACTCACATCAATACGAGCAAAGGAAAAGTAGCCCTGGATCCCCTGATACTCTTCAATAAGATGATCATCGCTAAACAGTCTGACGATGATTAGAAATAATATTTCGAATATGAACTTTCTCCGTTTCTATTGTTACTTTTTCAGAGGAAGTTTTTTGAAAAGGGACAAAATCAACATCTCTGTTTACTCTGCTTTTAATGAAACAATACTAAAAAAGAATGAAGTTGGTGTAGTAAGTAAATACAGGCTGTCTTCTGCACAGAGTGAATTGGAATCGGGTTTTCTCTAATTTTTAAGAATTAGGTGACATATGTACAGCGAAATCATGTCAATAATGTTGTGGTAGTCTTCGATGTATACTCCACTGAAGAAAATAAAATTTAATAGTGAAATGTTTCCGCGGATGCTGAAGTAAAAGTTTTTATAGAATGAAAAGAACAAATCCAGATTTATATCACTGATTGTAAAGGAATTTGAGACTGCATAAATGGTTGCCAAGCAAGGAACTGAAGATGGAGATCTTTAAATTGTGAAAACAGTCATTTCTTGGTCTTCTGAACATAATTTTGTATTTGTGATTGAGAAGACATTGATCTTCTAGTTTTGGCGACGGCTATAGTGATAGATATTGTGTATTTCTGCAATGCTAGAATACACACAATAATGGTTTTAAGATAATGTTTCGTTAATAACATCTAATTAAAACGGAGTATTTTATTTTTTATTAACACATAGCACTTTCAGTAAAAACTTTATTTTAACATTTCTTGTTCGTTAAAGTAGATAGATAGATAGATAGATAAATGTGTTTTATTAATAAATTTTACATTTTTCTTTACATTTGTCTAGAGAACACAAAATACTGGCATGGATTTCCGTCTGCCAGGGAGTTGGTTTATTTATATACATTATTAATAAACAAAAGTATAAGCTTACAATAACAAACAAAAAATAAATAAACATTACACATTATTGTAAAAAGATAGAGGGATAATCTTTGTTTCCCAAATAGAATCAACTAAATATAATTACACTTTATCTGTGACAACATATTCTCTGTTTATTTAATTATTGTAATTGAATTCCTTTATTAAAAAGCTTCTGTAGTTAACAGCACATTTCATAAATTTATACAGTGAGTTCCAATTAATTCCATTCAAAATGTCTATTATTTTGTTTTCAGTCAAAATACTTTCTCCAAAATACTTTTTCCTAAAATGATTAAATGCCGTACATTTACCTAAAAAATGAATTATATTTTCGTCCTCCTTACTGTTACAAATTGAGCATGTGTAAACTATTTCCCTCATCCATGGTTTACAATTTAGGGATATCATTTCGGCTCTTGTATTAAAAATTATTCTTATTAATTCTATATTGTTTTTGTCATTAATGTAGTTTACACCATAATCTAGCTTCTTATAAATTAGATGGTGTTCGGCACCCATAACGGAGATCCCTAGTTCTTTTTTAAAATTTTTCTTGGCTGCAGCTATTATATTAAGCATTTGACTATTCCACCTCGCCACCGATACGAACTCCCTATCAAATAGACAGCCTAAATCTTCTGCTAGTTTTACCCATTCGTTTAGCCAGCTACAATTTTTGTTTTTCATACCATCAAGAGCTATAATTTTAGGTAAGCGTACATCACTATAATTTAAAATTTTTATAATATAATTTAAATGCAAACTTCTTGTACTAAAACACAATAGATCCCTGCCGTTTCCAGGTACAACATGTAGTTAGGTGTGTTCTTTGGTAAGTTAAAAAGTTTCTTCAAAAATAATCTATGAATAGTTTCTAATTGTTGGTAATTATGGTATCCCCAAAATTGCGCTCCATAATACATTACAGATTCCACCACCGCTTGAAATACTTTATACTTGGCCGATATCGGAACATGTTTATTACTGAATACGTTACTCCAGATACTATTGATACTTAACTTGGCAGTCTGTACTTTTTCTTTAAAATGCTCATGAAGTGATAGATTATCAGAAATTGTCAGACCCAAATATTTATACTTCCTCACTACCTCCATCTCTTCTCCCTTATACCACCATTTATATTTTATTTTGTGTCTTCTCCTTTTCGCTTGACCAAAAATCATTATTTTTGATTTAGAAACATTCAGAGCTAATTTCCATTTATCCAAGTACATCTCTAATCGTGATATTATTTCTCTTAGTTTAAACGGCGAATCTGAGAAAACTACAATATCATCGGCAAAAAGCAACGAGTTAACTTTAGCTGTTCCCACTTTGATTCCCTCTCCTAATTCCTGCGTTATGTCATTTATAAAGAGAGAAAAGAGTATTGGACTCAAAGAACATCCTTGCCTCAACCCCCTTTCTATACTAAATTCGCCAGAAATACCTTTTTGTGTCCATACCACAGCTTTCGTTTCCGAGTATAAAGTTTTTAAACTATTTACAAATTTTGTCGAAATTCCTAGCGAGCAAAGTTTATAAAATAGCAGGGAATGATCCACAGTATCGAACGCGGACTTGAGATCTATAAAAAGACAAAAGATTGTTTACCTTTAGCCTGTAATTGCTGCTCGATTAAATTATACAGAACAAAAATGTTATCAACAGTACTGTAGCCTCGCCTAAATCCTGATTGTCTTTCATCAAGTATATGATTTACATCCACCCAATTTGTAAGTCTTTCAACCAGCAACCCAGTATAAAGTTTTTCTACAGCGTTAATAAAGGATATCGCGCGATAATTATTGGGGTCAGTAATGCATCCTTTTTTGTGCAGTGGATATAAAATTATCTTTCCGAAACCTGGAGGTAGTTTCTCTGAATTAAAATTATCATTGAAAACTTTGAGTAATAATTTTATAAAGTTTTGCGGTGCTTCTCTATAAAATTCGCTGGGAATTCTATCTATGCCGGGAGCCTTGTTGCTCTTTACTCTCTTAATAACCGCGCTTAGTTCGGAGCAGCTTAATTCACGGTCCAGGATTTCATCGGTAATACACGGTGTGCTATAAAAAGTTATTGGAGACGGGTTGGAAATATTATACAAAGTTTGAAAATGATCTACCCACTTTTCCATTTTTATATTTGGACAAATAATATTTTTTTTGAACTTTAAATTATTTACTAGAGACCAAAATTGTTTAGAGTCTTTAGCTTCCTCGAATTTTTTAGTCAAACTGTGCGAATATTCCATTTTTTTCTTATCACAAACACTCTTATACTCTTTTGATATTGAAAGAAATTTTTCTTTTATTACTTTGGCATTTGTCTTTCTAAATAAATTCAAAAGGACAAACATTTGTTTTCTGATTCTGACACAATCGTGATCAAACCATGGCCGCTTTTTATTTATTATAGCATTATTACTGTTATTATTAAAGTTACATACTGTTTTTGCACTATTAACTATTGAATCAATTAAATCTTTAACTTCGGTATTAATCTTTTGTTCTAAAATTTTATTTGTGTAGCCCTCTAATATCATTTTATACTCTATTTTTCTAGATTCTTTCCACATAATTTTGGGTAGCAATGGCAGAATATTTTCTTGATTAATAATTGGCCCCAAATTTAGCGTTAAATTTATAGGAGAGTGTGGCGAAAAAGGCAGTACTACCACTTTGAAATCCAAAACCTTTTCTAATAATTGTAGATTTACTGCACATAAATCAATTACAGAACAACCCCTGCTACTGATATAAGTAAACTCTCCCTGGTCTCCTTTAGTTAGCCCATTCAACAAAATAAAGCCATTATTTTCACAGAAATCTAAAACTTTAATTCCCTC
Organism: Piezodorus guildinii; assembly: GCA_023052935.1. Classification (NCBI taxonomy): domain Eukaryota; kingdom Metazoa; phylum Arthropoda; class Insecta; order Hemiptera; family Pentatomidae; genus Piezodorus; species Piezodorus guildinii. The sequence continues at coordinate 166,599,726 of CM041294.1, read as the reverse complement.
ACTATTAATTTTTTTATCTTTAGATGTTCTTTTTTCATTTAAATGATTAAAACTTCTACTATTTTTTGCACTGATCTGCCTTTCGCCTGTTCTCGCATTCCAGTCCCCATTATTACAAATTTTGAGCAGTCTACATTTGTAAAAAAATTCTCCAACTCCTCAAACTGCTCAGCCCAGTGGTTACAATTTAGATAAAGCGGAAGTAAATAAACCTGTTGACTATTCGCCTTTATACTAATAACGTCTCTGTTATTAATAACAACAAAATCGAGATAGCCCTCAACTATAAGATCCTGTTTACATGCCATCACTTCCCCTCCACTGCCCCTACCAAATTTAGAATATTTTATTGCCGGTTTCCAGATCAATTTATAATCAGAAAAATATTGAGTAAACAAATCTAAACCACTTTCTACAACAAAAGTTTCAAATAAACAAAATACCTGATATTTTTTTAGAAAATTTAGAAAATCATAATCTTTTAATTTAGCTTTCAAACCTGATACATTATAGGCTAAGATATCTAAATATTTACAATGTTGCCGTAGACCTTCCACCTGACAAACCTGCTCACTTCATAACTGTGGTTGTTTGTTGACAGTTGTTAATCCTTGCGACGGGCGTAGTAAACGATGCACGAGCTCAGTGATGTCTAGGCCAGTGATAGACTTCAGTACTCCTATCACGTCCTTCTCTTCCTCACATAATAAACCATCTTTCTCAGACCAGCTAAAGTTTTTATTTTTAATTTTCATTTTATTTCCTCTCACTTGAACTTTGTTATTCTTTTCTCTCGCCTTGTTGATTATTTCTCTTCTGACAATTAAAAGTTTTGATTGTTTCAATCTTGTAGTAGTACAAAGATCTCTATTAACTAGGATTCCTGTGTTTTTAAGTAGTTTTGTGTTTGAACAGAATATTTTTAACATCATTTGTGGTTTTGAATTCAACCATAAGTGGCCTGTTTTTGTTGTTGATATTACCTACATGGTATGTTTCATTTATTGATACATTTTTTACACCCAGAACGTTTGTGCATAAATCTTTGACCACATTTTTCGGATCACACTCCTGAGGTATTGTGAGCCCTTTAAAAATTAGATTTTTTTGACGAATTCTATTTTCCATGTTTTCCAACTTTTTTTGTAATTCATGATTTTCCTTTTTGATATCCGAGATTTATTCTCTTAACTTTTCATTTTCTTTAATATATTTTGTTAGTTTAGTATGAAATTCTTCAAAATCCGTTTTAGTAACAACATTAGACAGTTTTTCTTCCAGTTTTTGGTCCAACATTTTTGAAAAATCCGAAAGTAATTGTTGGTTACTCATTTCCAGAGTTATTATTTCAGTTTCTATTGGAGCCCTAGATTTCTTTTTAGGGTTAGTGCTAAGTTTGAGCTCTGGAGAAGATTTACTTCTCTGTCTCTTTGCCCCGGATGAAAAATATTTGGTGATACTATTGTTATCGTTTGACATTAAGCACAGCTGATCAATGTGTTTATTCACTGTGGTGTTCACCCCTCTCCTTGTGACGTAACTATCTTGCAGATTCAGGAATAGCTACCGAGACCGACTTGAACTTAACTTTTATTAGTAAAATATCAACTTTAGTACTCACTATTTTATTATTATAACACCATCCTCATAATAACAAGTATCCAACACAAATTTATTTCAGTTTTCAACACAAAATTATAACTTTTAACCACTTAAAATCAACACAATCACGGAGCCGATGTGAACTTTATAATGGCCAACGACCAACATCGTTAAAGTATGAGTAATTAAAAATTGTATACATCTAACTTGTTACAAATTTAATGCTCTAAAAGATTGTTTCTTACGTATTTTTTAATAAAGTGCACACCAAAATAGTTATTGGAGGAAAACCACCGACTTTTCTGACTTTTTTTTTTTTTTTTACAATTTGGCCAATATTGACCCCCACGTCTCAGTAAGTGTTCCGAATTTTTCAACATGAAAAAAAAAAAAATGTAGGCAATTTATTGTTCTTTAAAATTGCTAACGACAGAGTTTGCTCTAAAATGTCCAGGAAGAGATTTATGAGGAAAAAAGTGCTTTTTTTTTTTAGAAAACGCACAAGGGTGAAAAGTGTGAAAACTTGGGTTTTTAATGAGGAGAGCAGTACAAACAATCGTGTCCAAAAATTAAATTTACCCCACCTTTTTCTAGCCAAAATCCTATTTCTACTGGGCTATACTACCTATAAGATTCATACTTCCAATCTGGGGTGACCTTGGTGTAATGACTAGCATGACAGCCTTCTAAACCCATAAACACTGCTTCAAACTTTAATGGGAGTAAAAAATCCTTAGTTGAACAGTTCTTTGGAGGGGACATTAAAAGGTGATCCTGAACCAGCACAAAACCTAAATGCTCCTTATTTTTTTACCAATAAAATATTCCATTAGTTACAGACATTTTATTACTTAAGTATTAAACAATTAATTTATTAGAATACTCAAAAGCTTTAACTTTGTACCTTTACTTAAATTATTTACCTTTTAAAAGTATTTCTTAAAATAATTTATTATTTCAGGAAGCAGTAATTCAGGAGGAGGTAGCAGTATGGTTTCCAGTAGCGCTTCCCCCCTCATGTCTCCTAGCGAACCTCAGGCGACACCATCGTCGTTTTATTCACCCATGTCACAAGGCACAATAGAGACTCCTGAAAGTCCTGGCGGTTAGAGATTTGTTATAACTTTTTTTTCCCTATTAATAATTATAAAAGATGTGTTATTTTTGAGCAAGTATTTGTGAGAATAATTTTTTCTAAGTACTTTGCTCTCCTAATGAATATTAAATTAATTATTTTTTTGCAATGCATCCTCATTAACTGAATAATTGCATACATGAGTATTAAATATTTCAGATATTGAAAATAATTTTATTCTTGGACTGGTTTCCTTAACGCTTTAGCGTCCGTGGACTACTATAATAGACTCAGCACACACCATGCCCTTGTGGACCGTGGACTACTGTAGTAGTCTGGTGAAAGGTGGGACCCACGGACCATGGACTACTGTGGTAGCTTTGCTTCTCTAGCGTTTCAAGTCCGTTAGCTACTGTAGTAGCTCTGTTTCTAGAGCCATCTAGTGGTCTGTTTGGCAATGTGAAGTACGTTTCCTTGACAACAGATATTGTACGGATCCACTGTTGGCTATAATACTGAGAGCAGATTTCTATGCAATTGCGTATTTTGTTTAGAGCCTCTGAGCACCCCGGAAATAGATTTCCTATCCGAATCATGTATCTAGAATACTACTGGTTAAATTGTATATTGCATATTTGAAGAATGTTGTATAAATTTGCATAAGTAAAGAATTTTCACAAACAAGTATCGAAAATTTCGCGCAGTATTTCTGATTGTAACAATAAGTTTTAAGAGAAAGAATAGAATAAAAAAACTGAAGAAGAAGAACTAATTAAGATTTGAAGAATAGCAGAGTCAAAAAGTAGTCGATCCAGCGGGCACAGTTGCCTTCACTACCAGCCGGTCCAGCAAGCCTGCTCTATCTCTGCAGTTGTCGGAGGCTTAATGGTTAAGAATAACAAATATGTACTATTAAACTGACAAACGGAACATAAATAATTATTATTTACTATGATGTAAGAATAGTTGACTGTATGTAGATATTAAGGAGAAGTTAATTTGGCATGCAGTTATCAAAGCACTCAATTAAGTAGAAACTTAATTGAGTGTGTTGATGACCGGGCCCCAAATTAACTTCTCCATTATTATTTATAATGGTAAGAATTGAGAGAGAGGACAAAGTAGACTAGAAAAAAAAATCTGGTGCACGCAACACACGACTTTCACATACCTCCGTTATTTATATCAATATAAAAATTTTTAAACAAATTTAGAAATGAAATAAATTGTTATTTATATTGGATTTTAATAGAAACATGTGTTTTACTAAATAATCTATTCTATTATTATTTACGACAATCAGTTTGTTTTATCAGCATTTCATCACTCTCCGTTAACTTTTACAATATCATGTGTAAGATGATATTTTTTCTATAATCTTTAGCAATCGAACGGTATATTATACATGTATATTACTGTTCTTAACTTCAAAAAATAAAAATTGCATTTAAATAATATTTTTGCAGTTTTATCCTTTTAGTTGGATATCGAATTCGTTCAACTTCTATATGTACCTGTTTTTTTAGCAATGCTAATCAGATAATATGGTCAATTTCATAAAATCTACAAAATTAAAGGTACTTTAGAGAAAGAAATTTTAAAATATCGGCATTTAGGCCCTTTCAGACTATTTTAATCAGAATTAAATCTATATCATATCAAAGCCCATTAAATTTTACATCCATATAGCATGTTTAATCAAAATCGTTAGTCATTTTTGAGAAAATTGTAAAAAGGTGCAAAACGCATGGTATAAAGTGGCCCTTCTGGTTACCCGATTTTGATGAAAAAGTTGCTGTAACATCTCGGGCATATAGGTGTCTCAAATTTCATCTTCATACAACTTTTCGTTTTCGTGCTGGACTTACCACAAACACTCGGGCACACAGACCATTTTGCAGGACTTGGTTATTTCGACTCAGGGGACCCTAAAAACATGTATTTCCGTTGAAAAGTGGAATTCGAAAATTTTCACAATCTCAATACTTTCCGTTACTATATATTTCTTATATAGGTATGTGAAAGTAAGTAAAAGTGTGTAAAACAAAATGAATGAATTGATAAACAAAGTCTAAATTGGAACTGCATAAAATACTTGTTTGCTGAATGAAAACTTAGCTCAAAACATATTTCCTTGTTCATGTCAGCCAAAAAGAATCTTAATCCCTTAGCTGTTAAAATTTCTTATTTATTTACTTTTATTATTTTTTAGTGAGTGATGCTGCTAGCGGACGAAGCATAACTTCTCAAAGCCCCGCGCCTTCATCAAGCGAAGGTTACAAGAGCCCTACGCAGCAAGCAACGTGGAGCAGCTACACTCTCACTTACACTCAGAGTATGCAACCACCGCCTCACCAACCTCTTCAGAATACATACTGTAAGGGAAAGTAGTTCCTTATTATATGTTTTGCAATAATCATAAATTATAATTTTGCACTCCTTGTAAAAGATTATGAATAAGACTTTGTGATAAGAAGAAAAAAATATTACAACTAAAGGATAAGTTTTAAGGAAGTAAAACAGGCTACTGAGAATGATAAATAAAATTAGTTGCTGTTTATCTTTATGTTGTATTATCTGGGCAGTAAAAGTCCGGTTCTTACAAGGAAAAGATCTCAAATGTCTCACCGATTTTGATGAATTTGTTTTAGATAAAACTAGGCATTAAACCATTAGAATCCATCCTAGCGCTGTCCTCACAACTTACTCAGATGACACATGTGTGTTATTTGTATATAATGATCCATCTGTTGCTTCCAATACCATCCAGTCTCACATTTTTTTCCATTGAAGAATGTTGTCGTCAAAAGTGGAGAATTAAAATAAACCGCAACTCACATTGTCTCTAGACAAACGTCGTACTTGGAATCCTCATACCAGATTGAAACAACAAGAAACAGCTCGTAGATACCGTTTACTACAACATTTAATTGACAAACGCTCAAAACTTTCCAAATACTACAAAAAATTAATTTATATTACCATCATTGGGCCTATGTGAACATATGGGATTAAGTTATGGGGATCCGCTAAACCATCCAATTCTTCCCTCATTTAATCCTTACAATCTAAAATCCTCTGAAAGATCCTAAATGCCCCTTACTTTGTCACCAAAAAAATAATTCATGAAGACCTAAATATCCCATTAGTAGCAGATCTAGCCCGAACTGGATATGTTACCTAGATAGATACCTCCTTTAATTCCTAATTACCCGTCTACTCCAACCCACTCGTCCACAACCTTTCTTCACCATTCCTGATAATACCCCGAGGATGGCCTCACGAACTACTACATTAAATAAACACTGAAGTGCTACCACTGGCTAGTTTCTTCACATGCCTGTATCAAGCCAATATAATTAGTTAACACATTTAATACATTTAGAGATTTATTTAAAATAAATTAAAAAAATTTCGACATTATCTGTATGTTTATATGTTTTATTTAGGGAATCATGGAGTGGGATCTGAAATGGCAATGGGAGGTTTACTGTCAAGTCAACCAGCCCCGGAGCATTGGTGTTCCATTGCTTACTTTGAACTTGATACTCAAGTTGGGGAGACTTTCAAAGTGTCCTCTACTTCACCTTGCGTAACCGTCGATGGATACGTTGACCCTGAAGGAGCAAATAGGTTTTGCCTAGGAGCTCTCAGTAATGTACATCGTACGGAACAGAGTGAACGGACGAGGTAAGTGAATCATTATTTCATTATTTTATGGCTATACAAAACACATTATGGAGCAGAAGCTGATTGGGGTGCAGTCAAATTGCACATTGCATCCGGCTGCTTTTTAGCCTGGGTGAACACCTGCAATGTTGATTGAAACATTATTTTTGTACCAAGTTTCGTTATTTTTGTAATTGTTTTTTGATCGCCAACTAAACAATCTCATCCTTTATTATATACTAACTGTAAATCTAAGGTGTAGATTCTTTTAGGTGAAGGTCAAATTTTTATAAATAAAATTGGAGGCTGATGTCTACTTCACCACTATTTTATTGAAAAAAAATATTCGCACTACGTTTCGGCTATAATGCCATCTTCAGGTGCAGTGGAACAACTTAGATTTAGTGTGGGTAGCTGCTTCCTAGTCAAAACCACATGACCAAATCCTCACAATGATTTGGTCATGTGGTTTTGACTAGGAAGCAGCTACCCACACTAAAACTAACTGTAAATATTTTGAGATCTAGGGCGTTCCAGGGTTCTCTTAATATTAAATATTTTTTATGAGGCTGGATAATAAAACAATGTAGTGGACTGTATTTTAAATGAAATAAGATAAAATAATATATGGGAACATGATTACATCTATATTTAGAGTTATAAGTAAATAAATTATTACAAATTTAGAATTAGATTAGTTTTGAATATTATTACATATCTGCCTGAGGGGCGGTCTCTCCTCTTGAGTCATTTCTCTGTTCCTGGACCGGCCGGTGCCTATTCTTTTACTCCTCCATTATGATGAGGATGATACTTGTGCGAAAACTAGAAGTTTGCTTCGGTAGACGCATGTGCTTTTCTTTCTCCTTTCTTGCTATCTCACACTCCCAGAGGATTCTGGTCTCTCGGAGTACTTCCATATGCCGCCAGGTGGCCCTAAGTGTGCTTGATTGTGTTGTTCTCTCCAATATATGACTCCATTTAAAATCGGTTAAGGGCAGTGTTCCCTTAACACTAACAGTCAACTATTCAGTAATCTATAAATTGAAAAAAAAATATATTAAATATTAAAAATGTTGAAACTATGATATTGAGTATTGAAATAAATATGTTATTGAAAGTTTCCTATAATTTTCAGGTTACACATCGGTAAAGGCGTTCAACTGGACCTGCGAGGAGAAGGAGATGTGTGGCTGAGGTGCCTCTCCGACCACTCTGTCTTCGTGCAGTCCTACTACCTAGATCGGGAAGCGGGAAGATCGCCAGGAGATGCTGTTCACAAAATCTACCCATCTGCGTATATCAAGGTCAGATTTATTTTCTTTTTTTAAATAATGCATTGAGTTTTTTTATTAAGCAGATGGTGAATAATTGTATTATTCTCTTCATTAAATTTTACACTTATGCACTGAATAGAAGGATATTGGAATGGGTGTTTGGTCTAACCGTCATTATGAAGAATGATTAGGACTAGACAAAGTGGCAGCTAAAACAAGTGGACTGTATTGAATGAGTGAAAGCAAAACTGCTGGGATAAAATATTAGTGTATTTAAAAAATGGGAAAAGGTAATGGATTACAATTTAAGGGGGCTTCATATCTACATGTTGGTAAATTCGTCTTCTCAGTTCATCTTTTCTTTCTTCGCCTTGTCGTCCAGCCTAGGGCGACCCTTTCTTCCTCTACTCCATTCTTATTGCAGCGTACTCGGAAAAGAAGAAGCAAAATGGTGTGTAGCGTGCTCGCTTCTGCTGTACTTAGACTACTCTTCTTACCATGTGTTTTTTATAACAAAATATGGCCGCTCTTGGCACATTGATTTAATTGAGTGTACATGTTACGCGAACAATGGGATTAAACTTATAATCTACTTCATAATTTTTAGAAATTTTTTCGGAGTTTCAGAGATATATGGTGTATCTATAATACTATAACAATTATCGGTTGTCAGACTAAGGTAAAATTAATTTTTCAACCATTTTTTCATAAATTTCAGTCACCTAGGGGAGCTAAATTAATGTTCTTACTGCTACACTCTTAATATTGACACCTAAATGTTCTAAAGAGCTTCTTGTTCTGTTAGGGATCGTGTGTGAGACCTGAACCGTAGACCTCTTATGGAGAATTCTATGTCACTGAAGGTTTCGCAGAATTTTTTATTTTGGAAAGAAAGGGGTGCATTTTTTGTAGATTGCTCTCTCTTTTTCCCTTTCCACTTCATCTGCTTGAATCGAGGTTATTAGTTTTGATTTTTTTTATTAGAATATGTGTGCATGCTTCAATGATTCATCCGTATCGATGTAGTAGACCTCTTCAAAATAATCGCAGTATTTTTTTTCAAGTGATTTTTGGCAGTGGTAAAAGCTTTGATTTCATAACCACGGTAATGTCACCAACATTCTCTAGACTGAGGTTTGCACTCTGTGTATACCTGTATATTAGAGATAGGATAACGATATCAACATCTGTGAACGTTATCAATACCAGTGTAATATCGACACAAAAATATTGATATTTATAATACTTTATTTCAGTATTTAATTTAATTAAAATCAGTTGCAAATGAAATGAGTAAAGAGGATCCCGTGGCTGAGTGGCTAGCACGCTAGTCTCTCATGCTATGGGTTGAGGTAAGCTCGAATTCTAGTCCCAGCAAGGCTTTTATAAGGATGTAATTAAATAGGGATTCACTCACAGCCTCTCCCCCGGGTATGTGAGACCCATCAGCCAAATGGCGGCCATTCACAAAATTAGGCATAGGGAGTGATGACCCTATACTACAAAATGCATCGAGAAACGTGAGTGTAATCTCCCAGGTGATTACCCCTAATGGCCTGTCATGCCTCTGGAAGAAGAAGAAAGATAAACTATGTCTTAGAACTTACCTCTTACTGAACATAAAGTTAATATAATGAATATCTTAATTCTCTTGACTCAAGAATTTGATATTTGTAAATATTATTAAAAAATTACTTTGCATGAAAATATTTAAACACATGATGATCTTACTGTCCAATATTTAAATCATAGTAAAGCGAAATCGAAAAGAATATCTTGATTATATAAGCATACAAATATGACATTTGAAAATTAAATTAATTTTAATAATATAGATTTCAATTAAGCACAATGTGTATTTCATTACTAAACATATGTTTTTTGTTTACTTGGGAGAGAAACTGAGGTTATCTCTGTGAAACAACGATAAAATTTATTCCTAGATGTCTGAATTTCCTTGATACAAATGGCTGGTCCATAAAAAATAATGTGTTATGTGTACCGGCAATTCATACGGCCTACAGTCACATTCAGATTACGATGGCATACTTCAAGATGATATATTTCTTCAGGGTGATGATGTTTTACTATTAATAATAAAAATCCATGCATTCTCAACATAATCTACTTGAACAAACGTACTGTTCTTTCCGACAAAATTCCAACGCAAATCCAGAACTAAAAAAAAGTTTTCACTTCTATCGGCAGTCCCTATGCCTGAAATGTAATTTTTTTTTTATTTCTGCTTGACCCAATGGTTTTTATGACTAAGTATCTATGAATTTTACATTATGTTTGTTATAGATCTGATAATTATGGTTTAGTTTATGTTATTGGTCTTTAAATGATTTTTATATCTGCGTTAACCTATACTATTATCATTAATTATTAGTGTTTGCTTTGTTCAGGTATTTGACTTGAGACAGTGTCACACCCAGATGCAGCATCAGGCAGCTACTGCACAAGCAGCCGCGGCAGCACAAGCAGCAGCAGTCGCTGGTCATATTCCAGGGCCACATAGTGTTGGTGGAATCGCTCCAGCTATTAGTGAGTTCATTAGTTTTTATTATTTTTTTTTTTTTAACAACACCAAGTTGTAAATTATAAATGGTATATCTATAATTCATATATCACAACAATTAGTAAGCCCACTAAATTTTATTAATTTTAGAGCTGTTTTTTGAGAAAATCGTAAAAAGTTGCAAAATGCTTGGTATAATTTATTATTAATAAGTTCTTCGGGTTCCCCGATTTAGGTGAATAATTTGCTGTAACAGCTCGGGCTTATCTTCTTTCACTGGCGTGACAGGCTGTAAAGGCTCTTGACCGGGCGGTGTGATTCTCCTTGGAGAATGCAATTTTATAGGGTAGGGTCATCACTCCCTACGCCTATTTTTGTGAGTGACCACCAGTAGGCTGATGGGTCTCACATACGGGGGGGAGAGGCTTATAAAAGTCTCGCCGGGACTGGAATTCGAACTCACAACCTTTGATGTGCGAGACTAGTGTGCTAGCCACTCAGCCATGGGCTCCCTTAACTCCATCTTATAGTTTTATTAAATATGAAATTTCAGTTTTATACAACTTATAGTTTTCGAGCTAGACTTAACAAGGACACACAGACATTTTTGCAGGACTTGGACATTTGGACTCAGGGGACCTTAAAACATTTATTTCGGTTGAAAACTGGAATTCCTAAATTTTCACGATGGTAATAATTTCTCTTACTATATATTTCATATATAGGTAAATTAAAGTAAAAAGCCAATGATTAAAATCAGTCCAACCAAGAATCACAAAAAAAAAAAATAATAATAAAAAAATTAATTATAAATTATTGATCAATGCTATAATGTTTTACCCTGATATTTCATTTATAACTCTCCGTTCCACATTATTAAAATTTTTGTAATTCTTCTTTCATCAAATTCAAGTTTGTATTTACTTATATTAGTTTATACATTTTTTTTTTTCAATATGTTCATTTTTTGTCCTAGGCTTAAGCTCAGCCGCCTGTATCGGAGTTGATGACTTGAGGAGGCTGTGTATTTTACGTTTGAGCTTCATCAAAGGATGGGGCCCTGATTACCCACGAAGCTCAATAAAGGCCACTCCATGCTGGATCGAAGTGAGTTAATATTATTTTTGATAGTTCGTATTTGGTTTATAATAAATTTATCTAATAGTAATATTGATTAATTATTGTAAAATAACGCTTAAACCAATTATAATTTTTTTTGTTAGGTTCACTTGCACAGAGCTCTCCAATTATTAGATGAAGTTCTTCATACTATGCCTATTGATGGACCTCGAGGAACAGAGTAAAATAGAAAACCCAAATGATAATTCCTGGATATGACTTTAAATACACAAATACTATTGGTAATGTATTAATATTTCAAACATTTCATATTTTATTATAATTGCTATTATCAATAAAATTAATATTAAGGAAATCAATCATTCTTGAAGCCAATAAATGATATGAACTTTTGTTCCTGTGTTTATAACAAGTAAATTTACAACTAAAAATACAGAGAAATTAATACAAAATGGTTTATTATTTCTGAGTAATTATATAATGGTATTAAAATTCATATAGTTGTATAGGTGATAGCTTTGTGTGTATAGCAATAAATTAATCAAAGAACTTAAGAAAGAGGAACCAGCAACACTGTCAAATTATATTCAAGGAAGATGATTAATCACCACTGCTAAGCTCAAGCACTATAGAAAGACCGTATAACTGAGGAGGGTGACATGACTATATATGGGATACAGTCAGTTTGATCAGCACCTTCACAATATGGGGTTAGTTGCCTCTAGGATCTGCAGGGTTTGCAAGAGGGAAAATGAAACTGCCAGTCATGTCATCTGCAGTTGTGAAGATCCTGTGAACTGATTCATTCATCCTTACAGTTTCGTCAGATTCATAAAGGCAATAGCTCTATATTAAACCTTTAGCATCCGTGGACTACTATACTAGTCTCAGCGTGCCCTGCCCTGTGGACCATGGGACTACTATAGTAGTCTCAGCGCGCCGTGCCCTGTGGACCATGGACTACTATAGTAGCTTTGCTTCTCTAGCGTTTCAAGTCCATTAGCTATTCTAGTAGCTCTGTTTCTAGAGCCATCTAGTGGTCAGGTTTACAATGTGAAGTAGGTTTGCTTGACAACAGATATCGTACGGATCCACTTCTGGCTATATTATTGAGATTAAGGCTATAATACTGAGAGCATATTTCTGTGCGATTGCGTATTTTGTTTAGAGCCTCTGAGCATCCCGGAAATCAATTTCCTATCCGAATCATATATCTAGGATTCTACTGATTAAATTATATATTGCATATTTGAAGAGTTTTGCATAAATTTATTAAATTAATTTTTTTTTAAATTTACTTGTGCCAGTCCAATGTCCGGATAAAAAAGGATGTTGGGAAACTGTAAGGTATTAATGGGAAAAACATAATAGCAGAGTCAAAAAGTAGTCGATCCAGCGAGCACAGTTGCCTTTACTACCAGCTGGTCCAGCATGCCTGCTCTATCTCCGCAGTAGTCAGACGCTAAAGGGTTAACAGGATAATGGAAAATACAAAGTAAGCATGCAGTACAAAAAGAATAAGGCAGGGGAAAAAAAAAAAAAAAAAAGGCACTATACCTTCACCGATTTCAAAGATTCTTTCTCACCCTCTCTGATTAATTGACTGCTATTCATATGAAGCAATCGCCTTCACAGCTATATAAATTGTACCATTATACAATTGTTTCGGGTTCTGAAAGGGAAATGTACATAAACCATGCAACCACCTCGCTGCCTATTAGATGTAGAATTACCCTAGTGGCAGCCAACAGAACTAGAGAGTTACAGGTTCTGGCTGGGTGTGCCATCTTTCTATTCTGTTTGCCTTATTCCTTTGTTCTACAAAACGTCAAGAATATCCTGGCCAAAGAGAAGAGAGGTCCCCTAGCCAAAAGGGATGAAGAGAAGAAGAGATACATCATGAACACCATTTCGAAGCTAGACAGCCATTTCATCTAATTTGCAATAGTTTAAAATTTCTAACACACAAGCCCAATTATAATTTCTGCCCAATGGAAGCGTAAATGTACATTTCTTTTATAATATAAGTTTATTTTCATCAGTAATAATTTTTTTTTTCATTTCTGTCTAGGTTGAGTTTTTTCATTTAATTAGTTTGCACCGTTTTATAAAGTCCGCCATTTCTAATAGCAGTAATCATCTAGGCATTAATTTGGAGATGATTACCCCAAACAACAATTATGCAAAAATAATAAACCATTGTGCATTAATTTTTCAGCATTATTTGTTTTAAACTACTATATATTTGTTTTATATGAATGTTGTAGAGCTTTATATTCAATAATTGGAAATGATGTTGAAGGGCTTCCCTTATACCTGAATCGACTGAAATTAGGTCTTGAATAATATTTCTACTCGCTTCTCCCACATTGAGATGTCCAGGAATAACCACCTAATCTTCAGATATCAGGTATTGATTATACTAATATAATTGTTTATTATCAGTATAATAATTTAACACTGAGAACTTTACCATAAATAAATACCATTCAAACTTATTTTGTGAAACAGTTTTTCCCTTGAAAGTAAACTTTAAATTTTTTCGATAAATATTAGGCCGTTTTTAAATTTTTTGTATAATGATGGAAGAATTGAGACATTGATTTCCAAAGGCATTAAAGGAATTTTTTTTCGGAATGGGTATTTTGTCATATTTGTATTCTACTGGTTTAGTTATATCTAAATCCATCATCAGATTTTATTAAAAAAAAAAAAAACAAAAAAAAAAACATAAAAATCCTTTATAAAGGTATTTGAAAATTGCAGATCATTCCAAAAGGTACTAAATCCGCATTTCATTTCATTTCATAAGGAACTAAAACATTTCCTTCCAAAAGGTACTATATTTCCTACCATACAACTGAAGCACCTAACCCCATAATATATATGACTCTTAATCTATTGTTTTCTTCATTTTGTGCATTTTTATTGGTTCATTTAGTACGTCGAATCACCACTATTATTTTGATCAAACAACTTAGTTTTGTCGCTTTGGTTCTTATAGGTTCTCAATTATATTAATTTTTTCATAGTATTTCTTCTTGCAGCCAGGTAAATTTGGTACAAAATTTTTCATAAATTCACCTTTTAATTGAATAATGGTATATTATTCTGAAAATTGTTAAAATTAGCATTCCCTGACCTTGCTAAGTATAAGAAGAAAAACCATGCCTGATTTAACGTATTAGAAAAAAATTTTTTTTTGAAACATGTAAAACATTGCTTAATTCACAGAAATAGTGAATAAAAGTTCAAAACAAACTTCATAATTACATACTTTCTTATCATAGTGCCATAAATAGATAAATTGTCCTTTGAATATTCACTTTCGTTATGAAGAATAGATAATGAAATGTAATTAACCAGCAAGGAACAGTATTTCTCAGATGGAGAATAAGGAAACATACATATCTTATTAATTCATTATGAATTTGTTTCATTCCAAGTACTATATCCATATTATATTGCTAAAAAGTCATGGGAAAAGTGCAATAATTTGGTAATAACACTATAAAAAATCAACTTTAGATTTTAATAAAAAAATTATTAAGATAATTGGTCCAATAATAAATAATTGACAGATTTTTGCGTTTCCTGTAAAATTGTCTAAGGTGAATATAGTACCTTTTGGAAATCAACGTCTCAATTGTTGACTGTATTTTTGACTATTTTCCTGTAATGACATCAATAGTCAACGATACACCTTCATAATTAAAACAAATAATTTTTAATTTATATTAAAATAAGTTTAAAATTGACCTTTATATTTGCACTTATATGGAATAATCAAAATGGTTTTGTGTGACATTTATGTTTTGTTGAACAAATACAAAATAAATATATTTTAAAAGTGATCAATGGCAATTTATTTTATAAATTTTATTGACTAACAATTTTTTGTCTATTAGGATGCTTCAGATTACTAGTCAGCTGCATTTTTGAAGACAGGACTCGCATTCGGATGAAAAATCCTATAGAATATGTCAAGCAGTTAACGATTTTAGATATTCGTTATCTAATATATGTATACTATGATATGTGAAATTATGGAAAGGAAACCTGCTTTCAAAAAATCTCTAAACAAGGTTTTTTATCAAATATAAATGATATTAGATAATTTGATTTAAACTAAACCCTTGATGAATTATTATTACTTGAAGAAATATTCATTCAGAAAATATTTGATCTTGAATTGTGTAATCATAGTAGTATCGATATTTCTGATCATTTCTCCAGTATCTTTAATTGTTATTTGACATAAAAGTATGTATATAAAATTTATATATATAGAGTTACAACTTTTTTTTTCTTTAATTTTATATTTGAAATTTTTAGTATAAGTAAAATCTTGATCTCATTATTTGATATCTGTATATTGTATATATAGCACTGTCAACAAAATTATTTTGTTACAATTTAGGAGAAAGCTGGATTTTACGTATATGATAGACATTTATCTAATATGTATTTTTATATGTGTATTTATCAAAATATATCAGTATATATCAAGATGTATTCTATCTTAAGTCCCAAATTTTTTGCATTACCTATCTCCTCAGAAATGTAAGTCTTCATTATTTCCTTAACTATCCAGGTGACACCTGAGGTGTAGTGGCGTACATAACAGCCTTCTTTATCCGAAGGTGGTGGCTCAAAGCCGGAAGATGGCTCTAGTATTTTTTAAATAGTTAAAAAAAATTTAGGTTGTGGTGTCTTTTGGAGGGTCCCCAGCCTTTGCGTTGTCAGGTACTCGTTAAAGATCCCTATCCTAATTAAACCTGAATAGGCAAAATTTAGGACTCCCACTGTAGTATCGTCTGATTAGCCACAGTAGCATTAAGTGATGTTAAAGGAATAACCTCCCTCCTGCCTGATATATCAGCTCTTTAACCATATATAGAGCATCTGTTTTTGTAGCAGAAAGTCGTTTAAAAAAACTTTAAACTGATTATCAGGTTGTAAACACTGATTCCATTTATAGCATTTATTTAAAACATTCTAAAGGAAGCAATCAAAATTCACAAAATGATTAAAACAATTAATTAATAGTAAAATATAAAAGGAAGTTAGGTGCTTCTTTATAATATTTTTATATATTCTTTAAATATTGTTACAAGGAAATATTTACAGATTTCAACAGAAAAATGAATTTTTTAAAAATCTTTATTGTGAAATAAAATGCATATCTATTTAGAGTAAAAAATAAATAATATATTATTCAAAATGTTTCCCTTCAGCCTTGACACAGGCATTTACCAGGTCATCAGCTGTTAGAGGGAGAAGATGGCGCTACAGAAGCAGAGTCTTTAAACTGATGGCGAGCACCATCTATAGGGAAATTCCAGTTTCATACTTCTACACATGGTTATCTCCGTGCCCAGTCATCAATAACAGCACACAGCACTTCTTAAGGAAAGTGCTCAGTTGCTCGGACCAGAGATTGTTTGAGGCTTTTCAAGTTACGATGTGCTCTGTGGCATGACATGCTCTCCACTTCAGAGCAAAGCCGGTAATCTAGTGGGTTGAGATAAGAATTTTCTGAGGGCTAATCCGAGTAAGAGATGAACGCTTTAATGTTCTTTTGCAGCCACTGCCGAGGCCTTGCCTTGCGAGCTGGAGCAGAATCTTGCTGGAAAACGCCTTGACTTTCAGCAAACAGAGTATCATTTAGAGACTTGACGACAGGTTCAGAAATATCATCTTGCTAGTTTTGAGTGTTTTTCAGAAAAAATAAGCTTTGTGGTGCCATCAAAGCAAACTCCTCATCAAACCATCACTGAGAAAGGGTGATGATATTTTTCCACTCTTCTAATGACATCCTGTGCTTCTTTAGAGCTATGAGTGTACACTCATTCATTTGGGCGATTAAATTTTTTCTTGGATTGTAAAAATTTTCTCAACACTGAACAAAATCTTTGATGAAGGCCAAGGAGCACTTCGCATCTATCCACTCTAATTTGTTTTAGGGTGGTGAGCCTCTGTCCTATCATTCTTCGAAATGCACCCATCCCATTTCTCGAGACATGATTTGTTGTTTATGAATGGGATTTATTCTGATTCGAGCAGCCTCTTCTCTCACTGGATTTGCTGTTCTCGCAGTGTGGGTACCCTGATCCTACAGATAGGGTCTCATAGTCATTTGTAATGCGGTACGGAACCTTAAGCTGATACCCAAAGTGTTGAAAATCTCTAACCTAATTTTTCAACTTTGTGTTAGGCGACCACATCTATTCTTTTTACTTTCACTTACTATATATAGTAAGGGGAATTATTGCGATCGTGAAAATTTTTGAATTCCAGTTTTCAACGGAAATACACGTTTTAGGGGCCCCTGAGTCCAAATATAAAAGTCCTGCAAAAAGGTCTGTGTGTGTGGTAAATCCCAGGCGGAAACGGTAAGTCCTGTGAAACTGAAATTTCATATTTAAGACAACTATACGGCCGAGACGTAACAACTTTTTTCATCAAAATGAGCTTACCAGAAGAGGCACTTTATACCATGCATTTTGCACCTTTTTTCGATTTTCTCAAAACGGTTCCGACGATTTTGATTAAACTCGCTATATCGATGTAAAATTTAATGGGCTTTAATATCATGTAGTTTTTATTCTGATTGAAATGGTCTGACAGGGCTTAAAAGCCGATATTTTAAATTTTTACCTTTAATTTTGTAGATTCAATAAAAATAACTATATTATCTTGTTAACGCTGATGAAAAACAGGTAAATATATAAATTGAATAAATTCGATACCTAACTAAAGGATAAAACAGAAAAAATATTTTTTTAATGCAATTTTTCGTTTTTGAACATAAGAGCAGTAATATACATGTATGATATACCGTTGGAAAGCTAAAGATTTTAGAAAAAATATTATCTCATACACAAGCTTTAATAGTTAATAGAGAGTGATGAAATGAACATAAAACTAACTGATTATATTAGATAATAATATAATAGATTTTTTAATAAAACACATGTTTCTATATAAATTCAATTTAATTAATTCCTTAATAGTTCCACGTATTTTTTACTTTCACTTACTATATATAGTAAGGGAAAGTATTGCGATCGTGAAAATTTTCGAATTCCAGTTTTCAACGGAAATACACGTTTTAGGGTCCCCTGAGTCCAAATAACCAAGTCCTGCAAAAAGGTCTGTGTGTGTGTGGTCTGTGGGTGTGTGTAACTCCCGGCGGAAACGGTAAGTCCTATGAAACTGAAATTTCATATTTAAGACAACTATACGCCCGAGACGTGACAAAACTTTTTTCATCATAATGAGCTTACCAGAAGAGGCACTTTATACCATGCATTTTGCACCTTTTTTCGATTTTCTCAAAAACGGTTTCGACGATTTTTGATTTAAACTCGCTATATCTATGTAAAATTTAAAATGGGCTTTAATATCATGTAGGTGTTTATTTGGATAAAAATGGTCTGACAGGGCTTAAATGCCGATATTTTAAATTTTCTTCCCTAACAGTACCTTTAATTTTTTGTAGATTCAATAATAAATAACTATATTATCTTGTTAACGCTGATGAAAAACAGGTAAATATATAAATTGAATAAATTCGATACCTAACTAAAGGATAAAACAGAAAAAATATTTTTTTAATGCAATTTTTCGTTTTTGAACATAAGAGCAGTAATATACATGTATGATATACCGTTGGAAAGCTAAAGATTTTAGGAAAAATATTATCTCATACACAAGCTTTAAAAGTTAATAGAGAGTGATGAAATGAACATAAAACTAACTGATTATATTAGATAATAATATAATAGATTTTTTAATAAAACACATGTTTCTATATAAATTCAATTTAATTAATTCCTTAATAGTTCCACGTATTTTTACTTTCACTTACTATATATAGTAAGGGAAAGTATTGCGATCGTGAAAATTTTCGAATTCCAGTTTTCAACGGAAATACACGTTTTAGGGTCCCCTGAGTCTAAATAACCAAGTCCCGCAAAAAGGTCTGTGTGTGTGTGTGTGTGTGTCTGTGGGTGTGTGGTAACTCCCGGGCGGAAATGGTAAGTCCTATGAAACTGAAATTTCATATTTAAGACAACTATACGCCCGAGACGTGACAAAACTTTTTTCATCATAATGAGCTTACCAGAAGAGGCACTTTATACCATGCATTTTGCACCTTTTTTCGATTTTCTCAAAAACGGTTTCGACGATTTTGATTAAACTCGCTATATCTATGTAAAATTTAATGGGCTTTAATATCATGTAGGTTTTATTTGGATAAAAATGGTCTGACAGGGCTTAAATGCCGATATTTTAAATTTTCTTCCCCTAAAGTACCTTTAATTTTGTAGATTCAATAATAATAACTAGATTATCTTGTTAACGCTGATGAAAAACAGGTAAATATATAAATTGAATAAATTTGATACCCAACTAAAGGAGAAAACAGAAAAAATATTTGTTTAATGCAATTTTTCGTTTTTGAACATAAGAGCAGTAATATACATGTATGATATACCGTTGGAAAGCTAAAGATTTTAGAAAAATTATCATCTCATACACAAGCTTTTGAAAGTTAATAGAGAGTGATGAAATGAACATAAAACTAACTGATTATTTTAGATAATAATATAATAGATTTTTTAATAAAACACATGTTTCTATATAAATTCAATTTGATTAATTCCTTAATAGTTTCACGTATTTTTATCTCTAACTGCATTTGAAAATTCGTTCATTGATTTTAAAAATCGAGGTAAGTGAATGTCGTGTGTTGCCCGCACCAGATTTTTTCTTCATCACCCCACTCCATGTTAACTGAGCGAAAGAGGAATACAAACTAGTTGAGATTATTACCTTGACATGTAAAGTGAATAATCTCATAGAGTTGAGAATTATCTAAATGATACACAAGGATATAAACCAAGTTCAACTTTTGTAAAAATATTTATGGCAGAACTTGTTATAGTACCTTTTGGAAGAAACTAAAGGAAAAGTTATCTTAGTAAGTCATGGAAGTACATTTTAGTATATTTTTGAATTAAATGTATGAACTTATAATGAAAGTTTTTAATATAAAACCAGAGGCTGTAATACTACTTCACCACTTTCATTAAACAATTTATAATAGCAAAAACGTTGAGCACTGTTTAATAAAAGTTCGTATTTAAATCTGTGAATATCAAACTCATTATTCCCGAATGCATTCGTATTCGTATTTTGAATAAGAATTTGCCCAACTATGCAGGTTTAGGACGAAAAGCTATACTGCGCATGCTCAAATCAAGTAAATAGTTGGGAGGGAACAAACCTGAAGAAATTGGTCAGTGTTGCCAACTCATGCAAGTACGGCTTGCACATTAAATTATTAATATAGTATTCATGTTATCTACTGTTCTAATTAATGAAAATATCAGATACTATTATACGCATATTTTTATACTTTATTCTAATATAGTTGATATACTATTAAAAATACGTACGTAAACAACAAAGAATATTTGTATAATGGTGAAATATTTGAAAAGTTGTAGCTAATTTATTTGCACAACCTTTCAATATTTGTAAGAAAAGCAGAAGCTTTAAAACTAACGTATCAATTAATCTGAGTTACATTATTGTTATAAATAAATATAGATTCATTCCTACTTTTCCTACTTACACCGATGTTTTTTTTTTTTTCTGTTTATGAGCGATTTTCTGATAGTTCGGAAGTTTTGTTCGGAACAAATGTATGACTCCTTTATTTCTGGTCCGAAAACGAAAGAAAAATCTGGAGCGCACTACACACATATTCCATATATGTATAGGTAAATGAAAGTAAATAAACATACAAATTTCTCTTTGACTGGTATGTTTATTCGTTTAACGTCACTCAATGGCCAAACCATATACATACCTATATGTGGTAAGGGAACGTGTTGCCATCATACAAATTTTAGAATTCCACTTTTCAACGGAAATACACGTTTTAGGATCCCTGAGTCCAAATAACCCGAATGTCTAGTACGAAAGCTAAAAGTATTTGGAAACTGAAATTTCATATTTAACACAACGGTACGCCCGAGATGTTAGAGCAACTTTTTCATCAATATAGACCCACCAGAAGAATCACTTTATACCATGCATTTTTCAACTTTTTACGATTTTCATTATAATTGCTTAATCGATGTAAAATCTAATATCATCTAGTTTTCATTCTGATTGAAATAGTCTGACAGGGCTTAAATGCCGATATTTTAAATGGTCTTCCTCAAAAGTACTTTTAATTTTGTAGATTTAAAAAAAAAAAGCATATCATCTTGTTACCATTAATAAATAACATATTGAGCAAATTTGATTTGCAGCTAAAGGAGAAAAGTGGAAAAATATTTTTTTAATCAATTTTTGAGTATTTTAACATCGGAATTGTAATTTAGAGGTATAATATACCGTTGGATTGCTAAAGCTTTTAGAAAAAATATTATCTAATACACGGAATTGTAAACGTTAATGTAGGGTGATGAAAAGCTGATAAAATTAATTGATTGTTGTAGATAAAAATATAATAGATTATTTAATAAAACACATGTTTCTATCGAAACTTTATGTAATTAATTCTTTGATTTTTTTCATCTCTAAGTGTGTTTAATAATTCTTAAATTGATTTTAACAACGTAGGTAAGAAAAAGTCGTTTGTTGCGCGCACCAGATTTTTTAAAATGTAAAGGTGTAGGAAAGATCCTAAATTCTTTTGTATTCAATTTTAGAATTATTGGGATTATTGTAAGCATTAATGCCCATATTAGATCACTTGCGTTTATTTACGATCTTTCATCAAGAAAAACGCAGGTGGTCCTAGGATTTTTTAATGGGAGTAAAAAATCCTTAGTTACGCCGTCCTTCGGAGGGGACGTTAAAAGGTGGTCCCGAGCCTGTGCGATGTCAGGTACTCGTTAAAGATCCCTATCCTAATAAAACCTGGATAGGCAAAATTTAGGACTCCCACTGTAGCATCGTCCGATTAGCCATAGTAGCATAAAGTGACGTTAAATAAATAAACATAAACAAGAAAAACAAATTTTACTAATTCAGTATTAAGTCGGGTCACCTCACCTTAATTTAAATTGGCAATGCATTTATTATTTCACAGCTTTTGATTTACGCACGCAGTTCTCGCGTCAATAATAATGATAACATATATTTTTAATTAATCAATAATTTAAAAAATCTTTAAAAGATTCTTCGTTACATTTAACCGTCACCTTTTGCTGCTGAAAGCGGCTAATGTCCCACTAAATTTCCTAAATTCCTAATTTTTGCCTTTCCAAGTTTAATTAAAATATAGATCTTTAAGCAGTATATGACATCGAACAATATTTTTACAGTTTTCTCCTTTAGTTGTTAATCAAATTCGCTCAACTTGCATATTTAGCTGTTAATTATCAATGCTAACAAGATAATATAGTTATTTTTATAGAATCTACAGAATTTTAGAGGAAGAAAATTTAAAATATCGGCTTTAAGCCCTGTCCTACTATTTCAATCTGAATGAAACCTACATGATATTAGAACCCATTAAATTTTACATCGATATAGTGAGTTTAATCAAAATCGTTAAAGCCGTTTTTGAGAAAATCGTAAAAAGGTGCTAAATACATGGTATAAAGTAGATCTTCTGGTCAGCTGATTTTGATTAAAAAGATTCTGTAACATCTCGGGCGTATAGTTGTCTATAATATGAAATTTCAGTTTCATAAGACTTTTTGTTTTCGCCCGGGAGTTACCACACACACAAACAGACCTTTTTGCGGGATATAATTTCGTTTCACCCTCATGAAAAACACTCTTTTAATTATAGAAGGAAGGAAAAATTATATTTCCGGGCCTTAAATATTGTATTATATTCGTCTAATAATAGGTGTAAAAATACTTTTAATGCTGACTACATGTCCTAAGTATGAAATTTAAGTTTCGTTTGTGAGATGGACTTATCCATACACATCCAGAGACCATTTTGCGGGACTTGGTTATTTGGATCCAGGGGTCCCTAAAATGTGTATTTCCATTGAAAACTGGAATTAGAAAATTCTCACGATCACAATACTTTCCCTTACTATATATTTCATATATAGGTAAGTGAAAGTAAAAAATGACATTTCTAGTTCATGTTTTTAAAGGACTTGAGTGTTAATTAGATAAAATCAAATAGAAGATTTTGATAAAACTAAATGATGAGAATACGAATGTAAAAATATCAAGTACCTTTTAGGAATCAATGTCTCAATTCCTTTGTTTTATGATGTTTTTATTTCCCCTTCATTTCTTGATAACTGTTGTTTACTATGGAAGAGAAAGGGATTGTTGTTGCATATCAACAAACAGTTCATTAATGTTTCATAAAAATAATAAACAGAAACCTTCTTGGACTTCTGGAATGGTGAGGAGTGGGGGAAGTGTTTTGGGCTATGGCTGTGGTGGTGTAAGAACATGCACTCTCTTGTCTGCTGGTGAGCCTCCTTACTCAAAACCGAAATGTCTACCACAAATTCAAGCACACCCACATCTGCAGATGCTTGTTTAAGCATAGTACACTGCCTTATGTGTCATCGTCAAGGAGGTGAATCGGAAAGGTTTGCAAAAAAAGCAATAGAAAGTTTAGTAAAAAAACTGAAAGTAAGTAAGGTATCCTTTTTTTGATCTTTATGAGAATTCAGTGGTTTAACATTAATACTTATTTTTGTTTTCAATTCTCTCTTTTAAAAATTATTCACAGGAAAAAAGGGAAGAACTTGACAGCTTGATCGCGGCTATCACAACAAGTGGTTCACATCCTAGTAAATGTGTTACAATTCAAAGAACATTGGATGGTCGACTTCAGGTCAGTTGCTAATAATATTCTTAATATTTAACACTAAACATGAATTTTTCTTGTAATTTTTTTTTCTTCATTTGGTGTTATTGTTGTAAGATATATTAGTATTTTTTTAAATATAAATATGGTCCAAGAGAATATACTAATCTATAATATCAATTAGAAAACTATATTTGAATATTATTTAAAAAAAAAAAAAAAAAATTATAAATGCACAATAGGTACTCCCTTATAATTTTAAAAACTATTAATTGAACAAACCATAAATCTATTATAATACAAGCAATAGCATGTAGATTAATATTAACATTTTTTAGAAAAACTTGAAAATGGTCCAAGAGACCAGAATATTTGTTAGTTTATTTATTAAACGTCACTTTTATGCTGCTGTGGCTAATCAGATGATACTACAGTGGACTACTAAATTTTTCTTATCTACGTTTAATTAGGATAAGGATCTTTAAGTAGTACCTGACATTGTACAGAATCGGGACCACCATTTTATGTTCCCTCTGAGGGACGGCATTACCAAGGATTGTTTACTCCTTTTTAAAAATTCTAGGGCCATCTGCTGATTGAATCCATGGTCTTGGGCATTGAATACTGTTACGCAAGGCAATACCACAGGTCACCCTGAGCACAAAAGTCATGAGGTATTTAAAGTAAATAAAGTGTACTATTTTGGACCATTTTTTATTATTAAAAAATAAATATATATCTTACGATAATATTTTTCAATCAAATGATTTATATTATACTTCTATAAGGGCCAATCTTCCATTTAAAAAACTGGGTCTATGTAGTAACGATAAACTGAAAAATTATTAATATGGCTCAAAGATTTCCATATTTTTAACTGAGAAAATAAATGTTATTAACACTATAAACTTTCATGTTTGTGATAAGTAATATATTGGTGAAAGATCTAAAATTATTACAATAAGAATTAAACAATATAAGTAATTGCAAACATATAATGAACACATCAAAAGACCAAATACTCAGTATTTAATGCTTTGGGTTGCTTTTCAATACAAAACATACTTAATCAATCTAAATTAGATATTAGTTCAACTTTTTTTTATTTTTATGTTTTCATTCATGAATAATTAATTCACTAGGATAGTATTACTTTTAATTAACTTGAATAAGAGCATTATTTAATATTTATTATATGTCTCTCAAATAAAAAACTAACAACGCTGGCATACCTACCTAATACTTGTAAAATTAAGTCATTAATTTCAAAATGGTCTCAAACAATTAATCATTATCCTGATATAATCAGAAAATAAAAAAAGATAAGAATAACATGGTGGGCTATATAAATAATAATAAATTAATACATAAAGTAAACAATACTAATCC
This sequence comes from Piezodorus guildinii, assembly GCA_023052935.1. NCBI lineage: Eukaryota > Metazoa > Arthropoda > Insecta > Hemiptera > Pentatomidae > Piezodorus > Piezodorus guildinii. Next base: position 166,574,296 of record CM041294.1, on the reverse strand, counting down.
ATTAAGGGGCAAAGAATAGCAATGGTGCAGTTGTCATTCTTATTAATTTAATGTAATGTTATGGAAATTTTGAAAACCAACAAATTTATCATATGGATTTTGAAAAATTTAGGAAAGATGTTTAAAATAATTTAAAAAATATTTATATTATTTAACATTATCATCAATTAATCAATAGATTTTTTGGTTTATAAGAAATATGATATTTTTATGTTACAGTAATTTTATTATTTTTTTTTTTTCTGGGACAAGTCCTTTTAGAATAATACAAAAGGAACTAAAATTGGGCTTTCGTGCCTTTGAGGAAGCAAAAAAATTCAACAAATTTAACAAAGGAAAAATATTATGAATCGATAGGTATATTCTGAACTTCAATGAAAACTTCATTACTCATTGAAATAATGATTTTTATTATGAAATAAAAAATGAAATAAAAAAATGAAATGAGAGAGTGGTGTGGTCTAGTGGATAGAGCGTTTGCTACTATTCTCAGGGTTCTGTGTTTGAATCACGGCTATGACAGAATATTATTTATTCTTTTAATTCAGCCGGTATGGGACTCTAGGATATGGAGACCCTCCTAGGGCAGAACCAGCCTCTTGAAAGAGGGCACACAAAATTGGAGTACCCCAAATCGGGAAAAAAACCTGGCCGCTGAGGGTGATCAAGGTTCAATCACTTCATTGCACAGCCGTTGGCCTAGAAACAGTATGATCTCTATATGTACTCTGAGCCTAAGACCCTTCATGGGATGTAAAGGTTTTTTTTTTTGTTTTTTTTTTATTATTATGAAATAAAATTAATTAATAAAAGTATGAAGATTTCATTAAAAAATAAAAATATAATAATGCTGATATAATATACAGAAAAAAAACATATATCTGTTACTTTTTTTTCTATTTACAATTGATAACTGGGACATCTAGTCAGGATTGTTAGGAAATTAAATGGACATGAAGTAATTAAATAGACTCGACATAAAGGTTTGGTTGGATAAAGCACTAGACTACTGTTCTCAAGGTCCCAGGTTCAAATCCGAGCTAAGACAGAATATTATTTATTCATGGACAACCCTGGGATAAGGAGACCCTCCTGGGGCACACCCAGCCTCTATAAAGTGGATATCCAAAAATGGGAAAAAACCAGGCTGCTGAGTGTGATCTCGACCTAATCACCTGTGCAATGGAACCTTATCCAGGTATTCCTTACTGATCCTCTGCCTATTTCTCTCTTCCTGCAGGCCTTCTTGACTCCTTCCTCAACAGTCTTCCTCTTGGACTTCTTCCTCCACTGCCTTCCTCTAAGTCTTTTTCCTTCCATTACCACCCCCTACATTGCTCTTGCCTTTTGAACCCTGAAATTCTCAAGACATGCCCAAAACATCTGAGCTTATTGATGTGAAGTTTTCTCTTCTCTTATCATTTCTTAGGAATGTTCATGTTGTTTCAGATAGCAGGACGGAAAGGTTTCCCTCATGTGATATACGCTAGGATATGGCGATGGCCAGACCTTCATAAAAGTGAATTGAAACATGTTAAATATTGTCTTTTTGCTTATGATCTAAGATGTGATTCAGTCTGTGTTAACCCCTATCACTATGAGAGAGTCATAGGTCCTGGAATAGGTAGGTCTGATGAGTTAATTCTTTAAAAAAATCTATGGATTTTTGTTCTTAGACATTCATTGTTGAGGTTTTATTTTATTTTGAATTACTGCTATAAAATATTTGTTACTGAATTTTTATTATATTAAATATACTTTTAGATTTTACAAGTTTGACTTTGATTCCTGGGACTAGTCAAGAAGGAAAAGAGGACTACAATGTTGATGATTCAGAAGTTGATGTAGTCACTGTACAACACCACCGTCCTTCTGTTAAGTATCATCCCCAGCCTATTCAAGGTATCTTTTTAAATATAATTATTATTTATTTATTTATGATTCGTTGTTAGTTGGTAACTGTTGATAATTTAAGTTTTCTAAGGTTGAGACCCTTGAGATTCAGTCAATAAACACACAACTGGGTTTAGACGACCATACCCTAACAGAAAAATACAACCAAATATTGAAATTTACATATAATAATATGTAGATAACATTACTCTTACAGAAAAATGTTCCTCTAGTTTGATCGATTGATGGCCATCATATACCACCCATGGATGTGGGGTATATAGTGGCTCTTGATCGTGTTAGAGAAACATTCTATTAAAGCAGGTCATGAATACTGAAACATCAACTCCTAGCACTCTCCATAAATCTACAATCTCTGTTGGTTCAAATTATCAATTCATTCTCAAGAAACAAGATTCTATCTTTCTGAGCTTCATACCTCATCTCACTGAACCAAAAAGTATGAATGCTCCTTTCTTGCCCATTCCACCAGTTTTTGGAATTCCCTCCCATCAAACATCCCCCATGCTACCTGCCTTTCTTTTTTTTGGCACGAAAAGTTTAAATTTAATGCTTCCTATTCATCTGCCTCCTCTTCTCCCTTATGCCTCTCATGAGCTCCCCCTGCCTATCCTTCCCCTCCTCAGACCAGACAACACCCTTTTTGCAGCTCTTCTTTGTCACAAGAACCTTTATTTCCTTGAGCGCCTTCCTGTACTCATCTCTGTCCAAACAATCTTGGTCTCTTAGCCCCACCCGGTCCATTTCATCCTTCACCTGTTTGTTAAATTTTATGACTGTGGATTCGCTGGAAAATTTTATGATTAAGTCTTTCAGGATTTATCCTCATCATTTGGCCATATAACCTCAGCCTCCCCAACCCTAGCATCAGTTTCTAGATCTGTTGTTTCCTTATATATTTCTTCATTTGACCTCAACCTGTATCCTTCAGGTGTTCTCCTCGGTCTGTAGATTCTTCTGAGAATTCTTCTTTCTATTTTCAGAAATCTCTCCAGGCTTGGAAGACAAGAAGTTTCTGTTGCGTAAAATATCACTGGTTTGAGGACCGTGTTATAATGTCGTATCCTAGCTTTTAGAGACAAGTTCTTCTTTTTATAAAGATCACTGGTGACGAATCCTAATTTCTGTATTTAGGCAATTCTTTCCTTAAACCCTTCCATATTCAATATCTTATTTTTTTAGTACATTCTCGAATTCCAAGATGACAATACATATGTGTACTTTTAAGGGTTTTTTGGATTTTAATCAATATTTTTATTTGTTCACTTGTATTTACATATAATATTTAAGCTTTTATTGTTTTTTTATTCTCTTTTTGTTTAACCATTAGCTATAAGTTTTATTTGATTATATTTTCACTGGAAGAATTTATTTCCTATTATTATTTTATTTATAAAATCAGGAAGAAATCAAGCATTTCTGAGATAGAAAATAATTGGGCTGATTTTTTATTTCTTCAAAAACACAATATTTTATTAATATGAAAAATGTTTCTCAACGTTTCAGAGTATTTTTGTATTCTGGTCTTCAGGATCTTTGTCCTTCTGACAGATCTAGGGCCTTCTAAATCTTTAGAGGGCAGTGCCTTGCCTATTGTTGTTTTAACATGTTGATGTTTGTTTGTTTATTCATTTAACATAAATTTATGCTACTGTGGCTAATCGGGCGATGCTACATTGGGAGTCCTAAATTTGGTCTATCCAGATTCAATTAGAATAAGGGTCTTTAATGAGTGCCTGACATCACACAGGCTCGGGACCACTTTTTTAAGTCACCTCCGAAGGATGGCATAACTAAGTATTTTTTACTCCCATTAAAAAATCCTAGGGCCACTTTCAGGTTTGAACCTAGAACATTGAGGATAGAAAGCTGTTATACTAGCCACTACATTACAGTTTGTAATCTGTTGTTATTTATAGTGAACTTAGTTCTAGAATAAAGTTTTTATTTATTTTTCTTCTTCTTCCTCTTATATATTATGAATTTAATTATATCAATTGGAACATTCTCTTCTAATTTTGTTTATATGTATTTATTTATCAAAACATGTCAAAAATAAATCTTATTACGTTTCGAGGTATCCCATGCCTCATCTTCAGATTTTCAATATTATCTAAAATATAATTGAATAAATATTATAACTAATTATATATACATTAAGAACATATTATCTATAAATTAGAAACAATTTATCATTTAAACTATTTACATTCTGTTTAATATTATATATATACTTACATTTATTTCCATATTGTATCTCAATATAGGTCATTTAATATTATAATTTATTCACATTAAGTTCATATATATATATATATATAATGAATAGTAATTCTATCAAATTCTAACTTTTCACTATCACAATTAATTTTTCTTGTGCACTTGCAACTATCATGTATACTAAACTAGTCTTTATCTAATGCCTTTCTTGTTCTAATCAATGTTTTCAAATATCCACAACATAATTTTTATTTAGGTTAGATATTAAAAATATATATACATTCATACTTATACATACCCACATATTGATATAAAATATGAATTTAAAAATACGTTATTAATCCTTAAAGTACATTTTTTTTTCTTAACTAGTTTTGGTAGTGATTTTTTTCTTATTGTTACGAATGAAGTTGGGTCAGTCATTGTTGGTAATGGAGGAAGTTACATTGACAAGATGGAAGGTAGACCACCACAACAGGAAGCGGTGGAGCAAGCAAGGTCTGGATGGAGCCAACAGGATTCACCGCAACAAGATATACAGAGTAAGTATTCATTTATTTTACTTTCACTTACTTCTTACTTTATAAAATATATCTTGATCAAAGGCCTTCTTGATCATTTTGCCTCGGATAATTCTGTCTTCAGCATGTGCTCATTCCTGCTTTTCTCATATCTGAAAAGATTTTATAAAAAAGACGGTATATTCAAAAACAAAGAGATTGCATAAAAAAATATTTTTGATTTTTCTCCTTTAGTTGGATATCAAATTCATTCAAATTATACCCGTTCTTTATCAATATTAACAAGAAGATATGGTTATTTTTTTAAATCTACAAAATTAAAGATACTTTAAATGAAGACAAGTTTAAATATTGGCATTTAAGCCCTGTCAGACTGTTTAAATCAGAATAAAACTTATATGATATTAAAGCCCACTAAATTTTACATCAATTTAGCAAGTTTAATCAAAATTATTCGAGCCATTTTTGAGAAAATTATAAAAAGGTGAAAAATGCATAAAGTGGTTCTTCTGGCTGGCCGATTTTGATGAAAATGTTGCTGTAACATCTTGGGCGTATGGTTGTTTTAAATATGAAATTTCAGTTTTGTATGACTTTTCATTTTTGTGCTGGAGTCTACACACACTCAGCTTTTCGTGTGACTTGGTTATTTGGACTCAGGAGATCCTAAAGCATGTATTACCTTTGAAAAATAATTTTTAACAACCGCAATACATTCCCTTACTATATATTTCATATGCAGGTAAATGAAAGTATAATTAAAATGGAATTCTATTCCTTCTTATATCCGTCACTCCAATACTCTTCCGACCTTCAAATACCGTTTGTTTAAACACTTTCTGTCTATTAAATTCTCAAATAACCCCAATTAATTAGCAATTTCAATAAAAATCAGTTAATAGAGCAGAGAAAAACAATTATTTACTACATTTTATAATGCATCGTATTTGTGTATTTTATTTTACACTTTTCATAAGCATTGTAAATTTATTTTAATTAGCCCTGTATATATGATTAATTTATTACTATTATTCATTTTCTTTGTTATTTCTGTTGTTTTTTTTGTTTTACTATAAGATACTGAATTTTCAATTTAATTTGTTCGTAACATTATTCTGAAGGGAACTGTCCCAGAATAAATAAAGAATTTATTATTATTATAAAAAGTAATAGGTATTACATAAATTATTCAATATTCCAGGAAATGGTAATTCAGGAGGCAGTAGCGCCGTGGTATCCAGTACTACTCTGGCGACCAGCATCGCTGCTCCTCTTGCTCCATCTACCCTAACTCCAAGCAGTCACTCAGCATTTTACCAACCTTTGCCTCAAACTCAGATTCGCACAAACGAAAATCAACCCAGTAAGTAATTCATAAATTGCCTTGCAATTTCACTTTTATTGAGAAAATACTGTCAAGGAATGAGATAGTTCTAAGAATAGTCTGTATAATGTATACCATCATCATCAGTCTGACACTACAACTTGGTGACGAGTCCTGGCCTCCTTTACCAGCTTTCTCCAGTCAATTCTGTTTTGTGCAGCCATCATCCAGTTTCTCACTCCCACAATATCCCTTGTATCTGCTGCCACACCATCCGACCATCTAAGTTTCGGTCTCTCTCTTCTTCAGATGCTGTTGAGAGGTTTAGTTAAGAATATACATAAAGTATAAGATCAACTTTATACTCTATATTTACTTATCATTGTATACAATACTATTTTTATTTGGTTTGTTGCACTTGTTATCTTTACTAGTTTATGTTGTCCTACTAATTTCATTAACCTTTTTATTTTTTTTTTTTTTTCTGAACGGTCAAACAGGCCATGGAGGCCTTTGGCTGCATGATGTAGTTTTCTACATCATAATTCTTGATGATAGGTCATCACTTCCCCCACCGATTTTAGTAAATGGCCACCTGTTGGCTGACTGGCCTCACAGTAGTCAGAGAGAGTCTGTGAGTGAATCCCCATCTAATTATATGCTTGAAAAAGTCGCTGGGTTTCGAAATTACAACTTGCATTTTTTAATAATTAATAGGTTCATTGCTTAAAATAATTTAATATTCCAGGAAATGGTAATTCAGAAGACGATAGCACCGTGGTAACTAGTAATACGCTGGCGACCAGCATCGCTCCTCCTCTTGCACCTTCTACCCTAACTCCAAGCAGCCACTCAGCATTTTACCAACCTTTACCTCAAACCCTGATAAGCACAAATGAAAATCCACCCGGTAAGTAATTCGTAAATTTTCTTTTTTTTTTTTTTTCAATAAACAATTTGCATTTTCAGTTATCTTTTTTCAAGACACAAGTTATTACAAGCTCCAATAGATATTCCCAAAAAACGATAAATACAAAGTATGGCAATATTAAGGTGATGGACCATTTTAAATACCTGGGTGAAATAATTAGCTGGAATGGGACAGATAAAAAGAGCCATAGGAACCAAAATACATAAACTAGAACACTTAGCCTTTTGAACAAAAGAGTTCTATAACAAAAGGAACCTTTCTCTGCAAAATTAACACATTAAAGGTGGAAGTCGAGATAAATCGTAGTACTACGACTCCTGCCTTTAATGAGTTAAGACATTACACTACTGTGGTAAGACCAGCCATCTTGTAAGGCATGGAGACAACGAGTGTACTGGAATGAAGAACTTAATCGAAATAGAGAGAAGGATTTTAAGAAGAATTTATGGTCCTAGAAAAACGCAGAAAGGATATAGAATGAGATTGAACAAAGAGATCTATAGGAAAATTGAGGACCTCGAGGTAACAGTTTGAAAGCAAAGGTTGCCTTTCTTTGGACATATGTTCCTAAAGGACAAAGGCAGGGTTCAATAAGCAAATGTTTAGTAAAATATAGAAGTATAAGAGTTAGGGTTGATATATTGGGTGGAAGACGGAGAAGGTAGGAAGATTCAATATCACAGAGGACTGCCTTGATCGGGAGCATAACAAACAGAAAATTTCTAAGCTGACGATTCCTGTAGAGAAAAGGAAGAATCCCATTGGAAGAGGATGGACTGAGGAGTGAAGGGTGAGGCAATCAGAAAGAATGAAGGAGTTTTGGAAAAAGAAGAAAGAAGCAACATGATGCTTTGGGTGGTCCTAGAAGGCTCATTCTCGAGAAAAAATAAATTGTTTCATTAAATCTTAGAAATTGCCAGTATTTACTTATTTGAATAATGTTTTTTTTCCATTTATTTCAGTGAGTAATAGTAATGGAACTAGCAATTCCAATAATACCAGAGCACCTCAAAGCGAGGGTTACGTAAGATCTACCCATGAAACTACATGGAGTGGTCATACTCTTACTTACACCCAGAGTATGGAGCCATCTCCACCACAGCCTCCTCCATACTGTAAGTAGTGAAATTCCAAATTATACTCTTTATCAAAACTTTATACAATTCTTTATATTAAATGGGTCCATTCTGTTTCCAGGCCTCCTGTTATATATCAGTAACCGGTACTATATGATGAATTTGTTACTAAAAGCAACTCCATTGTTATTATTGATAAATAGAAACAGATATTATTTTCTATGAAAAGGATATAGCCGGGTAAGAATGGGAAATCTGCCCCCGTGGCTTTTTTTATTCATACTGGAGGGATTGGTTTGATATGGAATAAAAATTATTCACCAAAATCTTTAACTCAAACGGTTTTCGAGATTTTTACAAGTACCTCATTTTTCGATTTTGTTATTTTTTTTTTATTTATTATTTTTTTAATAATTATTTATTGAAATTCGCGACTATATTAGTTAATACATCAAGTAAAATAGCTAACAGATAAAATACATGAAGAGAAAATGCCCAATGGCAACACTCCACTAGGAAATCTAAACTAGAAGGTCTCGAGGCCAACTTCTTTTCAGACGCCTCAGAAGATTGTCAGGAATAGAAGAGGGAGCAAGAATGGAAACTAGAGGGTTAGAGTGGGAATAGAGTTTGTCATGGAAGAATTGATACCTGATTTGGGCCAAATCAGCAACATATCAGATATTAAGGTCTTTATGGAAGAGTTTATTTGTGAAAAAGTAAGGAGCATTGATTTTGGATTATAAGGATTGAATACGGAAAGAAAGAAATAAAATAAAAATATGTTTTTTTTAAACTTTTGAAAGTTGTCAGAAAATGTCTTTTATACTCATATATACTCTGTTTTTTTGGAAGTGGTAGAACAATGTAAGAAAAATGAGTTTATATAATTTTTCATTTTGTTCCACCACTTCGAAAAAATTCCTGAGTATATAGGAGTATAAAAGAAATTTTCTGACAAAATTCAGTGAATGAATTACAAGCCAATTAGTATAAAATTCAAGACAGAAGAAGACTGCATCATTTTTCTCCCAGGAGACTGGATCCATTCCGAAGAAATTAGCCTGCTGTAATGGTCACAACATGAGTTTGCAAGATAGATGAACATTACAGTGGAGGTGCAATTGATACATGGTACGAGGGTTTGAAAATACCTTTCACTTAAATTCGCTTACTCTTGTCAAAAGAGAGAACTTCCATCAAATACTGCAAGGAGGAGTTGGGGCTAGAACATTGCACTATATTGGATTTAAACAACTTATTGCGAGAGGAATGTGCATTTGATACAGGCGGGTTTCTTCAAATTCACAACTTAGATGTTATCATTTTATTTTTTAATTATATATATATATTTTTTTTTCTCTTCTTCTTTTCCTTCTATGTAGGAGAGTTTATTAATTAAGAGTTACATGTTCCATGCCTAATACGTAGGCACACTACACGTAATACTATGCTATATATATATATATAATATATATATATATAATATATATATATATATTTAGTATTAAGTTGTAGCATTTTAAAATGTTTTAAACAATAAATAAAACAAAAGAGATGAGAAATAACACATTGAAAATTTCATAAGTAGGTATGATACCATAAATAAATGAAATACCTAAAATATGTTAATTATACAAATCAAGATTTGAACAAAAAATAAATAAATACAAAAATAACATTAAGCAAAATAGATTAAAAAACCTCAACTGCCTTCCTACAATCTATGTTAAGCTGATTGAAGTCTATTGATTTTATGAACTTTATAAAATTTTTTTAAATTTTGTCATAAGTCTTTGTTCTTTTTCTGGCCAAGTCCCGTGTTCCAGTATAACGTTCAGTATTAATTTTACTCGTATGTGGTCTAATTGTTTACATTTTATATTAAGTGTCAAAAGTTGTGTGTGTCTCCATCGTATGGGCATTTGTCGTTTTGTAGTATGTCAAAGCGTTTTAAGTATTGTTTTGTTTGTCCATGTTCAGTCAGAAATTTTGTCACCTTGTAGTTGTTACTTAGTGTGTTTTTGTAGTTGTGGTGTGTGATAAAGGGAACAAATCTATGAAGGCTTGGTGACTTCGGTGAAGCAGCCCAGGAATGGTTCCAGTTTGATATCGTCTCCTTCCTCATCTCCCCTTTGATGTAAGATATGGGAACCTTATTGTAGGATATCGGAAGGTCACTTTGAGCCACTATCTTTGCAAGGGTGTTCGCTCATTTGTTGCCTTCTACTCCTGAGTGCCGCTTTATCCACATTATGCTTACGTTTTTATTTTCGGTATGTAGCCTAATCAAATTAAGTCGAATTTCCTCAGTTAGTCTGTCATGAATTTTTATATTTTGGATGGAATGTATAACGTTCGTGTTGTTAGTGTAGATAGTTATGTCTGTAAATACATCAGTCATATTGTCAAGGAGATATTCTGTCTGTCGCTCTGAGAACAGCGACCTATATATATAGTGATATATATATAATATATATAATATATATATTGATTTTTATATAAAAGTTTATTTCATTATGTAGAAGAAGTTTCATTATATAGTAATGGTTACCAATATATAACCAGAGAGCTGGAAACAGAATGAACCTTATTAAACTTTATTATTTAAATTGATTTCAAGAAAGAGGTAAGCTAAAGTTGTAGGTTGTTCACACATGACAATTTTTTTTTTTTTTTCATGGACCAAAAATGTTTTTGCATTCAGGGAACCCTGGAGTGCAACCTGAAATGGAAGTCAGAAGTTTACTTTCAACTCAGCCACTCCCAGAATTCTGGTGTTCCATATCTTACTATGAACTTGATTATCAGGTTGGGGACACTTACAAAGTTCCTGCTAATTCTCGTAGTGTGACGGTCGACGGCTATGTTGACCCTGAAGGAGCAAATAGGTTTTGCCTAGGAGCTCTTAGTAATGTACATCGTACAGAACAGAGTGAACGAACTAGGTAAGTGAATCAATATTTCACTTTAGTTTTATTTGGATTTAATATTAAGGCAAGAAAGAAAGAAACTTAGTCAATCTGCCAACATTAGACCATTATCAGGGCTAAGAAAAAGAAAAAAAACAAAGCAAGATTTTTAACTGTTAAAATATGTTTTCCCATATTTTTTAAATTTATGAACAATGGTTATTTATTAATAATTATTTCAAACATCGGAGTGGTGTGACCTAGTAGATAGAGCACTAGTCTACTATTCTCTGGGTTCAAATACTGGCTGAGACAGAATGTTATATATTGCCAGGGGTGAATTGATGGTATACTAGGGTAGTCCCAGCCTCTATAAAGTGGATACCCAAAAATGGAGAATACCTGGTGGCCGAGTGTGATGTCCTAATACCTCATTACACGACTGTTGAACTATAAACAGTACGAATCTCTATATTTACTGAGCCCAAGACCCTTCATGGGTTGTAGAAGTACAGGATTTTTTGTTCATATAAAATATTATTATAAATTGATAATCTATTGCCTCTTCATCATTCTTTGGGGTTATTTAGTATTTATTAAATTCTCTCAAAGATTCCCAAAGAGTACAGGATTAAATTTTCAGGTAAAATTAGAACATCCTTTATGCTAAAATCTAGGTTCTCAAGGAGGCTTCGGGATTATTCCATGAGAACAAAACCATTGGCCTCCCACAGAGAACTGGGTATTGGGATCACCTGTGGTGTAGTAGTATTACAGCCATCTATGCCCAAGGTCATGTGTTCAAAACTGGCAGATGGTCCTAGGATTTTTATAAATGGAGTAAAAAATCCTTGGTGATGCAGTCCTTTGGAGGGAACATAATTGGTGATCCTGAGCCTGTGTAATGTCAGGTACTTGTTAAAGATCCCTATCCTAATTGAGCTTGGATAGGCAAAACTTAGGACTCCCATTGTAGCATCATTTGATTAGCAACAGTGGCGTTGAAATGAATAAACAATCAACAAGATATGGTATAATCAGCTCAAGAATATTTTTTATTTCTATTGTTCTTCCACCAGTTTATTGAAATAACATATCTAGTAGAAAGTTAGCACATATTCAAAGTATTTCTCTAATTTACAGGTTACATATAGGCAAAGGTGTTCAATTTGACTTAAAGGGAGAGGGAGATGTGTGGCTGAGGTGCCTCTCTGATCATTCTGTCTTTGTCCAATCTTATTACCTCGACAGGGAAGCGGGAAGAACACCAGGGGATGCAGTTCACAAGATATATCCATCTGCGTATATCAAAGTAACATTTATTATTGATTGACTTAATTTTCAAAACAGGTAAAAAGAAAGGTGGAGTTTTTGCTATTTTTACTTTCACTTACTTATATATGAACTACGTAGTAAAGGAAAGTATTGTGATTGTGAAAATTTTCGAAATCCAGTTAGGGTCTCCTGTCTCATAAGTCCCACAAAAAGGTGTGTGTGTGTAGTAAGTCTAGCACTAAAACTAAAAGTCATATGAAACTGAAATTTCATATTTAAGACAGCTATATGCCTGAGATGTTACAGCAACTTTTTCATCAAAATCGGCTTACCAGAGCCACTTTATACCATACATTTTGCATCTTTTTAGGATTTTCTCAAAAACGGCTCTAACGATTTTGATTAAACTCGCTACATTGATGTAAAATCTAATGGGCTTTAATATCACGTAGGTTTTATTCTGATTGAAATAGTCTGACAGAACTTAAATGCTGATAATTTTAATTTTCTTCGTCTAAAGTACCTTTAATGATGTAGGTTTCATAAAAATAACCATATCTTCTGATAAAAATTGCTAAAAAACAGCTAAATATACAAGTTAAACAATTATGATAACCTACTATTGGATAAAAGAACAAAAATATTTTTAATGCAATTTTTTGTGTTTTTGAACCTAAAAACAGTATAATACACCGTTGGAAAGCTAAAGATTTTAGAAAAAATATTATCTTATACACAAGCTTGAAAAAGTTAATAGTGATGAAAAGCCAATAAAACTAACTGATTGTTGTAGATAATAATATAGTAGATTATTTAATAAAACACATGTTTCTATTGAAATCCAATCGATTTAATTCTTCAACAATTTATTTTCATCTCTAAATAAATGCATTTAAAAATTCTTAGATTGATTTCAACAAATGGAGGTAAGAGAAAGTCATGTGTTGCGCTCAATAGATTTTTTAAATTAGAATCTACCAAGAAAGTACTGCTTGATATGTTTCATCTTTGGGATGTTCAGGGATATTTCTGTCAACTGATTTTATGAAGAATTGAAGCGGCTTCATCCTTCTTATTGTTGTTAGTACTTCCTGGCGTTCTTCCTCTTCCAAGTTCTCCACTATATATCTCAGATATATTTCCATTCAAATCCTCCATCCCCTCCTGCAACACTCGCTCGCGGCCTTTAGACTTGTATATAACACCTCATCGAACCGTAACTTTCTGTCGAAGTATACATAATGTAAATCTCTTTTTATTAGAATCTGTAATTAAGATTGTACATATATTTTTTATTTTGTCTAGGTTTTTGACTTACGGCAGTGTCATTCACAAATGAAAAATCAAGCAGCTACAGCACAAGCAGCTGCAAAAGCTCAAGCAGCAGCAATTGCTGGTACTGGATCGAATAATGAAGGAGGAATCGCTCCTGGAATTGGTAATTTGAATTAAATCTATTCATTATCTCATTATATTAGTCGATCCAGGAAAAAATATGTCATGTAAGAGGTTCCTTATTTCTAACACCATGATATTCATATTCATAGTTAAGACAGGACATGTTCTATCGGGTCAGCTAGTTAACAATAATTAAATTTCCAGTTTTAGTTATATCTTTCATAAAGCTATTAGTATCTTACATTATTATTAATTTATTAAGATTATTATTAAGAAAATGACTTCCTAATTATTGATGTAACTGAAAAGTATTGGTTTTTGGTATTAATGATTTTGTACAAATTACAAGAAGCTTTTTATTATTTGTTGTATTAAAGTATTATGATTTGTATTGTAGCTAAATAGTAGAGATAGATAAACAGCTTTAAAGATAGATACTTTTACATTTTTCTCTATCTCACTTTTGTATTGCTCAGACTGTAATATGCATCATTAGTCTTGTTACTTCAGTAGCAGTAGATCCAAATATTAAAACAAAAATCAAAACAAAAACAAGTTTGATAACTTAAACTGCATTCCTTGTTGATTGGTTTTCACTAATTTGTAACAGTTAATGTTATAGTATTTGTTCCATTATATCCCGTACCTTAGATTTGAAAGGTTTAACATTAATATTAAACTTGAGCTGTCTGTTCGATCATTAATGATAAATTTAGGACCTAATTTTACCTATTCCTAACTGAAAATATATTCCTTATTTGACCATTAACTTAACATACATCCATATAAACATCAGATGTTATTTAATGGTAACTTTTCATAAAATGTATTTCTAACTTAGCAAAAATATATTATTAGTACACTCTACTTGAACTCCTGATCTTTAGTTCTAATTTTGGATCTAACAATTATCTTATTTATGTTTGCTAGGTTTTAGCTCTGCTGCTTGTATCGGAGTTGATGACTTGAGGAGACCATGCATGTTACGGTTAAGTTTCATTAAAGGATGGGGTCCAGATTACCCTCGAAATACTATTAAAGAGACACCATGTTGGATTGAAGTAAGTTATTATAGAAGTAGAAAAACATTTTTATTATGGGGCAAGGGCAATTTTAAAAATAACAAGTTTGCTTAAAAAAAATGTGTCTAATATTTACAAAATCAATAGTTATCTGTAATTATACAAGAGAGTTACTATTTGCTCACTTTTTTTGGTCATCACTAGGTCATATCACTGACCATAAATATCAGATTGTATATTTTGTTGATAAAAATAAATATTCTGTTAAATGATGATAATGATATCTTGATAATTAAATTTTCTATAATTTTTATAGTCTTATTATTTCATCGTAATTTTTTCAGATTCATTTACACAGAGCATTACAATTATTAGATGAAGTTCTTCATACCATGCCTATCAGCGGACGAGGAATTGAATAAATTGAAAAGTTGTAATCATCATTATTCTAGAATGATTTTTAATACATAAATGACATTGGTAATATTTAAATTATAAAATTTACACAGAATTTAATACAATTATTACTCTTCAATTGTTATTCTCAAGAAATTCTTTGTAATGACAGACCCATTTTGTTTTGAGTTTTACTCAAAACTCTCTTATACTGCGATGGTCTTCATGATATTAAGCCATATAGGTATAATAGGTCAGTTAGGTGGTGGTAAAAAATAAATCTTTGTAAACTGTTAGTTTGTTTATTAATTTAATGCCACTTTATGCTATTGTGGCTAATCGGAAAATGCTACAGTTGCAGACCTAAATTTTGCCTATCCAGGTTTAATAAGGATAGGAATCTTTAATGAGTACCTTACATCACACAGACTTGGGACTACCTTTTCACTCCCATTAAAAAATCCTAGGGCTACTTGCAGGTTTGAACCTGTGACCTTGGGCATAGAAGGCTGTTATGACCCCAATATTTGTAAATGTTTATTATTATTCATGATGATTGAGTATCTCGTGGTCATCTGTGGTGCAGTGGCTAGCATAATAGCCCAAAGTCAGAGATTCCGACCCAGCAGATAGTACTAGGATTTTTTAAAGAGAGAAAAAACCTTGGACATGCCATCCTTCAATTCAAAGGGGATGTTTACCGGTGGTCCTGAACCTGTTCAATGTCAAGTACTCGTTAAAGATGCTAATTGAACCTGGATAGGCAAAGTTTAGGACTAACACATGTCCGATTAGCCTAGGTGGCATAAAGTAGCATTGAATGAATTCACAAACAAATAATTTATATATTTTTAGTGAAAACAACGTATCGTTAAAATTTCATTATTGTCAATGTATTCTTTCTTTCACTTGTTTTTCAATGTGCTCTTATGTCTTCTGGGTTATATTTTTCTCTTTACTTCCGCTATACAACACTATAGATGTTACTTAATACAAAAACAATATGATTTATATTCATAAAATCTCTATTATTGCCTACATTTAAACTTTGATAAAAAAATAAAAATAAAATGCTGTCATTCTAAAACCAATTAAGGGTCTTGGGTTTAGTACATATAGTGATTTGTACTATTCCTAAGCTAATGACACTATAATAAGGTGAGTAATGGCAAGATCATGCTTAACCACCAGGTTTTTTCCAATATTTTTAAGGTGCCCACTTTATGTGTGCCCTAGCAGGGTTTTCCTACCCCTGTGATCTTCCATGGCTGAAATAATTATTCTTTTACAGCCAGGATTCTAACCCAGTAGTTCAGAGCTCTATCCACTAGACCGAGCCGCTCTTCATATGTTTATGTTGATTGATATATTTATCATAATCTATGTTTAATCCTTTAACTAAGTACAAATTATCCTTTAGTAAAGGATTATAAAAATTGAAATCTGAAGCTCTAGAATTGATGTTCTAAAATTTTAAATAAAATCCTTCTACCTGTCAGAGATTCTGTCAACAGATAGAGATTGCTCATGAAGATGCATTGCATATTATTTATTTTTCTTATTTTGTTCTATTTGTGATAGCTATTATGGTTTAAAATAAAATTAATGTTTATTATTATCTTAGGGGCAGCAGCCACAAGAATAAACATGATTGGTTCTTCTTCTTAGGTAAGACAGTAATTAGAAGAAATAATATTTTTTTTTAGATGAGGAAGATGGTTGGGGGTGCGGTCATAAATTAAAACCACACAATTAAAAATAAGAGTTATTTTTATTATGTGCCGACGTTTCGGCCTACAATGTGGGCCTTCATCAGGGCTAAAAGAAACAAGATAACAACCAATGTAATTAGACTTAATAATGCGTTAGGTATATAATAATAATATGACAGTAATAAATTATGGGAACATAAATAATATTAAATGTAAAATGATAATAAGATGACAATTATAAAGTATGGAAATAAGGTGACAGTTATAAAGTATGGAAATAAACAAAATTAAGATGATAGTTATAAAGTATGGAAGTAGACATAATTGAGATGATAATATCGTAATGAGAATATATAAATAGAGACTCAGTAAATGAAAAAAAAAAAAAAAAATGATAAAGGAAAAATATGTGAACAATTAAAATTTTAAATATTAACAATTATGAGTTGATATATGACGGTAATATATTAAAAACATAGTTAAGAGTATAGGTAATATATAAAAAAATATAGTCATTACAAAAGAGAAACAGTATGAATAAAAAATAATAATTTAAATTTTAAAATAATGTAATATTAAACTAATAATTATATGTCAGGATATGTAATGGAGAAATATATGAGTATGGAAAGGGGGAGAAAGAAATGGGCGATGAAAAAAGACCCTTATAAATAAGAAAAAATACATACATGACGTGCAAGCGTTGCCTACGAAGTGATGTTTCTCAGTTTAAAAAACGCTCATTGCGTGGAACGGAAAATATGAGAACTAGAATGTCCGTTAGGAAAATTCCAAGAAGCTAAGTTATGTTTACTGATTCGATTGTTAAAAAATAGCCAAAAGTCATTACTTGAGAGTACTTGAGTTATTACTTATGAGTATTTGATAAAATTGTAAGAAATAGTGACGAGGTAAAGATTAAAAGATTTTAAGTAATAACGGATGACGATAATAAATGATGAATGATGATAAGGTAATAACGAATGACGATAAGGAGCTGTCGAAGGAAATGATAAATAAACAGTAATCTAGTAGGTAAACAAATAAATAAATAAAAAAGGGGAGTACGAAAATTAAATAAATATATAAATAAAAAATTGATAATAAATAAATAAAAATAAAATTATGAAGAGATGATCAGGTGGTTGTTTAAAAAATGAGCTAGGGATGCTTTATTAAATTTAATATTTGGGAATAAGCTAGTGACAAGTTATGTTTGTCAGTCTTTTGATTAACAGGAAGGGGTTCTAGTTGTATGTAAATGCATTCTGTAATGAGTCGTTTGTCATGGTTGGGAACAGTGGCAAGAATGGATGTTTTATCAAAATCAAAGGAATGGTTAAGGGTTAAGGAATGTTCTGAAAGTTTTGAAGCGGTAGAATTTTTAGAGGAAATTGTATATTTGTGTCGGGTGATGCGATCTTTGAGAAGGTTTTTGGTTTCACCAATATAGGCAGAGTTGCAATTAGGAGTTCCGCAAGGGACTCTATAAACAATTTTTGAACGGTGGTCTGTTGGTATATAATATTTTGGTATATAATATTTGGTATAATATTTTTTTTTAGTTTTTCCATATTTTTTATACCATTAATAATTTATTCTCATTCACTACAGATGGGTGGTATATTTTATCTAGTGATAGAGGGAATGCTAATGAAGCAAGCGCAACAAAGGGTATCTGAAGCAGTATTATTTTCATGGTAAGTCAAAATATTTTTCTATTATTATATTATATTTTATCTTTGGTTATTTTTTATTAATCTTCAATTTTTGTTTAGAATTTCTTAGAGACACCAGATTATAAGGAGTCATCTTCACCGAGAAACCTTCGAAAACTCTTTTCTTTCTCCTCAACAAAACAAGAGTAGTAAAATAAAAAGAAGACATGCTCCATGCTCATTTCAATCTTCAAGCATGCTGGATATTTCATGGTAGCATCAAGCTTAAAAATAAATTGGTAGAAACTAAACTAAGTGTTAAATAATGAAAAATAACTTGAAGAATACTTTTAACACCCGAAAAACTAAATCAATATCACTTGTCCCGAAATCAATGCAAGGGAATAGTCTGTCCAGAAAAAAAAAGATGGAAAAAGTATCAATGAAGACCACTGTAAAACTTTAAGAAATTCTAGCACAAAGTAAAGAGGTAAAAAATAACCCAGTTATGGGGTTCCTCCTAGCCTGTACTACTTGGCACTGAGAAATAAGCTGCTGAGGGAGACAGGAGACAGTCCTGAAGGAAAGAGATCACTCTCAGCTGATGAACGGGCAGAACTACCCGCATTACAAAGCACTTGTTTGGTCTAAGCCACTTCTCCTTGGGAAGCAAGTTCCTACTTAGTATGAGTAGAACCTCTTTAAAAACAATTACTGCTATCTATACGGGACACTGTAAACTCAACTATCACATGTTTAAGCTTGGACTTTCAAGACTATGTAGACAAGAAGATGGAACATCTTTTCATATAATCTACTGGTGC
Source organism: Piezodorus guildinii (assembly GCA_023052935.1). Taxonomy (NCBI): domain Eukaryota; kingdom Metazoa; phylum Arthropoda; class Insecta; order Hemiptera; family Pentatomidae; genus Piezodorus; species Piezodorus guildinii. The sequence continues at coordinate 166,555,113 of CM041294.1, read as the reverse complement.
GATAGGCTCTCAAGGCTACGGTACACACTCCACAAGGAGATATCCTAATCCAAGGAGGCATTAGAGCATCAGTAATAATAAGAAAATAGCATGCTATGTGCATCTGTAATATATTTGGTTTTATAACAGCTGTTGGTTGTATCTATGGTACTTCCTACAGCTGTTGTCGGATTTAAACTTCCAGGGACTATTTTGCCCAAATTATATATTTGGAATAGTTATTGCTACCCGGGTCGGGGTCTCTGTTTCTCTTAGAGGAAAAGTGAGCAAATACTCTCCAGAAGACATTAGCCCCACTACTTATAGAATTTACTTCTGAAGGGCTCTACAGGACTTTTTTCTTCCTCGTCTAGCAGCCGGCCTACATGGATCCACATCCTGAGCCAGAGCATACAGCATCCACTGTACCCCTGAACCGGTAGAGACCTGTCCACCCTGAACGAGGACCGAAGACATCCAGGAAGACGAGAAAGAACACTTCGCCCGCCGTACAGATAAGAAAAATTAATAATAGGGACCTTGACTCTCTCATTATTTTGTATTAATGCCAAATAAAATAATTAACGAACTAATGCATTTTCTTTTAAGACACAATAAAAGGCTCCTGGTGGTAAAGCACTTAACGGGCCTCGAAATTGTATAGCTGTAAATACCTTAATTGCCTCCAGGAAGAAAGGGGTTTTGAATAAATAAATAAGCCAGTGAGAAAAGTCAGAAACTCAAAGTCCCACAAACTCTTTAAACAATAAAAAAATGCTTGAATATTTATTAAAAATACAAAAAAATAAAAATGCAGTGAATGTTTATTGCGTCAACAGCATTCACAAAACCACTATCTTCCTTCGCCATTCTACTGCCTGGACATGTCGAGAAATAAAAGATCTACAAAAGAAGCGTGAGGCAGTCAGAAGGTTTTGTAGACATACAAGACTAACAGATGATTATTCAATTCAGGGTTCTCTGCATCATGACATACAGTACAGTTAAGCGAGTTAAATTAAATTATTTTCATGAAACCCTCTCCTCTACCCCTAATTCTAAATTTAAATTGCAACTGTTCTGCAAAATTTCCTTCAGGAAATCCTTCTTTCTCTTAATCAGTCTTTTCAGTATCATCCGAAAAACTGAATTCATACATGTTTAATATCTCTTTTAGCATTTTCTCCCACTTTATCAAACTTTTTTTCATTACAATAATTTAATTATGATAATTTTTATTTCTTCTCCACTTCACCTAATGATCTTCATTCTTCCATAATGGAATAACTGTCTCTTATTTTTCTCTCCAAAACTCATTATTTCCTAACTCTAGAAAAAAGTATTTGTCCATACCATCAACAAAATCTCCAACCCTACTTGCTACTTAGGACTGTCATCCTGCTTGCTGTCCAACTTTCAAATCTCTTGAATGAATAGTACAATTTCTGGTTTCCGATTTCCTTTAACCCATTCGAGACTAATTGCACACTGTGTGTGCAATAACAGTAATGTGCAATTACCAGTTATTCTGAGTAAACTAGTCGTACTGTAATAGTGTAAAGTACAGGAAAACTAAATTTGGTATTGGTTTTACTTTGTACCAAAAAATCTAAAAATTATCTGAAGCCTTTCTTAAAAAGAAAAAAAAAATTAGCTCCTGGAGACCGTTTGAAAAAAATCGTCGTCTTGAATTGTTTAAGAGACAAATCAACTCAGATTTCTCTGTACAATCTGTCTTCATCAAAATCATAATGGATATCCACAGTCCTATGGATGAAAAAACATTAACCGTAGTAGTTCTCCTAGACTTCACCAAAGCCTTTTTGACTCCCAGAACCATTCTATCCTTATTTCCAAATTGAAATCTAAATCCTTTTTAATAGTTTTATCCTCTCCGAACTTTTCTCTCTGACTGAAAAATTCCTAATCATTTCCCTCGTTTGAACCCGTGACCTTTGGCATAGGAGGCTGTTATGCTAACCACCCAGCTACAAGTGATCCCTAACCCCCTTATTTTGTTTTACTGTGTTATATTTTCAAATCAAAAGTGTTTAGTAAACTTAGGGGGCGGGGTGGCCGAGATGGTTAGCGCGCGTTGCTTTAAACACGCGTTGCCTAGCTGCCAGATTACCAATACCTTGAAACCGAGTTCAACTCTCGGAACCGGAGGGGACTTTTATCTCGGCATTAATCCCCCCACTCTCACCCCCGTATAGCCTTCAAAGGCGAGGTAGGGGTGGAAAAAAAATTTAGTAATTTAACACTAAGGCTGCTTACTTCCAACTAATAGTCTTAACGCTATTTCAATTTTAATAAAAAAGACTTTTTTGTATTTAGCTGAACTCAGGCGTAAGTTCTTTACTCACTTCTTTATACTTGGAATAATTCAACTCATGTTTCTATATCATTATGGAACCTTCTTATACTTGCAAATATAACAAAACAAAGGAGTAATTTTAGTTGCCTAACTTTATGTCTCTCTAGCCTGGAACCTGATATTGCTTACCTCAAGATCAGATTAGAGGAATGGATTCAGCAAGACAGGAGAATGTTAAAGAACTAGCAAGAGTTGTTTCTTTTTTAAGTTATTGTTAATCATAGCAGATGTAAAGCATTTGCAAGCACTTATTCTCATTGAGATGCAGATCCATTTATTTAGAAACCAGTGAAAGAATCCACCAGATACTGTCATCCTCCTGACCAATCTCTTGGACTTCATGAAGTAAGTTTTGTGGATTCCTCTAGGAGAAAAGCATGTTAGGGGAGGTTCCCTAAAATAAGAACAAATCAAAGAAGGCCTGGCAATTAGAACAGTGCCTCTATTAGAATAAAAATTCTGAAAACAAGTCAGTAATGAACTGGAGATACTTATTCCAGACAAAACGGTCTTCAAATTACTTACTAATTCTTCCAAAATAATGTGAATCCATGAGAAGCATGGAAAAGAGTGAGTGTCTTATATAACATGCTTCAGATAGTAGATTTCGATAGTTTAGAAAGAGAAAGTCTGATGACGACCTTGGTTGATCTGTATTGAGATTTGAGAGAATGGTTGTGTGAAGGATTATAGGACCTAAGAGTATCGACGACCGAGTTAATGGATCTCTTTAAGGACTCTCATGGCGTCCATTTAATAAAGATTGAAAGGGGATCACCTGTAGCTGGGTGGCTAGCATAACAGCCTTCTATGCCAAAGGTCACGGGTTCAAACCCACAGGTGACCCTAAGATTTTTTAATGGGAATAATAAATCCTTAGTTATGCCATCCTTCGAATGGCAAAACCGTCCTTCTTTAAAAAGGTTGTCCCGAGCCTGTGCGATGACAGGTACTCGTTAAAGATCCCTATCTTAATTAAACCTGGATAGGCAAAATTAGCTATTAGCAAAATAGGACTCCCACTTTAGCATTGTCCGATTAGCCACAGTAGCATAAAGTGACGTTAAATAAACAAACAAAGATTGGAAGTCTGGGGTGGACAGGGATACGTTTCACACTTGAATGAAAATGAAGTTCCCAAATTGCTCCTCAAACGAAAAATTTCTAGAAGCAAAAAAGCTGGATGGAAGACCTCGCTTGTGTCGCCATGGATGCTCAGAAACTGACAGTGGCTCCAACTGAGAGAGGCCTTTATCCTTAATGAGTTGTAGAGTAATTTAAGAAGATGATGGATACCGATAATGTGGGTCGATACGTTGGTTTCAAAATAAATATCAATTATCTTTTTTACAATTATATATTAGTAAGTAAGTAAGTAATTATCGATTTTGTAATAATTTATTGATTTTTCTCCAAAGCTCATTCTTCATTTATCTTCGCTTGGCAGAAGTGCATCAGAAAGAAGACGCGGATGTTTTCTGGATTTCTCAACTACTAACAACAGCCGATTCATTATGCCTTCCAACCCAATGCATTGTTCTGACAATGATTATTACAAAAAAAGGGATAGAGTCTGGCGTTGAATACAGCCAAGTGTTCAAAAAATGAGCTGTGATATGACCTCGGAATAGGAATAATTTAGAATTGAATGATTTAGAAACAATAGTGGATAGTGACCGAATATTCCAGTAATCCTCTGGAATTCATTAACCTAATTTGGAATTAGAAACAGAGACAGATCGAAAGTACAAAAATCACTGATATATGATATTATATTTGTTTTAGTCCTAATAGTTCAAAGTTTAATATTGTAGAGTATTTTTCTTGTTCGATAACTCGAGGTGTTAGCTCGTGGGGATCAAAGAGCTTCCATAACTATTTGTGAATAGATCATAACATTTGGTCAGTTCAGTAAAACCCTTTGCTATACATTTCCTGAAGATCAATGGGAATCAAAAGATGGGATTAAATCAGGTCTGGACTTGAATAGGAAAGGTCTGGATCGTAATTTGAACGAAATAATAGGAGGCAGAACCAGTAATATATACAGTTTCAAAGTATAAATTATGTTCCATAACCACAAAAAGATTTAGAAAGTATTGAGAACCAGACAGAAATCGAAAGAAATCTGGACTTGAAAAAGTAGGAAGGAATCATGACCGGTTATTCTCATGACTTATCAAAAAAAGCAACGGCTCTATGACAATAAGTCAAAAGTATTAAAACCCAAAAATCTATCATGGATATAACGTTTTCATCAAGAAAAGACTTGCTTAACATGGAAATATATGATTCAAAAATACCAAATGCTTTAAAGGTGGTCCCGGGCCTGTGCAATGTCAGGTACTCTTTAAAGATCCCTGTCCTAATTAAACCTAGATAGGCAAAGTATAGGACTGACAATGTATCGTCCGATTAGCCGCAGTGACGTTAAATAAATAAACAATAAACAAACGAAATACTTAGTAAAGTACCGTTATAATTGAACGTAAATGAAGTTTTACTTTAACATAAAACTTCTTTCTACGGTAGTGTATTGAAAAAATTAAATGATAATTAATCAGAACACATTTGGGTATCGCTATATTGCGGAAGTAATAATTGCTATAATACGACTACATCTTAGAACTCGGAGGAATCCTTCTACAACCATTGTCTCTAATGATCACACTTCGCCTTTTTCTATTTGTTATCCCTCTTATCAAGTTGTTTCCACTCCAGTCCTATTTAATTTATCTTCTTCTCCCTTAAAATCCTCTTTTACTAATTATAAATCCTATTTCCATTAGCTTTCCTATCTCCACAAACGCCGGGCCCATAGTCTAGAACAAAGAATCTTCCTCCTTAAATGCCGCTTCAACTCTCGTTTTCCCAAATTCATTAATAATTATCATAATCAAACTTCTAATTCTAAACCTCATAACTCAAAATCACCATTCCTGAATACAGAAAATCTTTATTGATTATATAAATTACAGAATCTATTGGACACGCAAACTCTAGAGTAAAATATCTGCCCTCATAGTCTATAGGTCGTAAATTCATAAAAAGATTAATAAAATTTGCTATTACTTTTTTTTTTGGAGTCATACTGTTAAAAATTATAAAAATATACATGTTATGTGTTAAGTCAATATTTCATGACTATATTTAATGTTCTTTAAAAGTGTCTAACGTTTTTTCAGGAACTTTTCTTTTAGTGCAAAAGAGGAATTATGTTTACACATATCTTAATTTTTCTAGTTTATGCATAATAACTCCATATCAATTCGTTATCAAGTCGGTTTCTTCCTAATTTGAAATAAAACGAGGTTCGAGATATGGAATGTTTACTCAGTGTGCTTGGAGATAACACTGAGTAATAGTGTTTTTGTATTAGTGATTCAGGAACGCTCGTACAATTGTTATTGTCTTAACCTTAACATTATGTTTGTATTGTGTGGTGCTCAGCACCAAATTTGTATTTATCTGCTTATTAAAGGTAAATATGGAATGGAGTGATGCTGATAAAGGGATGATGCCTATCTGGACTGGCATCCATGCTGTAGATTAGTTCCACAAAACAAGTTTTATTATTCTTCAGGTTTATTGTGGATGTACTTTAGTCAGTTGAAAATTATATTACTACAAAGGAAATGACTGCTATGAATACTAGTACACCTACATCAGCGGATGCTTGTCTAAGCATTGTCCACAGTCTGATGTGTCATCGACAAGGAGGTGAATCAGAAGGGTTTGCAAAGCGAGCTATAGAAAGTCTAGTTAAGAAACTGAAGGTATGTAACTTATTGTTCTCTTTATTTAGCCTAATAAAGTTATGATAATAATAGAAAGTGAATTCACCTATATCTCTTTTTTAAAATCAATTCAGGAAAAAAGAGATGAACTTGACAGCTTGATCACAGCCATCACAACAAATGGTTCACATCATAGTAAATGTGTTACGATCCAGAGGACATTAGATGGTCGACTTCAGGTTTGTTAAGTCTAGAAGCATTAATGCATTATCTTTGTGTCATACTTTTTTAAAACTTTCCCCTTGTTATAGGTTGCTGGAAGGAAAGGTTTCCCTCATGTGATATATGCGAGGATATGGCGATGGCCAGACCTTCATAAGAATGAATTGAAACACGTGAAATATTGCCAGTACGCTTTTGATCTCAAGTGTGATTCTGTTTGTGTTAACCCCTATCACTATGAAAGGGTGGTATCTCCTGGAATAGGTAGGTAGAGTTTGATGTCAAAATGTACATTGGCATCCTTATAATTTTATTATCAAATGTTTGTGTGTAGTTAATTATATATTAGACTCCAGTTTATTTTTATATATAGTAGTATGGCTAAGTACTTAAGTGACTATATATCTTTAGTGATAATAAAAACACTGAATAAGATTGTAAATTGAATTATCTGCTCATAGAAACCATATAATTTTGACTCTAGCACAAAAATGTAGCACCCACGACTAAGGTATTTAGTTGTGGTGTCTGTAGAAGTCTTTCAAATTACCAATAATTTTAAGATTATTTTTGTTTATTCTATGGCAAAATCTTAAGCCTCTTAGAAAAGAGATAATAATTAAAAGCATATATTAAGCATTATCAGTATATATTATGTTATGCAAATGCAGACATCCTAAAGTAGTAAAACGTGAATGCAGTGTCATGGTACTCCAGATATCAAATTCTTCATTCTGTTTTTTTCTCTAATATTAGGCAGTCTAGGAAGTAAAACATCAAGTACCACTACAATTGAACCCTACATCAGTAGATGAGAATAGCTGTTAACACTGTAGAGATCGATCGTTTCATCTATGCTAACTTCATTGCTATTTCTATAAATTAGGTCTAGGTTATCTCTCTGCAGGTGTGCGGAAGTTTCAAACTTTGATTGATTAGGAACCCTTGGAGGATTATTTTTCTTTTGAGAGGTTTTAGTTGGCTTAAATGAAAACCTGTGATCTAATTAGTAAGGAATGGATATTATCAGCCGCAAGAAGAAGGTTCTGACTGTTGCCAGAGATGAAGTGATCGTGGAAAATGTTAAAATAGAGTGCAATGAAAAAGTAATGAAGAAAGTGGATTTCTATATCTACCTTGGAACAATTTTCAGTAAACCTGGTAAAATAGAATGAGAAGAGTCAAATAGGATTAATAAAGAAAATAATATGTATTACCAGATATGCAATACTATTGTGGTTAAGAGGGAGGTCGGTAAGGAAATTGAACTCCATTTTTTTAAAGCAATATATCTCCAACATTATTATATGGTAGTGAAAGTTGGTTTACTCAAGAAAAACTTTGAGCAAGATTACAGCTGATGAAATGCAATTTAAGCTAAGAATGTTTAGGAGAAACAGAATAAGGAATGAAAGATTAAGATAACTTAAGATCCCCTCAGTGAAATCAGTAATAGAACACCAAAAACTCTGATGGTATGGACATGTATGTAGAATGGGGAATGTTTATTCTTGCCGATTGGTAGAAGACCACGAGGCAGACCTAGAAGGAGCTATTTGGAGCATATCCAATGACTAGGTCTAGAAAGAGGAAAAACACTGGCTTATATGAAGGTGCTTGCTAGAGACCTAGATATGTGAACCAAGTGGCTAGAGACTCATCCCCCTGAAAGACAGGAAGAAAGAGAAATAAGAAGACCTGATTAGAAGTAATGATTGGAATAATCCAACTCTTTAGTAACCTGGTAAGTACTGGAAATCACAAATGTCCTGATAGCAAGATCCCATCTCTAGATATAACTTTATAATGAAAGACGCATCTATAGTGTTACCATCTTTCTCAGTGATTTATTTTTTACTCTATTTAAATATATTTTAAAGTATAAATAACTTGATTTGATTTACGTTTCTAGATCTATCCGGTTTGAGCCTACAGTCAGGACCTAGTCGTGCCGTGAAAGATGAGTACAGCGTTGTACCAGGAACAATCGAAGTTGAGGATCAAGTCACAGTACAGCATCATGCTCCACAGCCTATTCAGTTCCATCCACAGCCTATTCATGGTATGTTATTTAACAATGTTAATTTTTTCTCTTTTTCCATTATCAGTTTTTTGTTTTTCTGAATATATCTTGAGCATAAATAAACTCTCATTCTATATGATGCTTGCATATGTACGTAGGTGCCTCTGATTGTTATCATAAGTTAGTCCTTATTGATGCAAGTTTACACGTATAATATACAATTGCAAAGGCATGATTTCAATGAAAGTCTTTGGCCAAAAATAAAAAATCAGTATTATACTTTCAGGGACTAAGCTTCTTTAAATTAAGGGTTATGATTGTCCTTTTTGGTGGTCGGGATGGCTGAGCGGTTTAGCATGCATTAGCCAGCAATCTGATAAACCAAAACTGGGAATAAAAAATAATTACGAATTGCGTCTCGGTGTTAGGAGGTGAGGCCTTTAACTGAGGCATTAATCCATACCCTCACTCCCTGGCCCGAGAGACCCCCGAATAGCCTAAAAAGGTGAGATAGAGGGGAAAAAAGGTAGAGGTAGACCCAGGCTGTGGTGATTTAAGGATTTGAAGGCAGACCTATTGCTTCTGGGAGTGAGATGTTAGACGATTGCTCTGTGTGGAGGAGAATTGTTGAGGAGATCAAGGCTCTTCTAAGCTAATAGCCTACGAGAAAGAATTGTGTTCATTTTCCTCCACACCGAAGCTGATTTGTTGAATAAGCTTCGTCTATGCAAAAGGTCTGATCTAGGTGACTGCTGGGAGGATACTGAGAACTAGTTGGACAAGGAGGGCCCCTGCTAAGAGAGAAGTTACACTCTCCACAGGAAAGGATAACCCTGACGGAGAGTGACAGGAAACTGCCAGCTTAACAAGCAGCTCCAAAATTTGGAATTATTAGCCCCACAGATTTTCAGCTTCTGCGATAGGGAATACTGTCTATCATATTATTATTATAATAGATAAGATACGGTTTTATCATTTTAGCAATGACCGTATTTCAAATTATAAGCTTTGTGAACTGATTGATCCATACAAATTTAAAAGGCAATGGGCCTATATTAAGGGTGTAGTGCAGGATATAAGCTGAAAAAAAAAAAAAAGTTCTGCAGGGACCTCAGTGCTTTGGAGATGGATTGAAATATAAAATGTATGCTATATGAAGATAGGTCTGTTCGACCACTAGAAAAATCAACCCCTTGGGAAGGAGGGTTCAGGAAAACAGCAATCTCTCATAACAAAGCACTATTGAATGGAAAATATCTTATGGGGTGATAGTTTGTGGCTTAGATGTCACTCCTATGCGGATGATCATCTAAAACTAGGAACGAGGCCTGGGATTCTTCATGCTGTATAAGGCCAACTTATTACTAGTTATGTGAACTGTAACAATCTCATAGACCAGCGTTTACAACTAGTTGATTAAAATTTAAACTGTTAATAAGATAGTTCAAAAAATCAATGAACTTTTGCTCCAAATTTTTCTGTGTTATTTTCTTTATTAAGTAGAAGTAGTTTTTTTCTGTTTGGAATGGAAGTGCTGTGCCACATTTGCCTTGAAGAATTATTTACGCTCTTTGTACTATTTATTTATATTAAGCACTTTTTTTTTAATTTATCACTTAGTTATTTTAGTTTGCTCTTTTTCTTTTTATTTTATTTTTTACTTTATGATTTGCATTATTTTTTTTTTATTGCACTTGTGTTTTGTGGTGGTTGTTGGGAATCATGTAGGGATAGTTAGTGTCGGTGGTGAAGGAGGAAGTTACCTTGGCAATAAGCTGGAAGGAAGGCCTCCGCCGAGGGGAATGGTAGAACCTACGAGGTCTGCGTGGAGCCAACAGGCTTCTCCGGCACAAAGTATACATAGTGAGTCTTTATTTTTTATTTTATTTTTTTTTTTTCTAAGCTCTGCATTTTCAGTATTATGTATGCTATGCTTTCTTCAGCCTGTTCATTTATAGTATTTTTTGCTTGCAGATTATATTTTATGTATTGTTTGTTGTTACTTCTTCTTCTGACTTTACACATTGAAGTGGTCCTCTTTGGCCTGCTTCAACTTCTGCTACCACAGAACTCTGTCCTCCACGAAAGGAATGCCTGCCTTTCTCGTGTCCTCTTTTACCTTCTTCAATCGTGCTCTAGGATCATTTAGCATGGTTGGTGATTCTTCTTCCCTCAAACTCTTTCTTCACTTGTCTATCTTCATCTATTCAATAGGCATGGCCATACCATTTCATACTTACTGCATTTGATAGTTGAAGATATTGGGTTGTTTCACATGAAATGTCCTGTTTTTATAGTTTCTGAAATACATAAAGGATTTTGCAGGTCTCTGTTGTTTCCTTCCGAATGTTTACATATTTAAAATAAACAGTTACTTATCTTCTTTGTACCTTTGTATTATAAACATTAGCTTCCCAATCAATTAGCCACTTTTTAGTATACCTCCAAATACGAACATGGAAACACGCGATTTTTGAGTAGTATTTTTGTACGAGTTTAAACTGAGGCCACTAGAAATATTTGCAAGGCGTTTGGGGAAGGGACTGTTAATGAACAGACCATTCGCCGTTGGTTTGCTAAGTTTTCAGCTGGGGATACCGACTTGGAAAACTTGCCTCGAGGAAGACCTCCGTCCGTAACAGACAACGATGTCCTCAAACATACAGTAGAAGGAAACCCCTACCAAACAGTTAAAGGACTCTCAGCATAACTAAATGCAAGTGCATCCACCGTTTCAAGACATTTAAAGTGTATTGGGAAAGTAAAAAATGCTCGATACACGGGTACCTCATGATCTCACTGAGGGCAGCAAGACCCCATGTTTCAAAACATACCGTGCAAAAATTGAAAGGAACTAGGTTACGAAGTTCTTCCACACCCACCATATTCTCCCGACTTGTCTCCAACAGATTACCACCTGTTCAGGAATTTAGACAACTTCATCAAAGGAAAACTTATTGAAAATGATGATCAAGTGAAAAGTGCGTTTTCAGATTTTGTTTCACTTCAACAGACATTTCATGTGACACAACCCAATAGATGTTGAATAACTCTTGTTATTGTATTACCTGAAAAAAATAACCTGTACCTCTGCAACCCATGAAGGGTGTTGAGTTCAGTACTCACAGAGATCCATACTGTTTCATGCCCAACACCCGTGTAAGGAGCTGATTAGGCCTAGATCAAGCTCAGCTGCCATACCTTTTCCCCAACCTTTGGGTACCCACTTTATAGAGGCTGGGTATGCCCCAGAAGGGTCACTTCACGGCTGAAATAACAATTAATAATTCTGCCTCAGCCTAGTTTTGATCACTGGACCTGGAGAACAGTAGTCTAGTGTTCTACCCACTAGACCTTGCTACTCCCAGTTATTGTTAATACTAAAGTTAAGTATTCTTGAAGGGGTGTTTTTCCTCAATTTTTCTGAGAATCCTCATCTGTGACGTTTGTATTCATGATAATTGTTTCTTTGTTAATTTTTATGATTACGAAGAATATATCAGAATGGGGAGAAATGTTGATCTACTACTTGTACCTCTACAACCCATTCAGTACTTTTAGAGATTTGTACTGTTTCATGGCCAACAGCTGTGCAAGATGATTAGACTTAGATCACTCTCAGCCGCCAGGATTTTTTCTCTCAATCTAAGGGTAACCACTCTATAGATGCTGGGTATGCCCCAGGAGGTTCTCCATACCCTAAGCTCGTTCCATGGCTGAAATAACAGAATACATAATTCTGCTTCAGCTATCCACTAGACCATACCGCCTCAGAGAAACATTGATACAGCCACTTTTGTCCACTTCTCATCTGTGTAGGAAACCTCTCTTGATTGCTCCAAACATCTCGCCAGCAGCTGCCATTCATGGAGTCACCTCCTGACCAGTGTAGCATTAATTTTCATTCAGGTATTTGAAGTTCTTTACTTGTTCAAGGGTTATGGTTCAACTCTAATGACAAGCACTATTCTCCTTGCCTTCTTTCCTATCCTCATTAATTTCATTTTCATAGGTTTTACGACCTATTATCTTTAACCATTCTTCTTTTAACCTGTTCACATAGTAATGAAGGTTGAAATCTATAGCCATTTATGGTGAAATTCAGTTGGTGGTGAATGACAGTGACTACAAACCTGACTCAAATCAAATTTGTTAGCTCATTTTGCCATGTACTTACTTTTTTTTTAAAATGCTTATTTGCAGTTGGTGATCCTGACTACTGGCTACTTAGGACAATTACTTATTAAGATTTAAAAAACATAAAACTATTCCTTAAAAATTGAGTAACTTTTTCAGGAAGCAGTAATTCAGGAGGCGGTAGCAGTTTGGTTTCCAGTACCGCTTCCCCTCTTGTGTCTCCTTCTTCTTGTGAACCTCAGACGACCCCGTCAACGTTTTATTCACCCATGTCACAAGGCACGATAGATACTCCTGAAAGTCCAGTGGGTAAGTGATTCAAGAATTTTATTTATCAGTTGTTTATTTAATTTTTTTTGTTTAAATATATATTTTGAGTAAAAATTAAAATGAATAGAAAATATTTTAATTACACCTTTGCTGTGGTGTTAAATGCAGTTATTTACAATTGATACGTTAATTTCTAAAAGCTATGATATGAATTCTAAAAAAATTGACATGGAGTGGAATCTCTCATTAATTTATTATTAAACTAATTCAATTCTTTATACATTAAAATATAGATTTTTTTTTTTCTTTATTCATAATATTTTTATTTTTTTATAAATTATCCTTGAAATACAGGGAAAATCTAAGAAATTTGTTGAATGACAAAAACCACCAGAATTTCGGAAAGAATGAAGAGATATTGGCCTTAAAGAAAATAAATAAAACATCCACAAATAAATGATGGATTTAATATGTCCGATGGTGAATTATTAAAAAACAAAAAGAATATTTTTATGTTTTAGAATGAAATGTTTTAAAATGATTTGGAAAAAAATTAAATGTGTAATTAGTATCTTATGGAATTATTTACGTGTCTAAAGGACTCGAGTTTTTTCAGAAAAAATCAGAAAGTGGATTTTGATAAAAACTTAACAATTAAATCACAAATATGTCAAAATTTCAATTTTGAAAATACATCCTTTAGTAAAATAAAAAATAAGATAAAAATAAAAACTTTACCTCTACAACCTCTGAAAGGTTGTGAGCACATGTAGAGATTCGCACTGTTTCTAGGCTAATGGCTGGGCAATGAGGTGATTTAGCCTAGATCACTCTCAGTCGACCAGGTTTCTCCCCATTTTTGGGTATTCACTTATGGGAGGAGCGTGGTCTAGTGGGTAGAAGGCTAGTCTACTGTGCTCCGGGTCCTGGGTTCGAATCCCGGCTGTGGCGGAATATTATTTATTCTGTTATTTCAGCCGGGGCGATCCTGGGGTAGGGAGACCCTCATAGGGCACTCCCAGCCTCAATAAAGTGGGTACCAGAAAATGGGGGAAAAACCCTGGCGGCTGAGCGTGATGGCTTGGCCGAATCACCTCATTGCACGGCCGTTGGCCTAGAAATAGTACGAACCTCTACATGTACTGAGCCCAAAACTCTTCATGGGTTGTAGTGGTACAGGTTTTTTTTGGGGGATATCCACTTGATAGGGAGGTTCTCCATACCCTAGGGTTGCCCCATGACTGATAAGCAGAATAAATAATATTCTGCCACAGCCGGGATTTAAATCCAGGACTTGAAGAACAGTAGACTAGTGCTCCATCCACTAGAACCAACCGCTCCCTACATCCTTTAGTAGATTTTGAAAATCAGCTTCTCAATTCTCCTGGTACCTAAAGATTTACTTGCTAAGTTAGTATAAAATTTAGATTCTTAAGGATGTAATATAAGATCCTAAGCTTTTAAAGATTATACCAGGTTTATAATAAAATGGTGGAGGGCACTCACTCTAGTTATATATTTACTACATCCACATGCTTAATTTTAACAAATTAATTATTTGGTATCCAAATGAAGGGAGAAATGTTGGGTATTGATGTGCTAATTTCAAAACACATTATATTTTTCTCGGTTTATAATCTTGGGGTAAAAGCTGCGGAACAACTTTTTTTTAATTCGGTATTTTGATTCAATTTTTTTTTTTAATTGTATTCTTGCTTATTCATATTTAAATTCTTTTGTTGGGCAGATATGGAAAAAGATAAATCTGCCCATTCGTCCGCAAATTCGATTTCTCCCTGACTGGGAAAAGCAGGAAATTATATATAGACATATAGTTGTTTTTCTGAGTGAAGGGTAAATACTGAAACTTTATTTATTTAATTTTACTTATTGTCATGAATTAATTCATATGATGTTCTATATTTTAAAGTGTTTTTTTTTATCGTAGGCTTATTTCTTTTGTTCACAATTTTTTCTCTCCCTAATTTAACTTAATAAAAAATTAAAATGCTGCCGAATGTCAGCTACTGAGATTGTCTTGAACCAACATTTATTTGAAATGCCATCTGTTTTCATACAAAAGTCATCTTACATTAATTACTGTTAGTTTCAATATTTTATCACTGTTAACTTATTATTTTCCTTTTATATTGTCATTTACTTATATCGTTTGTTATCTCATTTGTTCTCAGCCCTGATGAAGGCCTAAAATTTAGGCCGGAATTCCAGCACACAATATAATAAGTTTTCTTATTAAGTGTGATTTATTTCATGACCATCTTCTCTAATTATTTATTCAATGGTCGACAGCTACTCCTTCATTATCTTATTTTAATTTACTTGATTAAAGTTTTGTTGCTAATGTTGGTTTCAGTGAGCGATAGCGTTAGAACGACTAATTCTCAAAGCCCCGGGCCGACTTCGAGCGAGGGTTACTCGAGCCCTACCCAGCAAGCGACCTGGAGTGGTTACACACTCACCTATACTCAGAGTATGCAACCACCTCCGCACCAACCGCTTCAGAATACCTACTGTAAGCAATACAGTTTCCCAGTTACGTTGAATTGCATCTTAGTACCAACTGTAGGATTGTGACTGCTATATTTAATTAGTGAAATAAAAAAATCCTTTGTAGGCATCACACAACTTTCACTTACTTCTTTGCTTGAATTAAATTAAATGTGTTTGAATTTTGTAGCAAAAATAATAGTAGAAGTTTTCAAAGACGTTTTATCTAGTTCCCATGGAACCGTTTGATAAATGGTCCCATCTGCACTTGATATCGCGTAGTAAATAATTATCTTACCTCAGCCTGGTTCGAACCCAGGCTCCATAGATTAATAGTTCATTGACATCGGACCATCTTATTCCAGCATAAATCCCCTGGTTCATGTGATCCCTTTTTTTGCTTATTTTGATTTCTAACTGATCATGGTGCAGGTATGATGTAAATAACACAAGAACCTTGTCAAAGAAATTCAGTATGTAGTGTTGAAACAATGCATGGCTTTTTATTTATTTATTTATTTATTTTTTATTCTTTTTTTATTGCTGCTTTTGTTAGAAAAAACATGAAATTTGTGTTGTTTGAATTTTTAAGTTCAAGATAATTCATTAGTAAAACTGTTTTTTTATCTAATCTATGTTTACAAACAGTAGACATCTCTTCATTAAATGTAATACTGTTCCTATTGAATATTTAAACCTATCTTTATTACAAGGCTAACTCAAATATGAATAGGAATTTCTAATTGGAGGCCAGACTGTCAACAGGAGGGAGTTAATACGTGGGGATGTCATGGAACAGTCTGTGGGCCTGTCTGAGGTGTCCTCCCAATTTCTCAGTCAGCATCACAATGAGTGAGCAGAAGGTCACACACCACTTAGTGCAACACTTAATCATTAAATTCCTCACTAATACAGGCATTAAACCAGCTGAAATCCTTCAAAGACTTACGGCATATTTTAGGTAGACATGTTTGAAGAAAACTCATGGGTGTGAATAGCACAGAAAGCTTTTGTTTGATTGGGTTAGGATCTTCTTCCAAATGGCTTTTGCTTCCTCAAGCTTAAAAATGTCTTGGGAAAGACCAGTTGACATGTCCAAAGAACTTCATAGTCTATAGTGAAAATAATGAATGTAAACTACGTTCGGAAATTCAGAAGGATGATAGTCCAATTGGCAGTCAAGAAAGAAAGAAAAACAAAAACAAAAACTGTACCTCTACAACCTATTTAGGGTTTTGGATTCAATACATATAGATTCCTACTGTTTCACAGCCAATGACCATGTGAAAGCAGGTATCCATTTTATAGAGGCTGGATGTGCCCCATAAGTGTCTCCATAACATGAAATAACAAAATAAATAATATTCTGTCACAGCTGGGATTCGAACCCAGGACCCAGAGAACAGTAGACTAGTGCTATATCCACCAGACCACACTGCTCCCCATCAAGAAATAAAGCACTGAAATAATATTAACTATTTATTGCTTTGCCAACATTTTGACCCACAATTGGATTGAAATGTTGGCAAAGCTCTCAATAGGTCAGGTTATTTCATTGTTTTCTTGTGTAAAATCATACGCTATACAATGGGAGTCCTAAAGTTACCTACCCATGTTTAATTACGATAAGAATCTTTAAGATGTACCTGACATCGCACTGGCTCGGGACCACCTTTCTAAGTCCTGTCCAGAGGACAGAAGAACGAAGGATTTTTTACTCTCATTAAGAAATCCTTGGGCCACCTGCCTATGTAACGTATTTAGTTCAAACCTGTCTGTAAATTAGATTTTACTTTTTGCGATATTCAGTTCAGTTTTCTAGGTGCATGTGTTTTTTTTGTTTTTTTTAATGTAGCTAGATGAGGTCTAGTTTATCTTGAATCTTTGATATTCTTTCTTATGAAAAGTAATAATTTGTGATTTAAAAATTATCATGGTAAAAAAATCTGTTACAATATACAGTGCATCCACTTATTGTAGCAGAAAGACAGGTGTAGATTATGATAAATAAAGTTTAAAAAAAATATATTATATATTCAGAATCAAATATTCAATCTTATTAATATAAGAAGAATATATGACTCTTCATTTACTTCTCATTTCTTAATAATTGATTAATATTTTTTTTTTTTTTTTTTAATCTAGGGACTCATGGAGTGGGTTCTGAGATAGGAGTCGGGGGTTTACTGTCCAGTCAACCAGCCCCGGAGCATTGGTGTTCCATTGCTTACTTTGAACTTGATACTCAGGTAGGGGAGACTTTCAAAGTGTCCTCTACTTCACCTAGTGTTACTGTCGACGGCTATGTTGATCCTTCAGGAGCGAGCAGGTTTTGTTTAGGTGCGCTCAGTAATGTCCATCGTACCGAACAGAGTGAACGAGCTAGGTATGCGATTTATTTCTTTATTTCAATAATTTTTCCTTAATGTTATTGGACGTATAAAAAAAAAGACTGTTTTTCAACCAAATATTTGTATTATTATTTCTTTGTTATAAAATTAAGGTGACCAGAGTTTTAGATGGGCAAAGCGGGACACTGAAAAATGCAATATACATGGTATAAAGTAAATGATATGAGATTTTTATGTATAATATATTATTTAACCTAAAACATGCAACAGAACTGAATATAATCCTTTAACACATTGACTGTATAACCATCCATATTCGGGACAGTCAAGTTTCTCATTGGGCCGCATCACCCGTATTCAAGGACCATTTTAATAAGAAAGTAGATGGCAGAAGCTTAAAATATCGACACTTGGTGATTGCTGGTGGATAAAGCCATTTATTCAACTTTATCTTCATACAAAATTAAAGAAAAAAACTGTTAAAGATTATGTCAAAATTTAAACTTCTGGCTTCCCTTGATGACTGCCAATACATAAGTCTCTTTCCAACAAAGTTACAAAGATGCCAGATCATGAGTAGTAGATCTTTTTTTTTCCATTCCAACATGTCTAAACACTAAATCAGACATTTGTTCCAACACTATGTGAATTGTCAGAGATTTGACTATGTACCGAAAGCCAGAGATAATACAAATGTTTAAACACAGGCCCAAGATCCATCATAGTTAATTAATTAATTAACCAAAGTAAAAGAACTGTGCTCAGGTTAAGATTCATTTTTAGGAGTGAGGAACAGAGTTTAAGAAACCTAATAAAAGTACTGTTTTGACAAGATTATTTATATTTTTAGAGTTATTACCAAGCATACAACTTAAAAATTTTAATGGCTAATTTTTTTTTATTGTTAGGCTTTGGAATACGGTCATTTTGACACCAAGCTTATTTTTTTACCTTCTGTAGAACTGGGTAACATTGGCCCCTAATATTTTGCAGAGTATAATGGTTTTATGTCTATTTTTTTCTAAAAAATGTCATCAAAATCGATGAGACACATTTGGGATCCTTTCCTAGTTAGTAGGAAATTAATTTTTTATAAGAATTTATATAATTTCCAGGTTACACATCGGTAAAGGCGTTCAACTGGACCTGCGAGGAGAAGGAGACGTGTGGCTGAGGTGCCTCTCCGACCACTCAGTCTTCGTGCAGTCCTACTACCTAGATCGGGAAGCCGGAAGATCGCCAGGAGATGCCGTTCACAAAATCTACCCATCTGCGTATATCAAAGTCAGATTTGTTGATTGGTATCTTTTTTCTTTTCATTTTATTCCCCTTAGATTACTTATTTTAAATGAAGTAGAATTGGAAATTTTACAATTTTCATATGGTAAATCCAGTTTTTTATGTTTTCGATCATCATCATAGTCATTCCCTCTTCTATTGCTGTTTGGTATGAGGGCCCTGCTTATAGAGTCTGGTCCAGATGTCTCTCTCCTGTACCAACTCTACTCTCATATTCCAATCTATTCCACCTCCTTTACATTGTTGTGTACTGCGAGGCCTTTCTCTGGGTCTTTTCCCTTTTGTACGAGTCTCATAAGTCTTCCTAGCGCTTCTTTCTGAATCCATCTTGAAAAGATGTCCAAACCACCTCAATTTGTGCTCCTCTAAAATGTTCTTTTCCGGTTTGACATCGAGATTAGCCCGTATGGTGGCATTCTGTATTTGATTATATGTGGATCATAAAAAGAATCCCTGAAAGTTCATGTATTACCTGTTAATGTACTCTTTTTTAATTACCCTTCATTTAATTTCCTTAAAATTATATATCCTTTTCATTTTTGTAATTATAAATATCCTTGACCTGATTAATTTCTCGTTACTATATGATATTTTTTTTTTTCAGGTTTTTGATTTGAGACAGTGTCATACCCAGATGCAGCACCAGGCAGCTACTGCACAAGCAGCCGCGGCAGCACAAGCAGCAGCAGTCGCTGGTCATATTCCAGGACCACATAGTGTTGGGGGAATTGCTCCAGCGATTAGTGAGTTTGGTTTTC
The DNA here is from genome assembly GCA_023052935.1 of Piezodorus guildinii. Classification (NCBI taxonomy): domain Eukaryota; kingdom Metazoa; phylum Arthropoda; class Insecta; order Hemiptera; family Pentatomidae; genus Piezodorus; species Piezodorus guildinii. The sequence continues at coordinate 166,535,452 of CM041294.1, read as the reverse complement.
AATTTTTTTTTTTTTTTACTATTATTTAATTTATTAAGGCTAGGTCGAGTATATAAAAGAGTTGTGCTAGTACTTTTCATTGATTTTCAATTCTATTGTTACTGTGTTTTACAGTTTAAATTTATATAGCTTATTTAGAAGCAAGGAAGACAGATGGCAGTGTTTGTGGGAGTTTACGGCAGAGTTTGTGGGAGTTTACGGCAGAGTTTGATTGTTTACGGCCTGGAACAATCGAGTCGGCTCCTTTTTCTTCTCTAGTTTTCAAAATGGAAATGAAATGAAAAAAAAAATATTATTCTGGGATCAAGTCCCCTTAGAATAATGAACAATGAACAAAAGAAATCCTTATGGTCTGGTTACTTAAAATAAATATATATAATAAAAAAAAGAAAAGAAAATATATATATATATATACATTGTTGTGATATATTAATTAGGCAGAAATAATAAGAATTGAGGAAGATCAAGAAGGCGCGAGGTTATCGGCCAATGAGAAAAATGAAATGAGGATGATCAAGAAGGCGCGAGGTGATCGGCCAATGAGAAAAAATAATCGAAATGCACAAAAAGCGGGAGAAAACGGTATGGGTTCCAGGAATAGCCGCTCTTAAGTCGTGGACAGTCGATCAGAATGGATGCATGGGAACTCTCTCTTCTGTTGTGAGCCGGGAGGAAGCAAGAGGTTGAAGACACGGGATTGGATTATGCCCCAACTATCAAATCATTATGATTTCAAACCATGATTAGTGCACTAACACGTTAAAATTAAGAAATTTGAAGACATCATTTTGAAAAATAGGAATGGAGAACCAACTGAAGATAGCTAATGCAGATAATTTATAATTTTTTAATTTAGTCAAATTTTAATAGTTTTTAAGTTATGTTTTATATTGTAGTATATTTCCTCAAGAATATAAGTTTTTTTAACCTTAGCCAAGACTCAGAGTTATTAATTTGAAAAACCCTAAATTACCATTCATTTTTCATTTAAAAATAAAATATTATTTCTTTTAAAAAATAAAATATTATAGCAATATATTGGGTTGTTTCAGATGAAATGTCCGTTTTTATAGTTTCTGAAATACATAAAGGATTTTGCAGGTCTCTGTTGTTTTCTTCCGAATGTTTACATATTTAAAGTAAACAGTTACTAATCCTCTACCTTTGTATTATAAACATTAGCTTCCCAATCAATTACCCACTTTTTATAAATACATGGAAACACACGATTTTCGAGTAATATTTTTGTACGAGTTTAAACTCGGCCATTCAGCAGCTGAGGCCACTAGAAATATTTGCAAGGCGTTTGGGAAGGGAGTGTTAATGAACGGACCATTCGCTGTTGTTAAGTTTTCAGTTGGGGATACTGACTTGGACAACTTGCCCCGAGGAAGACTTCCGTCCGTAATAGACAACGATGTCCTCAAACATACAGTAGAAGGAAAACCCTACCAAACAGTTAAAGCACAACTAAATGCAAGTACATCTACCGTTTCCAGACATTTAATGTGTATTGGGAAAGTAAAAAAGATCGATACACTGGTACCTCATGATCTCACTGAGCGGCAGCAAGACCCCATGTTTCAAAACATACCGTGCAAAAATTGAAAGAACTGGGCTATGAAGTTCTTCCGCACCCACCATATTCTCCTGACTTGTCTCCAACAGATTACCAACTGTTCAGGAATTTAGACAACTTTGTCAAAGGAAAACTTTTTGAAAATGATGATCAAGTGAAAAGTGCGTTTTCAGATTTTGTTTCATTTCATAGCTCAGAGTTTTTCAGTTCGAGGACAAAAAAGTTGGTGTCACGTTGGGAAAAATGTGTAGAAAAAGAAGGTAAATACTTTGAATAAAATTATCTTGTTTTCATATCTTATTTTTAATAAAAATCCTTTACCTTGAAAACGGACATTTCATGTGGCACAACCAAATATATTTAACAAACAAAAAAAGAAATATATAAATACATATAAAAGATCAAATATTCATTATATCTATAAATATTTGCAAATTTATACTATACATACCTATATTTTACAAAGGAACGGAAGATTGAGATTGGAGTAGGTAGTGGAAGAGTTGATGTTTGAAGGAAGAAAGAGAGGTGGCTTTACGGATGGAGATGGGCAGCGAATTCCAGAAGGATGAGGAACGAACGAGAAACGATTTGTGAAAGGATGCAGTTTTATGTGATAGGGTATAAATTTTGATTGATTGGGTTCTAGTATTTAACGAATGGATATCAAAGCGGAGAATGAGGAGCTCAGTTATGTTGGAAGGTTTTCTATTTTTTAAAGTTTGGAATAGGTAAGAATGAAAATTCCTATGAAAATGAAATTTCATATTTAAGACAACTAGCACTCTAGATGTTACAGCAACTTTTTCATTAAAATCAGCTAACCAGAAGGGGGCCACGTCATACCATGCATTTTGCACCTTTTTACAATTTTCTCAAAAATTACGATTTTGATTAAACTCAGTATGTCGATGTAAAATTGAACAGGCTTCAATATCATGTAGGTTTCATTGTGATTGAAATAGTCTAACAGGGCTTAAATGCCGATATTTCAAAATTTCTTCCCTAAAGTACCTTTAATTTTGTAGATTTGAAAAAATTAACAATATCATCTGATCAGCTTTGCTAAAAAACAGTTAAATATATGATTGAAGGAAACTGCAAAAATATTTTTTAATGCAATTTTTTGTCTTTGAACATAAGAACAGTAATATACTTGTATAATATACCGTTGGAATGCTAAAGATTTAGAAAAAATATTATCTTATACATAATATTGTAAAAGTTAACGGAGAGTGATGATAGCCGATAAAACAAACTGATTGTCGTAGATAATAATTTAATAGATTATTTAATAAAACACATGTTTCTTTTACAATAGACATAAATAATTCTCTAACAATTTATTTTTGTTTATAAATTTGTTTGAAAATTCTTAAATTGATATAAATAAAGGAGGTAAGTGAAAGTCGTATGTTGCGCGCACCAGAGTTTTTTTATTCCTCATACTATATGACTAGTTTTTATTTTTAATATACCAAATTTTATGTTGAAAAGAGTTCAAATATCTTATTTTAATGTTAAATTATTTAAATTTTATTGATATTAGTTTATCAAAATTTCCATCATACTTCATTTATCTTTATCTTTTAACTAACACGTCACACCCTATTCTTCGGTTAAATTTTAATCTTACATCTTTCTCTTACATGAGACAGATTGGAGGATGAAGCAAAGTCTTTAGACTTAGTAAAGATTGAATTCCTAAAAAGTTAACATGTGCTTAGCAGATGTAAGATGATTGGCACCCAAGGTTATGTTGGACTATTGTGTGTAGTTTTCAGGGATTTAGGCTAGGGCAGTAGTCACCAGATTGAATTGTGTAAGCAAAGATCAGTGTTATCAGCATTGAACCTTTGTGTTCATTAAGCCTATTATTATTAAGCTTAACGACCCTAATTGTTTCAGTACCATAAATATCTCTATGTTTCTTGCTTCAGTGTTTGTTCTAATTAAAACATTTTGACAGGTTTAAGCTCTGCAGCTTGTATTGGAGTCGATGACTAAGGAGACTGTGCATATTACGTTTAAGTTTTGTTAAAGGATGGGGCCCAGATTATCCACGAAGCTCTATAAAAGATACTCCATGTTGGATTGAAGTAAGTAACTATATTATACATATGTATTTTAAATTTATATATTTATGTAAGTGGTAATTTAAACAACTATGTTATTCTGTTTAGGTTCACTTGCACAGAGCATTACAATTATTGGACGAAGTTCTCCATACCATGCCCATTGATGGTCCACGAGGAATAGAGTAAAATGAAAAATTTAAATCATGACTACTAATGTATCTGGTACCAAAAAGTACCTGATACACAAAAGCTCGTACACAGTGATTGTAACGGGTACTTTTTGTATTAACTTCCATCCAAGTTCTGGATTCTGTAATTGAACCTTGATAGTAAAATATCAAGTTGTGTAATTTGAACGGTTCCTTTATACCTGTACCTTTATATCTACTCCTATATTTATCGATAGACCTCGGTTTTGTCACATAAAGTGACAGGTTATGATGTACAGATTTTTTAATTTCATTTATCCTGATCTAATGATTTGTTTCAATTTTAAATAAATAGGTACCTAATTATAAGATGTGACTTTACTTTTTTTCACCCAATCAAATCCTTATTAATGTAGATATTATTGTTGACCGTAGAATAATTTATTGATGAATTTATAATATATTAAGGAGTAAGGTCAGCAAATAAAACACAAATAAGAAAACTTCTTTTATTGAGTGTCGTTTCTTCTGTAATCTGTAGATCCTCTGCGGTAGTCTCCTGGATGAAGGCTTAAAATTTAGGCCAAAATGTTGGTACACAATATATTAAGTTTACTTATTTAAGTGTTTTCTTTAATGATCACATCCTCAACCAATTTCTCAAATTATTTTTGAACCTAGTTTATAGTGGTAAAAAGGCTTATGGTTTTCATGATTATTGAATAAAATTCTGAATAAATATAGGAATTAAAATATATGTAATGTTTAGAAAATGAAAATAATTTTATTTTGAGTCTAGGCCCTTACGAATTACAGATATACAATATGTCTGACCAACAGAGGAAAGGAACCTAATTAATTTTTAGATGAGGATGATGGTTGGGGGTGCGGTCATCAGAAAGAAACACACATTAAAAAGTAGATCTTATTTTAATTGTTTGCCAACATTTCAGCCTACATTGGTGGCCTTCATCAGGGCTAAGAGAAACAAGATATCAACCAAAGTAATAATAAACTTAATAATATGTTAGGTATATAATAATAATATGGTGACAGTAATATAATATGGAAGTAAACAAAATTAAGATGATAATCTGTCAGTAAGAATATTTAAAGAGAAACTAAGGAAATGATTGAATGTTTAGGAAATCTTTCCCTATTCATATATTTTTCCATTATATATCCTGATATATAATGGTTTGTTTAATATTACATTACTTTAAAAAAAAATTCATTCATATTGCTTCTCGTTTCTAATGATTATGTTCTTTTATATACTACCTATGTTTTTTTTTTATATATCTGAAAGCTAGAAGAAAAGCCTTGAAAGATTACTAGTGCATCCAGCGCATATAGCAATCCTCTTAGAATACCTCGGTAACAGAAGGACAATCTGACAGCTATACATATTATATTTGTTTGTATTTTGTTCGAAAATAAAACAGAGGTAGAAAAAAAAAAAAAAAAAAAAAATATATACTGTCAAATATCACTTCCAAATTGTTCACATATTGTTATTTTAACATAAAATCATTTGCTTAGTTTCTCTTTAAATATTCTTATTGAAATAATATCATGTTAATTTTGTTAAGATTAACTTAATTAACTCCATTATTAATTAATTTTTATATATGACAAAAATGAAACCACCCTTCTTTCATCAATATTTTATTATCAATAATAAATTGAATATGTCGTTCAATCTTTTAACAACATTTTAATAATGTTTCGAGGCTTTGCCTCCTCTTCAGGTGTTATAAAAACATCACTATTAGATCATTTTTTTTTTAAAACATAATTTATCATATTATTTTTACTATTTTCCTTTCACGACATATAATATCTTTTATTTTCTAACATAATATTTCTATAGTAAAATGTAAGATTTTGACGATTCCTATGAGGATGAAGATGGAAAATTATATTAATGAATCAAGATTTCAAAGTATATAAAAAATATATGATCAAACAGTGATGTTTAAAAAAATGGTTTTAGGATATCTGAAGATGATGAAGCAAAGCTTGTGGTTAAAAGATAGCAAAGCAATTATTGTTAAAAGATAGGATGATTTATTTAATATTCTATTGTTTATAATAAAATATGTATGAAAGAAGAGTAGTTCCATTCTTGTAATATATAATCAATTCTTCTTCTTCCAGTGGCGTGACAGGGCATGTAGGCCCTTGGCCACGTGGTTTATTCTCCTGGGAGAATACACATGCGTTTCTAGATGAATTTTATAGGGTAGAGTCATCACTCCCTATGCCTATTTTTGTGAGTGTCCAACACTTGACTGACGGGTCTCAAATACAGGGGGAGAGGCTATGAATGACTCCATTAATTTAAATCCTGGAAAAAGTCCCTCCAGACTGGGATTCGAACTCACAACCTTAAGCGTGGAGACTAGTGTGCTAGCCATCCAGCCACGGGCTCCCTCAATATATAATTAATTAACTCTTCTTAATATATAAAAAATGAAGTAATTTTTAATTTTAATAGTAGGTGAATTATATATACATCAAAACTAAGAGAGAAAAAAATTATAGATAATTAATTAAATGAAAAATAGATGAGCTGACAAAAAGTTTAAGTATGGGCAATGAACTAACATTTTTCATCATTCAAAGTATATGTAGAATTGAAATATATATATATATAAAGATGCAGCATGACGGATATAACTAGGTAGGTATAAAATTTCAGAGGTTAGTAGAGCGGACAATCAAGGAACGCTCTTAAGTTTTATGTGGGTAGGGTAGTAATGTAAAATTCAGAATGGTGCGATCTTGTTTCAATGGAGTGAACTGAGAATTCAAATTGCAGAAGAGTGTGGATGTAGGGAGGATGCTGGGTGTTAATTGTGTGATTCTAGGAAATATTGTCTGCAAGTGAGGGAAAGGAACTAATTTATCTTATCTTAATATAAGTGGCTACTATAAGACCTCTACGAAGTGCCGAACACATATCTTTAGAGTATGTTCATAATTCACTGCAGTCTGTCCTCAAGCACATTTAAAAGGCCACTGAAATTCTTTATCACAAAGCTCATGTTGCTTTGATTCCTAAGATGAGCAACTAATGAACTATTCATCATTACATTTTTATTTTTAAATATATCTAAGCAGTTTTATTTTATTATTTTTTTCAAATTTTTAATAAATAGTTATGGCTGATTTCATGTAATTTGATTTTCAATAATTGTCAATCTTCTTATTTGGGTAAGGAAGAATACATCTAACTCAAGTATTTGCGCCTGTCAGAATGCTGAGTATAATATAAAAGGACTGACACAACGTGAAGTACCGATAATTTAAATAAAAACACTCTGTTAGAGAACTTGTTTGTTTGTTTATTCCTTTAATGTCACTTTTATGCTACTATGGCTAATCGGACGATGCTACGGTAGGAGTCCTAAATTTTACCTATCCAGGTTTTATTAGGATAGGGATCTTTAACGAGTACATGACATCGCACAGGCTCGGGACCACCTTTTAACGCTCCCTCCGAAGGACGACATAAGTAAGGATTTTTTACTCCTATTTTACTACTAAAATCCTAGGGCCACCCGCGACCTTTGGCATAGAAAGCTGTTATGCTGGTGACCCCCCCCTTGTTAGAGAACTGGTTGTCAAGTAGTTTAATTAATTATCACACCACCCAAATATCAAGCTGTTCAGTTCCATGGTTGATGCTTGCTAAAATTATTTTAAGTCCTCTCTGTTTATGTAGAATTATTTTCATTTATAACAATTAGGATATAAGTAATTGATGGGAACTAATTTCACTACTTTTGTAGCCGTTATGTTTATATTTTAAGTCCCTGGCCCTGAAATGACTAACACACTATATATTTTCTAGATCCTGATGGGTTCTATAGCCATATTTTAGGAACAAATAGGTGCTAATACGTGTTTAAGTTTCAGTGTGAAATTCCATTGCACCAGACCCCTGTGTTTTATACTGATTCTAATATTTTAATAACAAATACTACTAAGACGTGCATAAGTTTCCAATGGAAATTACATAGGTGCAATGCCAGCGGCGCGGAACTTCCGGTCGTTGATTCGTTTCCAAAGGCTATAACAGTTCAAAATAAGAACATCAATACATAGGGCTAGGAACAAAGATTTGTGACGATGCAGGAATAACCAAGGCAATCGTTATAAATTTCAAGCATCTTCTAAATTACTTGATACCCTTACTTTGCCTCACAACCTATTTAATTAATTCCATGTTTCATTAAGTAATTTAAGAGTGATTTTTTATCAAACCTGTACTAGAATAACTTTCTTTACCGCATTACTCGAAAATATGTTGTTATCCTTAAACCATTTCGAAGATTTCGTTTTACTATCACTCGTAAAACCCACCAGTTCTTAGTTTCTTCTCTCATTATCCCTTATTTTGTCTACGGTTAGATTTTGTATGTGCTCCGATAAGAATGAAACGAAACTTTAGATTGTTTCATAAGATTCATCTCCAGACGCTTCCATGTCTCCAGTATGTCTAACGAGCTTAAGTGGCTCTATCCTGTTTTCCGTTGGCAATACTTCCTAATTTTTCTGATAGTTTAGAACAAAAAATGGTCCCTAAATTCTTGTTATATCCACCCCGTACTCCTCCGCCCACTTAGCAAACACGATATCCCAATCAATTAACTTGCGCATTTTGTCTATCCAGGTTTAATTAGGTTAGGGATCTTTAACGAGTATCTGACATCGCAAAGACTCGGGACCACCTTTTTACGTCCCCTCCGGGAAAAGGGCATAACTAAGGATTTTTTACTCCCATTAAAAAATCTTAGGACCACCTGCGGGTTTGAACCCTTGACCTTTGGCATAGAAGGCTACTAGCCACCTTACTACAGGTGATCCCATCCCATCTTTTTTTTTCGAGTGCTTCCTCAGTAGTGTCGTCGGCTTTACATCCCCACTACTCGCTCCCGTCTTTAAAAAAAAATAGATTTAACTAACTAATTTATTAATTAACCAATTGTGATAATTTTTTTTCTAATTTAATGACGAACTATTACTAGGTCAGACTAATGTAACGGAAAATTTACAATTTGGTTGTTCTAAGCTGACTAAAAATTCCACAATAATACTTATTTTTTATTTGAATCATACATTAACAACAAATGTATCCTATGTAAATCAAATACTCCTCTATACAGATAGATCGTTGGACCCCATGAAAATTTATGCGCCCCTTCAAATTAGCTTCCAACAAAAAGTCGTAGACAATTTTATTGTAAATAAAGATCTTCGTATATTTATTTTCCAAATTAGTAATTTACTCATTAGTCAATTTTGTCTATAGTATCATTTTATTTTACAAAACATGAATTGAGACTGGTTAAATTTGAATTTTAAAGTAGGCAACACTGGCAATTTCATAAACACTTGTTTTATTTGAAATGTACGGGTTGGTTTTAAACAATTTTACTAGTAAACTAAAATGGTTTTTATTTACGATTTTAGTGTCGTGATTGACGTTATCTTTAAAATGGCCATATTCCCTGCATTTGGACAATTATGGTAGCTGATAATGAATATTTTTGTGTAAAGTTACGTAGTGTTTTTATGTTTATCATTACTCATTCTTTTCTGGAAAGCTTTTCTAATGTTCGAGAATTGATTTTAAATAAATAAATATTGTTAATTATGGAATCAAAACATTTGTGCAGTGTTTATTACTCCATGAAGATCCTAGTATTTCTGTTATTGTTTACATACTCCAGTAGTTATGATGTTTCTTGTCCCTCAAAATGTAGTTGTACAGAATCTCATGCAAAGGATCATTCAAATGATCACGAGAGATTTAAAGCTAAATGTGGTGGAGGAGAAACTGTAATAACTAGCATAGAAGAAATTCAGTTAAACCACTTTGGAAATCTTTCTGATTTAGTTACTCTGTAAGTCTTATATTTCATATTAGTAATCGCTATGCTATACCATTGTGCTTAGACATTTATAACTTTATTATTGTTTCTTGTTTTAGAGATTTGTCATCTAACAATATCACTGAGTTGCCTTATACAATGTTTTGGATGCAAGATCTCCAAAAGCTGTAATATTTTTTATTTTATATTTTCATTATGAAATGTATACATTTGGCAGGTATTTAGTTTTAATTTTTTTTGCAGACATTTGAATAAAAATCAAATTGCCAAAATCGACGATGGTGCGTTTTTGAATTTGTCATCTCTTAAAAAGCTGTAAGTATCACCAGTATTACTAGTATTGGTTTAATTATAAGCCCTATTTTAAATTTATAAACTTGAGTTAATGTTATATCTGGACTGTGCCCCTGTGTATTTCAAGTACTTGTTCTGTTAAGTGATGAAGTTCGAGCTAAACAATGATAGAGACAGACATGTGATTGTAGATAACGGGTGATAAGTCACTTTCACGATGGTATTCCACTGTCAATTTATTTATAGTAAATATATCATGATTACCCCAATTTTAAATATAATTTTATAATGTTTTAAAAACTTTATTATTAATTTTTTTAGAAGGGAAGGCACTGTTTGCAATATTAAAAATAATATATATTTTAAAATTATGTTTTCAAATTCTAAGAAAATACTTAAATTGTTAATATATATAAAAACTGTTAGTTATGAGGCGACTTTACCATTTAGGTTTCATCTAAACTAATATTTAATGATGTAAGATTTTTTTAAAAGTAATAATTGATGCTATTATACTCTTTTATTTAAAATAATCACACTTTTCTGTCTCTCTTTGCAAGTACTTTTAGAACTGAAACTCATCATGTAACATATTTTGTATGTTTTTTCATGAGGTAGTAATTATTTTGATTAAATATATATTATTGGACGATGTTTTGTGCCACAAACTAAAACAACCAAACTTCTTGTTTATGATATTTATATGTGACATTATAAAAGTTAACATTTTATAGTGCATTTAATCATAATTTCTTTTTTGTTTTTGTTTAGTGATCTCTCCAACAACCAAATCAGCTACATTGGACGAGAAACTTTTGAAGGACTTATTAATCTGGAAAAATTGTTAGTATTAGTTAAATAAGTCAACGTTGAATGTAGTATTATGTTTTCATGATTAACAATCTGTTTTTACTTTATGTTTCAGAAAGCTTGCACAAAACTATATTAGACATATCAAAGAAGGAACATTTGATTTTTTAATTGCTTTAAAACAACTGTAAGTACTTACAACATTAAATAAGATGTATCTATTAAAGAATTATTTGATTTTCTTTTCTCTAAAAGGATTAATTGAGTTTTAACACTATATTCACATTGTAACAAAGTATTTGTTAAATTAATGTTGTTTATTGATTTTTATAATTTTAATTTGGGAACAAATTTTCTTGAATGACATTATATTTAGTTATTTCATATTATTAATTAATTTTTATGAAATTTTAAATTTAAATGATCTGTTATAAATTAATCTAGATCACTGCAAAGTCAGATGAAAGATACCTCCTTACTTTTGAGTGGAAAATCGTTCTATAAATTTATGGGCCCATCTGTGAGAATGATCAATGGAGAAGGCGTAGAAATTGAGATATCTTTTAACTCTATTACGAGCCTGATATTATTGCAATCACCAAAGTGGTGAGGTTGAAGTGGGCAGGACACCTCGCACGTATGTCTGATGAGTCTACCCTAAAGAATATTCTAACATAGTAACAGTTCGGCCAGGGCTGAGTTAAGAGACTTGGGCTGTGGTGGTTGGACTGTTTCGCATCTGATTCAAGGACCATCGTAGTTATAAATTGGATCACAGATGCATCAAATATGAACACTTGGTTATCACTGGTTGAGGAAGCTAATTATTCAACTTTGTCTTAACACCAAATAAAAAAAAAAAAAACTGTTAGATTATGTCAAAATTTAAAATTCTCCTTAACTTTATGGTTGCTAATTCACAAGTTTCTTTCCAAAAAAGTTACAAAGCTGCTGTATCATGAATAATATTTTTTTTTTCCTTCCAACACGCCTAGACAACATTTGTTCCGACAGTCTGAACTGTCAGAGGTTTGCCAATGTACCTAAAGCCAGAGATAATACAAATGTTTGAACACAGGCCCAAGATCCATCATAGTTAATTAATTAATTAACCAAAGTAAAAAAAAATTGTGCTTAGATTAAGATTACTTTTTAGTTGTGAGGAACAGTTTTTAAGAAATCTTATTAAAAGTACTGTTTTGACAAGATTATTTATATTTTTAGGGTTATTACCAAGCATAAAACTTAAAAATTTTAATGACTTATTTTACTTTCACTTACTATAAATAGTAAGGGAAAGTACTGCGATCGTGAAAATTTTGAATTCCAGTTATCAATGGAAAAAACATTTTAGGTCCCCTGAGTCCTAATAACCAAGTCCCGCAAAAAGGTCTGTGTGTGTGGTAACTCCCGGGCGGAAACGGTAAGTCCTATGAAACTGAAATTTCATATTTAAGACAAATATACGCCCGAGACGTTACAAAACTTTTTTTCAACAAAATGAGCTTACCAGAAGAGCCACTGTATACAATGCATTTTGCCCTTTTTTTCGATTTTCTTGAAAATGGTTCCGACGATTTTGGTTAAACTCGCTATATCGATGTAAAATTTAATGGGCGTTAATATCATGTAGGTTTCATTCTGATTAAAATGGTCTGACAGGGCTTAAATGCCGATATTAAAAATTTTCTTTCTCTAAAGTTCCTTTCATTTTGTTGATTCTATAAAAATAACTAAATTATCTTGTTACCACTGATGAAAAACAGCTAAATATGCAAGTTGAGCGAATTTGAAAAGCAACCAAAGAAGAAAACCGAAAAAATATTTTTTTAATGCAATTTTTTGTTTTTGAACATAAGAACAGTACTATACTTGTATGATATACCGTTGGAAAGCTAAATATTTTAGAAAAAATATTATCTTATACCCAAGCTTTTAAAAGTTAATAGAGAGTGATGAGAAGAAGATAAAACTAACTGATTATTTTAGATAATAAAATAAAAGATTTTTTAATAAAACACATGTTTCTATATAAATTAAATTTATTTAATTCTTTAATAGTTTCACGTATTTTTAACTCTAACTCTATTTGAAAATTCTTTCATTGATTTTTCAAATTGATGTAAGTGAAAGTCGTGTGTTGCCCATACCAGATTTTTAACTATTTATTACTGGTGATTTCAATAAAACTTCAGATTCTTGTAAACATTTTTAATTAACTATACAAGAGCCATTTTGATCCATTAAATGTGCCATCTTTCAGATATTGTTCTTCATTCTATATAAATTCAATTTAATTAATTCTTTAATAGTTTCACGTATTTTTATCTCTAACTGTATTTGAAAATGCTTTCATTGATTTGAAAAATGGAGGTAAGTGAAAGTCGTGTGTTGCCCGTACCAGATTTTTTTTTATTGTTCCGCTTCAGAGTACGGTAATTTTGACTCCTAACTTGTTTTTTGACCTTCAGTAGATTTGGGTAGCATTGGCTTCTAATATTTTGCAGAGAATTAATTGTTCATGTCTAGTTTTACCTTTAAAAATTTCATCAAAATCGGTGAGGCTCAATTAGGATCCTGTGCTTGTTGACCTTATATATTAATGCTCCTGTGATTCTTCAATTTAGTTTGTTTATGATATTTATAAATGTCTTCTTTTACTTATGTAAATTATATATCTTGATTTTCTGATTTCAGAGACTTATCTTTGAACCCGTTAGTCTGTGATTGTGACCTGTGGTGGATGGGATCTTGGGCAACAAACTCCAACGTGAAATTATCCTTAAATACCAAGTGTGCCGAACCATTGAGTTTAAGAGATCAACCGATTAAGAAGTTCCAATCTTCTGCTCAGTGCATGCGACAAGAAAACGCACCTATCATAGAGCTTTCGCCAGATCATGATCAGGTATTTGGATTGTCCGTCGTTCTATTTATGAGATCTCTCAAGAGTTTATATCTTTTTACTAAATAGAATTTTTCTATGATTAATATTCTTTGTGTTCTTAGGTTGTATTTGAAGGAGACTCTTTGCGTATGGATTGTCGATCTGGATTAGGAAGCCATGAATCAAAAGTTGTTTGGTATTGGGCTGGCCTCCCCCCCGAAACTGTTTTCACTAATTCAGTTCATGTCGAGAATAAACAGTTCGACATAGTTAATTCAGATTCTTCTGGAATTATTGAAAGGTAATTTATTGTTGTTTGTTGTTTATACTTTTAAAAATCTGGTGCAATGTAAGTGTATTTATCATACTACTTTGGATATAAACAAATTTATATTCTTTTTGAGCTAGTAACTTTAGGAATATTTCTTTGAATGTAAATAGTAATGGGATCAAGTATAGATTTGTCAGGATATGTTGACGAAAATTAAAATTGTCCAAGTTTAAATATTATTTATGGATTGTTTTCATAATGTATCCTTTTCCATCTAAATTCTCAAAAGGTCTATAATCCATTTTTTTACGAAAATTGCTGTCTTTATGTCATAAGAATAATGAAAGATCCTTTTATATATACTTTTTTTTTTTTTCTGTATTGTTGGATTTCCTTTGCTAAAATTTTCGGAAGAAATAGAAAATATATCTGTTTGCATAAATATAAAATATATCTGAACAAGTGATGTTTAGTGAATAACGTGGATGGGATAAAACGTCCCATTTGAAGCCCATTAAATGCTACTAATTCCTTAAAGAGAGATAGTTCCAAGCATTGATTTTGGAATTAGTGATAGGCATACCCACCCAGGTATCTTCAGATAGTCAAAAACTGTCAATTTGCTAGAATTTAATTCAGCAGCTTATTTATTATTTTCAATAGGGGTACTCACTACGTTTGCTATAGCATGCTATTTGTGCTAAACCCATCAACTTTATACAGGAAATAACTGTAGAAACTCGACGGGTTTAGCAAAATAACACAAATAGCATGCTATAGCAAACGTAGTGAGTACCCCTAATGTATGCTGTGATATACATTGTTAAACTCAGATGGGCCTAGGGACGTTTTTTTTCAAATATCCTGATCTTGACTGGGAATACCACTACTGCACATTGCTGTCAGTAACTGAATCATCAGCATACATAATATCTCATTTGCAGTTTGGGCCCCGTGCATTTTTCTTTTTTCAAAGAAAAGCATAATATGTTGAAAATATACTTTATTGTTGCTCACATTCAGTTTGTATAAAGCTTTAAGATAAGAGACAAAAGGGCAATGTAAACGCCGATAATAAATTTAGAATTGAAAATTTATTAAACAAATTTATTATTCAATACATGGATTGAAAGGAAAAATATAACATTTTTTGATAGTTTAAGAGGTATGACTATCATGACTCAGAGGTACTCTGTACCTCCACAATGCCAAAGGTCACGGGTTCAAACCCAAAATACAAATCCTGGTGGTCTATAGGATTTTTTAATGGGAGTAAAATATCCTTACTTATGCCGTCCTTCGGAGGGGACGTTAAAAGGTGGTCCTGAGCCTGTGCAATGTGCGGTACTCGTTAAATATCCCTATCCTAATAAAACCTGGATAGGCAAAATTTAGGACTCCCTCTGTAGCATCGTCCGATTAGCCATAGTAGCATAAATGACGTTAAGTAAATAAACTAACAAACATAACTTTTTTAAAAATCTCTACCAACATTCTGGACAGCCCTAAATTATTAATTAGAAGTAATCTTGGCTCATTTCAGAACAGCAATTTCTTTATTATTTGTATGTATAGATCAATTTGTAAATGTACTGATTTCATTTTTCTTTTGCTAACATAATTTCATCCTGTAATTACTTACCTTTTCCCTAAATTATATATTATTTTGCTATTAAGTAATGTACTATTATGTCCCTAAATGTTTTATTAGAGTTTAATAATATTTAAAAATGTTTTCAGCACACTAATTATTGACAAATTAGAAAATAATCACACTGGCGAATGGAATTGTGAACTGTTTTCTAACGAAGGAAACCATTCAAGTACCGTCTCTGTGATAGTTATCTCAAATTCAACCAAATACTGCAAGCCTATTGGTAGGTGCTGTCTTAACTATAATATATTTATATTAATTATTTTTACAGTGTTTGACAATGATAACATTAATAATTTATAATAACTATCTACATACAGTTTATTCTACTCAATTAAAAAAAGATATATGGAATAGGGTTATTTTCCTATGAATAGAATCAAAATTAGAATCTGTTTCCGTTTAAAATTTCTTCAGTTTAAAGGTTTCCTCAACCAAACCCCTGCTTGAATAGACCCCTCCACTCTATCATCTTCATCTCCTTCTGCTCAGCCTTCTAATCCATCTTCAGCTTTGGTATCCTTTCATCACTCACCCTTCTTACTTCGCCATAATATCTGAGTTTTAATATAATAAGAATATTTATTCATTTATATACAATATTTGTGAAGCTCCTCTACATGTCTTTTAGCCTATTTACTAGATGTGTTGTACCATATAGTTGCAAATATCAATAAATAATTATTAAAAAAATTAGCTAACTTTACCTCAGTTTGTTGTTTTAATTTATTTGAATCAATATTAGAATATCTTTTGATTTTTAGTGACTGAAGACAACAAGGGCCGGTACGTTTGGCCTAAAACTGTCGCTGGACACGTTGTAGAACTGCCATGCCAGGCCGAGATAGGGATAGGTATAGCGAGGAACAACTGCACTCTGGATGGCGAATGGCAGAATCTCAACACTTCTGTCTGCGCCTATACAAGTGAAACTACCAGGATATTACAGCAGTTCGCTCTGGTAACTTTGTTTGTTATTCTTATTTTTAGGTTTAATTAGCTTCAGTTTATGGGAAAATCAACCGCTCACTTATTATTATTAGAGTCAAAGAATATCAATTTATAATTAAGATCATGTTAAGATAACAGGATAATAATAAATAATTAGATAAATTGTAAATATTGCCAAACAAAGTATTTGAAAAACCAGATCCTTACGACATGGTTTCAGATGCTGATTTCCAAAATACATTTTTTACAAAATTTATCTTTTGATATATTAGTATTTTAATCGTTTAGTTATTATCAAAAACTTGCATTCCAAGGATCGCCTGTAGCAGGGTGGCCAGCATAACAGCCAATACCATACCAATACCATATATACCAAAGGTCACAGGTTCAAACCCGCAGGTGGTCCTAGGATTTTTTGATGGAAAAAAAATCCTTAGTTATGCAATCCCTCAGAGGGGATGTAAAAAGGTGGTTCTGAGCCTGTGTTATATCAGGCTCTCGTTAAAGATCTCTATCCTAATCAAACCTGGATAGGCAAAATTTAGGACTCCCATTGTAGCATTATCTGATTAGCCACAGTAGCATAAAAAAAAGTACTACGTATTCAGGGTGTCTTGTCATATTGTGAGACCTTTAATCAAAATCTTCATTTTTGAGAAAATCATAAAAAAGTACAAAATGCATGGCATGGTATAAAGCAGCATTTTCGGTCATCCGATTTGAAAAAGTTGCTTTAAATGTCGGTGTATAGTTATATAGTGAAATATTAATTTTCAGTTTAGTACAACTTTTCGTTTTCGTGCTAGATCACACAAACACACACACACAGACCTTTTGGCGGGACTTGGTCATTTGGAATCAGTGGGCCCTAAAACGCGTATTTCTGATGAAAACTTGAATTAGAAAGTTTTCATGATAGCAATACTTTCCCTTACTATGTATTTCATTTATAGATAAGTGAAAGTAAAAGATATTATAGACTTCAAAAATAATTTTCCATTTGAACTCCTACTTTTCAATATTATTATTAATTCATATAAAATAATTATATCAATATTTTTGTTTTTCAGATGAATTTAACCAAAGCGAGGGACACAATATTCGAAAGTGCCAAAAGACTTAACAACTATACTATTGAAAACAGACACTTGTTGACTGACACGATGGATATAGTGTTTGTTACTCAAACAGTTAAGAAGTATTTGGAATTCTTAGATGAAGAAAAAAATGTAATTATTTTTTAAACATATTAAACAGTTGACCATATATTTATAATGAAGTTGGTTTGAGTAGTGGTCAATAAATGATTTTTAAAAAAATCGTGATAACTTATATTGAGACCAACAATTTGACCAACATTGGGGTCTTTATCAGGGTTAAAAAGTAACTAGATTCAATGTATGATATAATAACAATAACAAGATACTATGTTATTTATTTATTATAGCTTTTTATATAATATCTTAATTAAAACAAGATGACCACCGGATAAGTGCTGTTTCGTAATGTGAGAATATTAAATTATAGAAAGCTGTCTCACAGAATAAGGACTATATTGACAAAGAAGTAGTGAGACCAGTTGTTACGAATGGTTCTGAGACCTGGGTGACTTCGGAACGGAAACTATAGCATGGGAAAGAAGAGTTTCTTAGCCGGATTTATGGCCCAGTTGCGAAGATGGCCAGTGGAGAATCCCTACTAATGAAGAGAATGTATGGAAAACCAGATTCAGCCTCCATCGGAAGAGTGAACCAGATCCAATGGCTGGGGCATGTACCACATATGCCCAAAGAATGTATTCCCACACACCTTCTCGAGGCCGTCCTGATGGTAGAAGTGGTTGATGAAGACCACATCTTAGGTGGCAGGACCAAGTTGAGGGCGTCCTAAAGAAGATAGGCATTAGAAGATGGCGTATGGTTGCCTGGGACAGGAGGGAGTGGAGAACAGGAATAAGAGAGTCTCAGGCAGGTCCTTGCAGGACCATAGTGCCAGGAATTAATAAATATAATATTTTATTACTTTTCAGTCCTGAGACTGACGTGCAATGTGGTTTGAAATAATAGTTTCACCATAAATAGTTTTCACCATTTTGAAGTTAGTTTCACTCTGGATGTAAAACTAAGTTGTGCGTTTACCCAAAATTTCAATTTAATCCTCTCTGTGTTCAAAAATCATGTTCATTTGGCCAATAATGTTTAAATATTCCAAAAAAGGTGCTTTTATTCATCAGTTTTTATCGAGATTCCTTACCTTTAAGTGGTATTTTGCTTGCTCAATATAGAAAAGAAAAAAAAAATTATTTTTATTTCCGAAATGAAAATCCACTGCATAGATGGCTAACCAAATTTGCAGTGTTTATGGTGATGATGATGCCTTGGCAGAAAGCACTGTTCAGAACCGGACTTGGAAGATGCAGATCGTCCTTCCGCTGTTCTGAGAGGACAGAATTAAAACAATATCTGAAAGATGGCACATTTAATGGATCAAAATGGCTCTTGTATAGTTAATTAAAAATGTTTACAAGAATATGAAGTTTTATTGAAATTACCAGTAATAAATAGTTAAAAATCTGGTACGGGCAACACACGACTTTCACTTACATCAATTAAAAAATCAATGAAAGAATTTTCAAATAGAGTTAGAGTTTAAAATACGTGAAACTATTAAAGAATTAAATAAATTTAATTTATATAGAAACATGTGTTTTATTAAAAAATCTTTTATTTTATTATCTAAAATAATCAGTTAGTTTTATCTTCTTCTCATCACTCTCTATTAACTTCTAAAAGCTTGTGTATGAGATGATATTTTTTCTAAAATCTTTAGCTTTCCAACAGTATATCATACATGTATATTACTGCTCTTATGTTCAAAAACGAAAAATTACATTAAAAAAATATTTTTTTCTGTTTTCTCCTTTAGTTGGGTATCGAATTGATTCAATTTATATATTTACCTGTTTTTCATCAGCGTTAACAAGATAATCTAGTTATTATTATTGAATCTACAAAATTAAAGGTACTTTAGGGGAAGAAAATTTAAAATATCGGTATTTAAGCCCTGTCAGACCATTTTTATCCAAATAAAACCTACATGATATTAAAGCCCATTAAATTTTACATCGATATAGCGTGTTTAATCAAAATCATCGGAACCGTTTTCGAGAAAATCGAAAAAAGGTGCAAAATGCATGGTATAAAGTGCCTCTTCTGGTAAGCTCATTTTGATGAAAAAAGTTTTGTCACGTCTTCGGCGTATAGTTGTCTTAAATATGAAATTTCAGTTTCATAGGACTTACCGTTTCCGCCCGGGAGTTACCACACACACACACAGACCTTTTTGCGGGACTTGGTTATTTGGACTCAGGGGACCCTAAAACGTTGTATTTCCGTTGAAAACTGGAATTCGAAAATTTTCACGATCGCAATGCTTCCCCTTACTATATATAGTAAGTGAAAGTAAAAAACACAACCAACTTATTTTACAACCCAATGCTTATTGTCACGGCCACCTCAACCATCTTATTCTTCATAATAATTTTTAAAATTTTGAATTCTGTTTCTGTGTATGTACTTTTTGTTAATGTATAATTTTGAAAAAATAAATTTTTTGTTGTAATATTTTAGTTGGGTACTCTTCTGTTAGACCTAATTAGCTTTTTAATGGATTTTAATAAAGATTTGTTATCATTGGCACAATTGGAGGATAAGTCTTGTTCAAAACTTTTAGAGGCTATTGAAACTATAATACCTCATGCATCGCTACAGTCCTGTAAGGTATGAATGTTTATGTTTAGTTTTTAGTATTTTTGTAAACATTCAAATACAGTTCCTACTTAAAATAATACATAAATTTTATTTTTTAGTGGAATATGGCTGTCGACGAATTTAAAATTTACAGAGAAAGCTTTTTGGGTTTGACTTGTAGTTGGTGGAACAGTCGAGAAAAAAAACCTGGTGATAGGATCTGCCATTGTTCCAAAAGTAACAAAAGTGGTGTTCTACTCACTCATGATAAGGTATTTACCATATATTTAAAACCTTTTATGTTTTATGTGAGCGATTTTTATTTATTGTTATTTAATTTTTATTCTAGATTCTAGAGGCTTCGATCCAGATTCCGGCATCATTGTTCCATCAATTAGAACGACAAGGGAAGCCAGCGACGGTACAAGAGTTGATAGTCGGGATGTTTGATAACACCAACTTATTTCCAATGACTTATAATTCAAGCAGAGTCATCTCGTCTCCCGTTGTTGGCGCCAAGTTGGGTAATAACTGACATTATGATTATGGCAGTAAATATTGTAACAACAGGATTTATCCTTCTTTCTCTATCTCTTTTGTGCCGTTAAGCTTGGAGTATTCTCCTCATTCTCGTTGTGTCCCTATTCTGGACCTTTATTTTAATCTCTGCTAGGGTTGACCCTCACTCACTGCTGAGCCTATCTACATTTAGATCTACATAACTGTTACACTAATGACCTTAGATGTTGAGTGTCCATAAAAACAAAAACAAAAAAAAAACAAAAAAAAAAAAAATATATATATATATATATATATATATATATATATATAATATTATATATTTATTTTAAAATGAATAATTAATGATAATTTATGACGTCCCTATTTGGGTGCCAAATGTTATAATATTTTATTTTTTAAATGTTTGTGAATGAATAACTGTTTAGGTCCCTGTTTGGGCGCCAAAAGTTATATTTTATTTTTAAATTAATTAAATGAATAATGAATGGTAATTTAGGGTTTTTCAAATTATATTATACTCCTCTGAGTCTTCGCTAAGGGTAAAAAAACTTATTATATTCTTGAAGAAATATACTACAATATAAAACATAACTTAAAAGCTATTTAAATTTGACTATATAAAAAGACTAAAAATTATCTGAGTTAGTTGTCTTCAGTTGATTCTCCATTCCTATTTTTCCTAATGATGCCTTCAAATTACTTAATTTAAACGTATTAGTGCACTAATGATGGTTTGAAATCATAATGATTTGATGGTTGGTGGTATGATTCAATCACGCGTCTTCAACGTCTTGTTTCATCCATGGCTCACAACAGAAGAGAGATTTCCAAGCACTCGCACATGTCCATTCCGATCGACAACATAAAGCGCCATTTCCAGAACCCACACTGTTTACCCGTGCTATATTGCGCATTTCGATTCCTTTTTCTCATTGGCCAATCACCTCGTGCCTTCTTGATCTTCCTCAGTTCTTTTTTTCCGATTGGCCGATCACCTTGCGCCTTTTTGATCTTCCTCAATTATTATTTCTGCCTAATTCATATATCAACAGTATAAACACATAACTATTATATGTGATTCTTGGGCATCCAATCGATCGCTGCCTCCCGGTGTGGCCTCCATCAACCTTCTAGCTCAACGCTTGTCCCCCATCTTGCAGACATGTCCATACATGAGCTAGCATTCCTCTATAACATCCATTACATGTCTAACTCCAAGAGTATCTCTAATTGTCTTTTTCCTCATACAGTCTTGTCACGTCTTTCCAGCAACTCTTTTGAGATACTTCATTTCTGCTGATGCCACTCATGAGACATTCTTATCCAAGAGTACCCAGGTCTCAGCTCCATATAACAAGACCCGGAATGAAGACAGATCTAAAGATGCGAAGCTAAGAAGACCTGATTAGCTTTATGCACTCAATATAGAACTTCCTGGTTTCATCTTCCCGCCCCGACTGAACACAGCTCCCAGATATATTCATTGCTTGCTCCAGTTGGTGTCCTTCACAAACTATCTTAAGCTCCACCTCCTCTCGTCCCACCTGCATAATCTTGCTCTGACCAGGATTGATGGTGAGTCTTCTTCTCTTAAGCTCCTGAAACCACCCTCCGGTTTAGTTTCTTTCCAGTTAATCTGTGAGTAGAGGGTCAACCTCTTGGAATCCTACACCTCAGTTCAGCATATATTTACTTTTTAGAAATTAATTTTTTACTAAGCCTGACAACTTAGCATACCCATAAGAGATGCTGTGATACTACAATTTCATTTATACTTGAAGGGTAAAAGCTCTGCAATTCAGCATTATGTAGCCTTCTGAATTCTGCCATGACCTCTTTCTTCTTTGTACCAAAAATTTTATTTTAAATCTTATTCTCAAATACCTTGAAGTGCTGTTCGTCCTTCAAAATAAGTGACCATCTTCCACACCTGTATAGAACCGTCAGGAGAATAATAGCTTTGTAGATTTTAACCATTAGGTGTATTGAAAGAAGCAGCGAACTAAGTAGTAGCAGTGTTAGTGAATAATGACCTGTATATTATTTTTATCTTGAAAAAATGGATATTTAGAAAACTTCATTTGTTATATGGTGCTGGGCAAGTTGATTAATATGTAATTGATAGGGTTTTTTAAAAATAATTTTTTGAAGTCTTGGCTAAAGTTATTTGAAGATATTATAGAAATATAAAAAATTAATACAATGCTCGAATTCCACATTTATTTCTTCTTTAATGCAGTTCTTCTATTTTCTTTTATACATTTGCACTATTTTTCCATGAGGTCTAAGCTTCACTCTTGTTAGCTGCTTCTGGTAAAAGACTCTATTCCCGTAAAATATGTATGGTTATCTCCACACTAACTACACCATTTCCATTTTCTTCTGTGATTGGCTATTAATGTCATGCCTCCTTGATCTTTATTTCTATTTATTTTTGCATACTTAATATATCGTAACAATATGTTCATCCAATGTTATTGCTAGTTCAAAGGTATTTCCAAAATTAATTGTATTGAGGCTTATTATATCAACCTTTATTCTGTACATAGCAGGATTTTATAATTATTTGATCATAAAATATTTGTTGACCATTTTCTAGTGGGCTTGGAAGTGGACGATCTTACGGAGCCTGTGGTAGTGATGCTGGGAGGACTGAGGGAAGGAGCGACCCCGGTCTGGTGGAGCGAGACCACAGGGCAGTGGGCGGTGAGGCCCTGTCGTCCTGCCGACATATTGCACGACCTCCTCGTCCTGCACTGCACATCTCTTGGTTACTTCGCCCTTGCTTCGTCCATTCACTCCTCATCTTATCCAAGGTAAGAAAACATGAACTAATATATCTTTATTTTTTTTATCTACATCTATAAAAGCAACTTACCATTCACACCCTTACGTAGTGTAATGTCTCTAAATATTTTTACCAAATGTTTACACAATGCTAGTCCATTCAAGGGAGAGTGAGTATAACGCTATAGATGCAAAGAACCATAATAGAATCAGCATAGTCTGCTCGGAGACCAACCACACTGTGATTCGCAATGATACATTATAGGTTTGGTTTTTTACTCCTTAAACAAAATTTTTTGAGGTGCCATTTGGTTGATGGGCCTCGTTATTATGGACCTATTATGGTTATTATTTTTGAAATGATTAAGTTTTTTTTTCTCCAGGTTTTTATACTATGTAATATTTCTTTCCTTCTCCCCAAACTATGCAGTCTGAAGTACGTTTTACATCTCTGGTTTACTATAGATATCTTTTTTCAATCTTCAAAATTCAATTCCATTTGCACCTTGATGATATTGTGGTGGCAGTGATTTAAGTGTGAACTACCTTGACCACCCATCCTGTGGAGTAATGATGTACTTAATTTTATCTTTTAACATTGGTTTAAAGTAAAAACTATTTTTTTTTTTTTTTTACAATAAAGTATTATAACTGTTATTTATAAACCAACCATTGTCGTCAAACTATACATGGTGATGATGGTTAATATGCAAGCAGGCAGTGGAGGAGTAGTAGTAGCCAGCTATAACATGGCCTTGACATTTCTATCTCAAAACTAATTATATACACATTTACTAAATATTTACATGTTGGCAATAACAAATATTTTTAATCATGTTATTATTATGATGTTGCAGATTAGAACAATCTAAATCGAGACATTCTCCTCCTGGGATATTTGTCGGGACCTTCGTTGGATCCACATGTTTGATCGTTGCTGCTTTTACGTACGCTGTCTGTTATTCGTCAATTCAGATGTCGGGAAGGATGAAGCACGCTTTAGCTAATACTTGGCTTGCGATCTCTTTTCTATCTATCGTTTTCAGGTACTTAATCATATAAAGTTTGGTAAACTATTTTAAACCAAAATGTCTGTATATATAATTTTATCATATAATCAAATTAGTGTATTTATTTATTTGAGAATTCACTTGGAATTATATTATTATCGTTTTTTATTTTTCTAGTGTTGGTATGTATCAGACTGAAAACATCAGGTTTTGCCAAGCTATAGGATTAATGCTGCATTACTTGACACTCTGTTCATTATTTTGGATGGCAGTTTCAATAAAGTAAGTGTTGTGTATATTTTTAATAATAATTACCAGATTCCAATTTGTTTACTTCTATAGAATTTTGTATTTCTGGTATCCTTATGATTTGTGCTTCACATCTATATTAGTTTGAAATACCAAGACAATATTATTTGTATGTAATTTCACTACTTTACTTACTTAAATCCATTGAAAAACATATTTATCACATTACATATGGGTATCATGATTAATTAATTAATTATTAATGTTTTGGCTCACTGTGGGGGGCGAAGAGCTCTGACAAATTATCAACTAATATACCATCGTTAATTTTGTACGAACTCATAGTGGATTTGAAAAAATATGATTTATCATTAGAGGGTATTTGTGAGTGAACTGTTCCAATATAGAAAATCTACTGAATTGTTTTCAAAACTGCTGAAATGATATTTGTGCAGAAAATCAGAAGTTCTTACCGAATGCTGAAAGATCATATTTGAATCCTTCTGGAAAGTAAAATGGAAAACCGTTAAGGAAAAAATATCATGTGATTATAAAAAAATGGATAAAAGACAATAAAATATAAATTTAAAGAGCAAGTTGTTTTTGAGAGAAAAGCAGATATTAATACTTTACCAGACGATAAACAATAAATTATGTAAACAGTAAAAATACCTCTCCTACAGATAATGATCAGTCGTATTTTGGTTCATATTATCGCATAGTATTATGAGGTCAAAAGGAAAATTGTGGTCAAATGAGTCAGAATTATGTTAGAAAAGAGTGATATCTCGTTTTTAGCCTTTTTTTTTTTGTATATCGTATAATACTTATATATCGTTGAATATTAGACATACAAATGTCTTTAGTCACTCAAATGAAAACTTATTAAATAATTGATGATTCACTTTATAACGATTATCTTCATGGGATGAGCCGTTTCCATGATAGTAACCATAATTATGTTAGAAAAGAGTGACATTCCTTTTTTGAATGGCCGCCATTTTGTAATCCACCCGTTTCAAATTGGCAGACATGTATTTTTTGCATTACCATGATAGATGCTTTGCAGAAAACATACTAAATATTTTGGTAAAATGGGTAGCATTTTTCATTGCTGGCTCACGGTCTCTTTTCCTCCCATATCTGCTAATCTCTACTCAAGTTCATCAGCAGTATAATCCATGTATATTTTGCATGTCATACTCCTCAAACAAGTATTGATACAAAATTTTGTATATAATGTTTTTATTTACTTTTATTTTCTAGTTGTATGCATCGTGTCGGCTCTAAACCAGAAGTGGTTCCAGAAGAAAATGCCCCACCGACGCCTCACCCAGCTTTGGGTTTATACCTGGTCGGTTGGGGTATTCCCGGACTCCTGGTTGGTCTGTCAGGAGCTGTCAACCCGTCCGGCTATGCGAACCCTCATTATTGTTCTCTCGGCCCTGGGCCTGGGTTCACACCTGTCATCGTACCTGTTGGAGCTATTGCCGTTTTTATATTTACAAGAGCTTTAATGGTATGTTTAAAATTGATATTACTTATTTTTGTTTGATTACTTTAATCGGGATCCCTTATTATGATTCACAGCTGCAATTTGTGCGCAAGACACCTACTTCTAACCAGATTTGCTGCTTATTTTCTTAGCTTTGAAATTCAGTTTTAAAAGAAAAAAAGACATTGTTTTCATTAATATATAGGAATATTCCCAGGTCTGATGGTTTTTAATTCATTATTTATCTAAGATATGGTGCTGGAAATAAGGATTTGTTAACAGTCTATCCTCATATGTCACTATGTTCCTATGACAGTACCTTTCAAAATGCCATTGATATTTAAAAGATTTGAGGCCGGCTCCTATTTTGGTTTATTATTTTCAATAATAACCTTTGTAATCGACCAAAAAAAAAAAAAAAAAAAAAATTACCCCACTCAAAATATGAGGGCTTACGTTTCAAGATACATAGAATCCAAAAAACGAATAAAAAAAAAATCCTTTGTCCGCCGTTCGCGGTATTTCTCAGAAACTACTGGGCTGATTTCTTTGAAATTCACCACAAAAATACTAGTGCATGCAACGATGATCCTAACTCCTTGACGTTGATATCAGCTCGTTATTTTTAAAATGGCGGCTGATTAAAAGTGATTTAATTCAATAACTCAGTTATTTTCGAAGATAGAGAAAAAAATTATAGTTTTTTAACCAAAAAATTGCAAATAATTATAAAAAAAATCAAAATTTTGCCTACAAAAGACAAAAAGTGAAATTTTACGCCCATAACTCAGTTATTTTTGAAGATAGAGAAAAATATGTTTAAAGTTTTAGAATCAGTTAAGTGCGATAAACAGGAAAAAAAACAGTTGATCTGTATATTCAAGTCACAAATGATAATGGATGTAATTCCACTAAAACTCGGTTATTATTGAAGATAAAGAAAAATTGAAAAGATTAGCAGCTATAAACAGTTACACCCGTTACACCCTAATATAGTTATATGAAATTAATAAACCATTGTGTAATAAGCTTTTTTTCATATGGTATGTTAAGTGTTGAGTTTCAAGCCAAGTAAATTTCTTTTCCTGTCTTGTTCAAATTAACAAAGGAGAAACACTAGTGGAAGCCATCGTATACTTGGAAATAGCGACATTTTACTAAAATATTATTTTTCTGCATTGGTATAGATGATTCAATAATGGTGATTATGATTTGTAACATAAATACTGCCCAGATCAACCAAAACTGTTTCAAGATCCCAAAATTTCAGCATATTTGAAGACAATATGCAAACTCTACTAAAAATAGCATAGTAGTTGATAGTTGATCACCAAATCATTTGTGATCATCTGCTTACCATGGTAAAGAAAGCTATAAAATGGGTACCACATCATCAGTTGATTGATAGACCAATAGAGAAACATTCCATGCTAATTTCAAAGTTCTCAGCACAAATGAAAGATTTTTTTGCACTCGATCTAGCAGTAGGCAAAAAATCTATATATTTTGAAAATCCTAAACTCGGATAACCATCAAAATTAGAGCTAGAGCAAATAAATTAAGACAGTGCTTTGCATTTGGGTTCATAAGGATGTCATGTACTTTGAGCTGCTGAAACCAGATAGAACAGTTGATATTGTTCGCCACAGTTAACAATGATCAATTTGAACCATGAAAAGTAACCAGGCTATCTGACCATGAGCTGCAAGACATACAAACGCAATTTTGCTGGATCTAACTCCCACCATAAATAGCAATAGCCAAAGCTGTCAATGATGCCATTTCGACCCTTGGCTGGTAACTCTTACTCCATCCACCAAATTTTACCATACTATAAATTACATGTTTCAATAGATTTATCATGCATTCTTTATCAAATATTTCAATGGTTACAGAGATTTAAAATTATGACTTGATGATTGAGCCTCTTCAAAAGATCAGTTCTTCTAGGTAGGCATCTTTAACTCCCAGAGGGATAGGAAAACTTTAGTAACTAGCAATGGGATGTACTGTGACTAAAACATTTTTTATCTTTTTCCTTTTCTAAAGATTTATTTGCCGAATCTAGTAAAGTTTTCTTTCTTGGTAAATTTCAAAAGTAAAATAATACATTATTTATGGAAGATGTTGATTGTTTTTTCTGTTATTTTTCTCTGATTTAACCTTAAACTATTTGCAGGTGCGGTCAGCTGCAGTTGAGAAAGACTCTAATGCTCAGCTCTCTGAAGGAACGCAGGCAACTGATCTTGAACTTTTAGAAACTGTTGCAACTCCTGCTGAGCACGCCAGCTTACACAGCATCGCAACGCCAAGTAGCCATATTGAGGATTTGGAACATCCTCCATATGTTCAATTAAAGGCTTTTCTGATTGTGATAGCTTTATTTACAATGGTCTGGGCTTTGGCTACATTATCAGTTATTCAACCTTTCCATTTTCCATATGAAGAAACATTTTTAAGTATCGTATATGCCCTCTTCATTATAGTCTTAGGGGCATTTGTGATTTTTTTCTACTGTTTCTCTAGAAGCGATGTCCGCTCGGTTTGGTTTACTCTCAAGCATATCAAGAGATCTCGAAATATTACTGATCTTCAGCATGTTACCCCGCCAATGATGAATCCGAGAAACAGTATTAGTTCGAGTGTAGGGAGAAAATCAACTAGTCCCCGACCCGAACCTCAAGGAGAGGCTTCTCAAAAAACAAATTTAATAGATTTACATCGTAGGCAGTATCATAATAATGTGATTAACGAACCCAATTCCTTCTACAATCCCCATCAGAGCATAGTTGCTCGTAAATTTTTCAAAAAGCAAAGAAGGAAACAAAATAATTTAGGAACGAGGAGGAGTGGCGACGGAGCCACGCCATTATCTCAGGATGCCGAATTATTCCTTTTAGGTTCTAAAGTGAACAATACTAACATCCATGTCGAGATTCCTTCCCCGCAATCAGCCAACGTAAACATACTCCATGGAAGTAGGCCTTTAGAGAGGCTTGTGATTGGAGCCGAGAGGGGAGATAGTTCGGTCAAGTATGCTTCTGTCGGATCCGATTGCTGTTCGTGCTTGGTATCGGAAGCTCATTCCGTTACTGATTGTACGAGAGATTTAACTTCAGATCATTCAAGCCGTAGTTCTCATTTATACGCTACAGTCGCTCCAGATATTTCACCTTACCCTTCCCGTCGGTATAATCCCCAGATTCCCATAAATTACAAGAATGAAATAGTCCATTTAAAAATGCAAGAACCGACCTATGTTGATATCAAATCTTCAGATGAGGATAAGAAAGAAACAAGTGTATAACATTTATTTATATTTCATTCAATTATTGATCTCTTCTCTTCATAGCTCTCTGTATTTTAGTTAATTTTATAAATAATTTTATGTTGTTCTGTTGACTATTGTATGTAAATATTGTTTAACTGTAATTAATGAAATTTATTTGATTCCATATTGGAAGTTTTTAACATCCCCTTTGTTACAGATATTAATGTTTATTTATTATACTTCCTGTATATAAAAATTAAGATTAAATGTACATAATATATGTATAGTATATATTTATAATTTTATATTCTCTTTATAGTACAAATGTTTTTATTAGGCTTTAACTTAATTGTTTTTTAGTATAAATGTACGTATGTAAATATTAGCAGTAATGAAAATTGTATACCTATTTGTAATAATAGCGAGTTTTATAACTTTTTATATGTAATATGACTAGTCTTATTTATAAGTATATATTAATTAAAATATCAATCTGATTCTGCATTATCGTTATTATTAAAAGATAAGTTTGTTGCATCTGTTCATTCCAAGTCTACAATAGAAACCATGTATATTAAAGTATGGTTAAAATTATGATAAAAGGCTTATGAATTTCAACATTTTTATTTTATTTTTCTTATTTTTATTTTTTAGTGTTGTTTATTTCTCAAACAATTTCAGTAGATTATTGTTGTCACATCATCTTGTATGTATGTAATGTTGAGACTGATTTATGTATGCTAATTTTTATATTTATAAATGTTAATTACGTTGACATAAATAAAATAGTATATTTGGTTTTAAATTAGAATTTATACATTTAATTTGTATTTTATTTTTTATTGTATGAATTAAGGAAAAATTGAATAAATTAAATTTTCCTAAATTTTAATAAGGCTTGTTTCATTTTTTATACCTACAAGTTGTAATATAAGTTGTCTTTCGATGTCAAAATACTTTAGATTCGTTTGATAAGAAAGAAATAGATCTTAAATTAGGCTTTATTTTAGTTCAATAATTATATAAAAATTACGTTACAGCTTTTGATATTATGAGTATTTTTTCCCAAATCAAAGTAATAGAGCGGGTTCCTAATTGACCGGAATTTTAATAATTTATTAAAAATATAGTGGATTTATTTAGCTTATCCTGCTGTTTCTGATTATGTTGTTAAGAATGAGTAGAACAAGTGTTTAAACTATAATCTTTTTGAATTTCCATTCCTTTTAGTGAATAAACATGGCTGAAATGCTAAGAGGTTCTTTTTTCAAGGAAAGCCTTCATTTCAAACATTTGTATCTGATCACTTATCCTCTGTTTTTTACATACTATTCTTTTTATGTTTATGTTTCTCCCTCTGTAGTTGACTGAGATGCTTGTAAAGCACAACCAGATGTGGGATTAGGGAGGTAAACTGCTTTTATATGATTTTTTTTTTTACATTACAAAAATGGTTGTCTCCAATCTGAAAATATTAATCAAGAGATTCTAAACCTGAAAAAAATATTTAATGAAGGTAAGCTGGTTAATACTTTATTTAGAAGAGATGTGCTGCAATATTAGATTTTAATAAAGCACCTTTTGAGCCATTTATGAGAAAATGTGACTTCTTCAATGAAATTGAAAACAGCAGATAGACACAGTTAAAGTAACAACCACTTTCGATAACAAGAAAATTCATCTAAATATGAATGATATTCCTTACATTAAAATAAAATTATAACTGATCCCTAAATCTTGAAGTCGATAATATTTTTATAATAAGTACATTCGATAAACTATTAATGAACCTCGATGTCCATGATATATGATATGTTAAATTAAATCGATATTTAACCATGCGATATTCAGTTATGATAATCAGGTTTGGCAACCTAATAATGGACCTCTACAGGAAGTATCCGAAAAACTTTTTATTTGTTCTGAAATGGTCAAAATTAAGCATAAAAGTCAAATAATGAATTTTAATGTTAAGATATAAAATAAATGTCATAAATTTTAATAACTAAATGAGGAAATTAGGAGTTAATTTCAATTTCTGTTTCAAATCAATCGAAAATGAATGGTAAACTTCGCGTTAGGGATCACTTGTAGCTGGGTGGCTAGCGTAACAGCCTCCCATGCTAAAGGTCACGGGTTCAAACCCGCAGGTGGTCCTAGGATTTTTTAATGGGAGTAAAAAATCCTTAGTTACGCCGTCCTTCGGAGGGGACGTTAAAAGGTGGTCCCGAGCCTGTGCGATGTCAGGTACTCGTTAAAGATCCCTATCCTAATAAAACCTGGATAGACAAAATTTAGGACTCCCACTGTAGCATCGTCGTCCGATTAGCCATAGTAGCATAAAGTGACGTTAAATAAATAAATAAACTTCGCGTTGCGTGATTTATATATCTGGAGTTTCACATATTTTTAACAGTTTCGCAATTACTGTTTAGTTAAACAGCTGGATTGTTCTTTTTATAAAATAGAGCAAAAAGTATGTACTATAAAGGGAACTAAATTATTTCATTTTCAGTATTTTATTAATCACAACTGAAACATCAAATTCTCTTGGTGTTCCATCGAAGTCTTAGTCAACAAACTTGATTTGATAAAACTTGTCTTTTTAGAAGGTAATAGTGTTCCAGAATTGTGCTACCGACAACGGCAATAAAGAGTGTTGATAAATACGTTTATAGAAACATCCAACTTCCCTTAATAGTTTTAGATAAACTTTGCGACATTGGAAATTAGAACATTACAATCTAAACATGCCAATCACATTGCTTTAAATGCATATAAAAAAAAATCATTAAGTTTTATTCCAATCACTAGAAAACTTAATTCTAGAATATGCTAGTATTACATTACCATACTTTTTCTTTTCTAAATTGTTGATAGTTATATATTGTTCATCACCTCAGGTAATGACATTCAGAAATATTGTTTTCTTATGCGTTTTTACATCACTGTTCATTATATATTCATGAAAGTGTTTAATATTAATAGCTCTCCAGTCGTCATTTCATGAATGCATAGAGCACTATTTAAGTGATATTTTTACACTTAAAATATTATTTTTACAAAGTGGATTTAGGAAGCATCATTTAGACATAAGTACTTTTTTTAATATCACACAAGAAGCCCTAAATTTCTCTCAGTAACTGTTGTCAGCGGATACTGTATGGTTTCTCTTAACTCACAGATCATATAGAACTTATTGATTGCTTTAAAATTTAATTTAGATCAGATAATGTTCGAAATTTATGGATAAATTTGTGACCGGGTGATTGAATATTTTGTAGACTTAGTCATTGTTGAATTATATTAAAATATTATGGCCAATTGTACTAAATGTTAATTTAACTCGTTTTTTGTAATATTATCTTTAGAAAATAAAATTTATATCTTCGGCGGGAAGAGCCAAGTAACAGGTGATTAGGGTGGCATAGATTCAAAAATGGTCGTCGTTTATCGTGTGGACCGTGTGTATACCTCTTCACTGTCGGTTGGGGGTCTGTTTCTTCTTGGATTTATGACTTCTTCTTGTTGTTCATCAGTGTTTAACGATTACTAATCGAACAACCGAAAGTCTAGGGATCATATTCCCGCCTGGCAATGTTGTTATCGTGAAATTGATAAAATATTTTGTTTTTGCTTCAAATAGAGATGTTAGGCATAGGTAATGTTGACTAACAGTGAGTCTGACAGCCTCAAGTCTGTTAAGGCCAACAGAGAGACTGGCTCAAAACAGACTAATGAGGGAGAATCCTCGACTAAGGTGCCTTCTAAAAGTGATAGTGATAAGGATGGAGAAGGGAAGAACTTGATTAGAAAGAACCACTATTCAAGAATTGTTATTAGTCGCAAGACTGAACCTAGGATCAAGCCTAGAACAAGGTCTAAAGATGATTATGTTGTTGGGAGAGGTCGGTATGAAGATAGGAGAGGATATCGTGGCAGGGGTGCAGGTACTCGGAAAGATAGGGATGACATTGGGTATAGTAACCGCAGCAGATATCATGATTCCTTAGGCAAGTGATAGTAATTGTATTTGCATTTTATTAATTTCCTGTAGAAGTGTTACTCATTATCATTATTGTTTTTTTTTTACATTATCATATCAGCCCTCATATGTCATTTAGATTACACACTAAAATCTTAGCATTATGATTCTGTTTTTTTATTTGCTGTTTATTCTATGACACAAATTTTGATATAGCTGTTGGTCAGCAAATATTTATTGGGGATTTCTATTATCATTTGCGTTGGAAATATACAGTTAAATTTGTATACATAGTTATATACTTTATTTGTGTTATCACTATTCCATGTATTATTTTTTTAGTTTGAATTGCAACTGATAATGCAATATATTTAGTTTATCAAGTACTGTAGTGTTACTACCTTGTAAGGTAAAAATTGTGCGGACTAAAATCAAGATGAAAAATAAATTGAATGTTACTCATACTATGTTATAATGGTAGTGTTTCTTAAAATAGTGGCTAAGACCCAGTAATTTATTCTGTTTTAAAGTCATCTGTCAATTAGGTGGATATATATGCATATCATTATTATTTTGTAAATAGGCTATTTTATTTTCAGATCATAGTTCTAACCCTCCTTTACCCGAAGATTCACGAATATCTACTATCTTACGACGATTGGCTAGGGAGGACGATGAGAATAAGTTTGTAAACCTGTGTAAAAACCTGCAGGTAAGAATTGGGTTTTCTTAAAGTTGTGAATTTTTAAATTTTATTGTGGTGTGGACACAATTTGACATCAGAAGGTTACAAGTGTTGTGATAAGAGATTGGCTCATTATTTGAGATTATCCATCTTGAAAGACCAGTTAGCTAAGGAAATTGAAAATAGTTTTATCTAATCACAAATTATTTAGAAAAAAATATTCATTGTATTATATATTCGAATATCTTTAGAAAAAAATAATTAATTAAAGCGCCAGATCTAAAATAATAATTTGTACATGTCCAATAGTGTTTATATGTTTAAGATTTAGGTTATTGCTGATAAATTTAGCATGACCTTTCCACTGATCACTTAGAAAGCCTATAAATTCAACTGTAACTCATTGTTCACCATGGTACAGTGAATATGATTGTTTATAGCCAACATCAAAAATGGCTTTTTTTAATTTCTTTCCAGTCATTCAAGTTCAACCTCTGATTATTTATAAACCTACCCCAATCAATAGTCCTGATTGAAACAGAAATAAACAAACTTTGAATTAATTTAGAAATATCTTTGTTTAATAATGCTTTATGTAAATATCCAATTGTTTGTGTTAAAATTGTCAGAGATAATTGCTGATGTCAATTTATGGGTTACATCTTTGTTTATCTTAATGTTGTAGTGTAATGTATAAAATATATATGTGTACTGTTCACCTTTTTGCTGAATTATCTTGCCCTATTCATTTATTTAAACATCTAAAGAGATTCTTCAATTTTAAATAAATAAATGGGGCTGCATTTTTATTTTATTTATCTATAATTATGTATTAATTTAGTTTATAGATTTTTCCGTTGTGATAATTTTTTTTTGTATTTGTATTGCGTTCAGTGCCATTAAAGAGGTCTGATTACAGAAAGGACGGTTGGGCTACCTTCAGGTTATTAACCTTTTATAATAAGATTTTTTTTTTCCATTGTTTTTATTATGAACAATAGTGAACTATTTTTAATTAATTTATGGCTCGCTCTAATTTTAAAAACTTTAAAAGAGTGGTTAAAAGAATATTTTGGAGAAGCCAACTTTTATGGGTTAGATTTTTAAAATCTGTGGATGATGAGTTATATATTCCAGTAGACAGTAGTGTAATGGGGGATCACTTGTAGCTGGGTGGCTAGCATAACAGCCTCCTATGCCAAAGGTCACGGGTTCAAAACCGCAGGTGGTCCTAGGATTTTTTAATGGGATTACAAAATCCTTAGTTATGCCGTCATTTGGAGAGGATGTTAAAAGGTGGTCCCAAGCCTGTGCGATGTCAGGTACTCGTTAAAGATCCTAATAAAACCTGGATAGGCAAAACTTAGGACTCCCATTGTAGCATCGTCCGATTAGCCATTGTAGCATAAAGTGACGTTAAATAAATAAACAAAACAAAGTAGTGTAATGGTTAAAATTTATAATAATTTAATAAGATTAAATTAAATGATCTTTAAAGATTATCATTAATCCCTGAAAAAATGGTTGAGTTGTTATAAAATAAAAGCAATAATGAGAAATATTTCACAATTATTGTTTCGAAATAGTGATATATCAAAAACAATAATTAAGGATGTGATGGTTGTGGTACTGGTCAATAAATAATTACAAAAATAGTAAAAAGATAAATATTTATTGTGCAGGCTTAAACTTTAATAGTCTAGCTCATTTAATTTATTTATATGTAATAATCAACAGCTGATGTTTGTTCAGCTCGTGCAGGACCCAGGAATCATTCTTTTTTTACCTTTCTGATCCATTTTAAATATCTGGAAACAGTCACTTCAACCATTCAGACAAACACAAGACCACACCTTCACTTTGAGGACTGTAATGAAGAAGGCATGGGAGTAAGACACTAACGTGTATCTGGAATGTACTAAGAAAAAATAACATCCCAGGAGACCTTATCAAAGCACTTCACTCTATCTACAAAGACTCAAAATGTATAATAAGGATTAATTGGAAGGAATCTAAGAGCTTCAGGATGGATAGAGGAGTCAAACTGGGCAATTGTCTCAGCCCCCTACCCTTTATTATGTCATTGATCTTATAAATCTGTAAACGTAGAACAGTAAAGATTGGCAAATATAATTTAGCAGCAGTAACACTATAGCAAGCTATCATTTAATAGGAAGCTGAACTAGAAGAAAAGAAATGATGTTAAATAAGAAAGAAAGCAAAGTTATGCTGATGAGGCGAGATGTTAAAGACATACCGGTAAACTGTAAAGGTTGGGTTTTATCTAGAGATAGTAGATGAATATGTTTACCTAGGTACGGTTGTTTGAAGAAATGAATAAGACAAAAATGTGTTGTATGTACCTCCCAACTGTACTGTATGGAAGTGTAAGCTGGGTTATACTTGATAAGCATGAAAACAGACTAACCATGTCTCAAATGAAATACCTAAGGAGCTGGCCGAGCCAGAAGAGATTATATTCGTGGCGAACGGATTAGAGAAGAATTATGGGTGACATCATGGTTAGAAATATTGGAAATGAAAGCGCTCAAATGGTTTGGTAATAGTAATAAGTATGAATAAGGAAAGGGAGTCTCATGAATTCGTTAAGGCAAGAATGACGGACAAGAGGCCAAGGGGTCGATCTCGGAAAACATGGTCGGCTGAGATCATCAAGATGGAAGAAAAGAGAGCTTCCGCAAGGCATTTTTATGGGAGCTTTCTTCCATAGCTTCCTTTGACATCTTCATCCTCGATTGATATTTGATGCCGTCCACGGGATATATTCTCTTATGTATCTCTTTAGATATTGTTATCTCCCACCTTCAATCGCCCTGAGGAAGGCTTGAAATTTAGGCCGAAACAAATAAATTAAGTTCTGCACCCGGAATCAAATTCTCACATCTTTATTAATATTTCTTACTGTCTGGATAGTGGAATGACCAAGTTTGAACTTATATGGGCAGGTTTCAAACATCGGCAAGCCTAACCAATTTACTCCTTCTACATCTTGATTAGCCTAAGCTTGGCTAAAATGTGCACTATTAAGTAACTATTAGACTAAATAATTCAAGCTTAGTGATTAATTTTAATTAATAATAATAGGCTCAAAGCCAGAAGTATCCAGCTGAAACGATGTGGTTCAAAGTTGGCCCATACTACATGAATGAATGAATAATAGGTTTACGAAACTTAAACATTTGATGTCGTTGTTTAATGTTCTGAATTTCCCAGTGGCCTCATCTTTGTTTGGACCAAATATTTTGTGTAGTACCTTATTCTTAAAAACCTATAGGCATTGTTTATCCTTCAAAGTAAGCGACCACACTTCACATACCTATAGAACCTTCGGGAGAATAATTGCGTTATTAATTCTAACCGAAGTTTCTTGATAGAAGCAGCAAGTTAGGTAATTTTGCAACTGAATAATAACACCCATTCCTTCCTTCAACCGTGACTTTATTTCCTCCTGGATTTTGTTTCTTCTGGTTATAGAACCTTAATACTCAAATTTCTCAACTTTATATTTATTTTATTTTTATACATTCTAGGATGCTCTGGCTCTACCAGATAATGCTGCTTACATTCGCAGGACACTTGACATGATTTTGGAGTCATTATATGATCTTTTTCGTAGCGGTGTCACCATCAACTGTAAGCTCTTGGCGGCAAAGTGCATTGGTCACGTTGG
Source organism: Piezodorus guildinii (assembly GCA_023052935.1). Lineage (NCBI taxonomy): Eukaryota > Metazoa > Arthropoda > Insecta > Hemiptera > Pentatomidae > Piezodorus > Piezodorus guildinii. The sequence continues at coordinate 166,497,432 of CM041294.1, read as the reverse complement.
CTTCAACTTGGAAAGGGATTTTAAAAAGTATATCCCTTTTATTTTAATTATATAAATAAATATTTATGATGTAACTTAACATTTTTGTATTTATTTTAGGTATTTAGACTGGATTTTCAACAGATATTCTTCCGAAAACAAGGAATCTTTTAGAATATTCCTTATGAAGTCCTTATTTGAGGTTAGCTTTATTTCAATATATATTTTCTTGTCGATATGTTTTTTTTTGTTATTAATATTTATATTTTTTATAGCTTATCTACTTGGATCGCTCAAGTCCAAAATTAGAAGATTATGCTCAGGTAATACAAGTAATTAAACTTAAGTATATATGCTTTGAATTTTTTTTTTTTTTTTGTTTTTATGGTGTGTTTGAAAACGCTTGAAATATAATCAGCTTAATCTTGTTCTTTTGAAATAACAAAAGTAACCAATGGTTTCTTTTTTGATGCTTCTCGAAATGATTAATTTTTATTTCAGTTTCAAAGAAAAAAAAGAAGAAGCAGTCCCTTATGTCATTTGGGTCTTATAATCTTTTTAAAATATCTGTTTCAGTAAGAGTTTGCAAGAAATAAACATGATGTCCTGGAATTTAGTTTCATTTTCATTTACAGTTACCTTTTCCTGTAGGACCGATCCAACTAGTCAGTCTTTTTTTAAAAGATTTTAAAAGATAGTTCAATTAAAGTTACAAATCCTGTTCTATATTTAGTTATTAATTCTAAAGAACATTCTCCTGAATTTAGGTTTATTTGATAAAATTGAACGTACAAGTAGTAGACATGCATTATTTTGTGATTGCTGATCTTGATTAAAAATGTCTGCAATAGTTTTACAGTATAATTCTCTTGGAGAATTCTTTTGGAGAAGGAATTCCATCCGGGAGTGTCATGATCTGGTGGATAATGCTATGGACTATTAGCATCGGATTTGATCCCGGTTGTGGTGTAATGGTTATTTATTCTGTTATTTTAGCTTTGGGGCGACTCTAGAGTAGGTAAATAAATAAATAAATTCTTATTATCCTGGGACATGTCCCTTTAGAATAAACAATACAGAATGTACAAAATGTGCTTTGGAGTCTTAGAGAAAATTATATTCATATTAACAAGTTAATAATTACTTATTATAATAGACATATTCTAATGAGAAGAAAACAGACACATCGAAAAAATAAAACTTATTTACAATTCTATTGAGCTTGGATATTTATTAAGTGATTAAATATGCGGGATTTGAAGGTTGAAAGAGAGTTGAAGTGACGGATGGAAGGAGAGATAGAATTCCGTAGGATTGAGGATTGAATGAGAAAGGATCAGTCGAAATGTGCAGTTTAGTGTGCCGTACTGTATAAATCTGAAGGCCTGGAGCGTGTACAACGAGGATGAACAGAGGATTTGAATTGTAGGAGGTCTAAAATGTATGATGGGCGGCGGCATTGGATTACTGGGTAAAGGAATGACGCAAAGAAATACTTGCGACAATAGGAAGGGTAAAGCGACTTCAACTCGCCATAAAATTGGGACACGGAGGTGTACCTGGGGACCCCGAAGATGAAGGTGGTTTTGAGGTGGTTGTGTGATTGTTTAAGGCTCCAAGTGCTGCCTGACTGTCAGTATAGATAAAAATCTTTGCCACTAATGTTTTCAGTGCATAGGTCAGTAGCACAGTGGAGAATAGCAAGAAGTTCAGCCTGGAAAACTGTTGTGTGTTTGCCTAGTAGAATACTGGCTCCGGAGTATGGTTTGTCTTTCCTCCAGACACCAGCACCTGAGCCGCTGTCCATTAGTGAGCCATCCGTGTAGCAGTTGATACCATGTTTGGGTCTGTGCTTCCTTGATTGATCAATGTTAACATTGTAGTTAGCATTGATAAACTTCCGGATTTGTAAGTCTGAGGGCATAGCTAGGATATTATTTTCATTGAGCCTGCTAAGTAAGTTGCAATGACCTTGATAGGTGAACTTGTTGGAACACTTACCTAATTTGGTAAAGCGATAGATAGTTCTCAGCGCGTGCGCTTCCACCTCCAAATTTAGAGGCATGATATTCAGCTTTGTCTCCATCGCAGCTGTTGGAGTGGTCTTAATTGCCCCAGTTATCATGAGGCAAGCAAGCCTTTGCAGTTTACAAAGTACCTTTTTATTGTTCCCTATGTGAGCTCTGTGCCACCATATTACGGAGGAGTAAATGATCATTGGTCTAATGGCTGTAGTGTAGAGCCAATAGACGATTTGGGGTTTGAGTCCCTAAGCATTATTAATAGCGCCTTTACACGTCCAAAGGCATTTTAGAGCTTTTCCGGCAATGTAAGAGATAAAGTGATAAAGCGATTGATTAAGCGTTTTATTTTAACCCTGAGATCCCCAGAAACACCATCGTATACCGTATAGCAATAGTCGAAATGGGGGAATATTAGAGAAGTGATGAGGAGTTTTGGGGTATCATACGGGAATAGGTGATGGAGGGAATACAGTCGCTTTAAGGTTGAAAAGGTATGACGGGAGATTTCGGAAATATGATTTTTGAAGAACTCATATTTTTAGGTAGAACCTCACATGGCTCTTCCGAAATCTATATTAATATGAAGGACAAAATGATTTGGGTTGCAGTGAAAGAAGGTTATTACTTGGGCAGGGGGGAAGGAGGAGGGGTTGACCGTGTAGGTTAGCACACATTGCCGAGATACCAGATGATCAAAAACTTATAATTAAACTAATTATGAGAACACGTCTTGGGGCTTATAACTCAACATTTATCTCCCCCTTCCTCTCACCCTCTGTACCTAAAAACCCCCATTGCCTTCAAGGGTAGGGGTGGAAAAAAAAAAGATAAAAACAAATTGTGTAACAAAAAATATTTATTTAATAGACAACATGGGTCTAAACATTGGATAGAATTGAATAGAATAGAAAAAAAAAATTTTTTCTGGGACTTTGTCCCTTAAGAATAACATGAAATTTACAAGTAAAGGTAGCACATCTGGCCAGAAAACATTAGATAGATAAAATTATGTACATAGGTAAAAGAGGTAGAGAAAGATAAATAAATTTTTACACTCTTTCTTTAAACTTTCATTACAACCACTTGAACCATTTGATCCTTCTTAAAGTAGGTATCCAAAAATTAGTTAAAAAACCTAGTGATGGAACATGATCTCGCCTTAATGGCATGTCCAAACAGAGCGATAAAAAAAAAAAATAATAAAAATAAAAATCTCAATAACCTTTTTCTTCGGATCATGTAAGATATCTTGCTTTTATAGTGGGAAGGTTTGAAGAAATTCTCAAAAAGGGAAGATTGGGTCAAAGAAGTCCTGGCCTGTAAGTAAAAGATACCTCTCCAACACAAACCAAATATTCATATGAGTTTTAGGAACACAGGGGATGATTGTGGAGATGAGCAAAGCTTTAATTATGGTCGAAACTTGTTTTTTTAAATTTTGAATGAAACCTACTGTCACTTTTATAACATCGTCGTGTCTGAAAGCTATAACAGATTTCAGCTCATACAAACTATGGGCTCCACTGGCCGTGCCCAGATACAGAGGAAAATAATTAGTACCACTCCATTATTCTTATATAAAAAATTATATTATAATTATAATAAATGGTAAGATATAAATTGGATTAAATTATATTTTATATTGTATTAAATATTCAAATTTACTTTATATATATAATATATATATAAATTGCATTGTGTAACTATCATGTTCTTTCTTATAGCATCTTATAACCAGTATACGAAGTGTGATGGAAAGGACTGATGTCGGAGATATTTTTATTGTAACTGCGGAACTCACTTTAGCTCTCATGGGACGATATCCATCCACTTTTAATGCTGAATTTTTCCACGTAAGATTGGGAATTTTCTTTGCATGTGTTTTACTTTCTTTTTTTTTTTTAGTGTGTGTGATTTCTAAAATGTTTACCTTTACTTTTTGTTTTGTAATAATTGTGATGGTTTCATTGTTTTTTTTAACACTTAGTATCATCGTTTTGTTTAAAAACTTATTATTAGTAGTATTTTTTGAAAAAATTCCTTCTTTTTTTTTTTAAATTAATATCATTAAGGTTTATCAACCCCAGGCTTTGCTGGTGACCATCTTTATCTTTCCTTAAAAAAACTTTAATTTTTACTTTCTAATACTTATTTGATTCTGGTAGAATTACATTTTTGGAAATGTAAAATATGCCATTCAGTCTCCCATTGCTAGGCGATTATGGCTGATAATAGCCACTACAGGTTCTAGTTTATTCTTTGTAGTTTTAATAACTTAGTTTAATTTTTAATTTAATTTTTTCCCAGTTAATCATGTGTAAATATTAATTACTATTATCATTTGAACTACGCATTACAGATTGTTGTTGCTATAGTTCGATTTCTTTTTCTGAGAGATTGATGTATATTTTGTTCAATATATATTTAAAATTATTGTAATTAATGCATTCATTAGATATAGTTTGAACATGTTCTATAAAAGTTCAATTACAACATACTTAAGTTACGTATTTATAAAAATAATTTGTAATTTTATTCTTTGTTTCTATTGTGTCTTAGTCTCCGAGACATGAGTCTCTGAAAAGTATTCCAAATTTTTGCTGAGACAGGATGGCTGTAAACGTTTATAGAACCATCTGGGACCTAATACTTACTGATGTTTACTTGCAAGCCTTTTTGAACTTCTAAAATTTTAGATTTTCATACATTCTTATGTAGCATATTTAACAAGGTTTACAAAAATCATCATAGCAATAAATACCTTATTGAAAGGAAATGTAAATGGAAAATTTTTAAATACTTTCATATCGGTTGTTTGTTTATTCATTTACGCTTCTGTGCCCAAGGTAGCCAAGGTTTGACCAAGATTTAATAGCCTTTAATTAATAGCCTGGCAGGAGGACCTAGATTTTTTTAAGAAAATAAAAAATTCTTAGTCATGACATTCTTTAGAGGAGACGTAAATAGGTGGTTTTAAGTCGATCAGTGACTCGTTAAAGATCCCTATCCTAATTAAACCAGCTTAAGAAAAATTTAGGACACCCTCTGTAGCATCATATGATAAGCCATAGAAGTATAAAGTCACGTTTATGAATGAAGAACAAGAATCTAATGATGTGATGAAATCCGGGGAGCCCATGGCTGAGTGGCTAGCATGCTAGTCTCTTATGCTAAAGGTTGTGAGTTCGAATACCAGTCCCAGAGGGACTTTTTCAAGCATTAATTAAATGGGGGTTCACTCACAGCCTCTCCCCTGGGTATGTGAGACCTGTCAGCCAAATGGTGGTCACTCATAAAATTAGGCGTAGGGAGTGATGACCCTACTCTATAAAATACATCGAGAAACGTGAGTGTAATCTCTCAGGTGATTATATTATCAGACACCACGAGGCCATGAAAAGCCTGGATCGTAAAACATGAACGCATAAAGGAAATCCCTCTTCTTTGGACCTTATATTGTATGCCTTATCTCATACTCAAAAACTTTAAAGTTCTATTCTTCTTTTGAAATAATTGAAAGGGAAACAGTTTTGTAAATTCTCACCATTTAGTTTCTGGACAAAAAATCCATCAGCAAAGTAATTTTTTAACTGAAAATAACACATTTTGGTTTATTATTTGCAATAATAAAAATTTGTAACCGACCAAAAAAAAATTACTCCTCCTCCCTCTCTCACAAAAAAATTCATCTGTCTGTTGTCCAAATTTATGAATATCTTCATTTTTCTCATTGGTGCTGTTGAATGAATTGAATTACCTATGACACAGAGAAAAAATTGTATTGAAATTTAGGATCAGGACACCACAACGAATAAAAGAAAAGGAAAAAAAAAAAAATTGAATATCAACAAATATTGAAAGAAAACAAGAATCGTTGAAATCATTTAAGAAATAGGAGAGATATAGTATTTTAAAACTAGGTTTGGGGTGATTGGTCATTATATTTTGTAGTTAATTATATTATTCTCTAATCAAGAATTTTTATTTGAATTATTTCTATGGCAATTAAAAAACAAGAAAAGGAAATATTAAAGAATTCATATGAATGCTTTATATATGGTTTATTATTTTCAATAATGAATCTTTGTAACCATCCAAAAAAAAAAAAAAAGTCATTGAGTCATTGAAATTGTTTATGAATGAGATATGGGGTATGAAATGAGCAGTTGTGATTAGTCATTTTTTTCCTGTGATTAATTTATCGCTATAGAGATAAGTTAATTGTCTGCTAGCTACAGCTATATGAATTTGTATACTCTAATATAATTATCTGGAAATAATAATCCATTGTGTAATAATTTGAAGGGTTTTTTATATTAGTTTACTTTTTATAAAAGAAATGTTTGTAAATGGAATACTTACATTTTCCAATGTTTCATTTCTGAGTCATGATTCTTTCTTGATCTTAATATTAGTCATTATCAGGTTCACTTATCTAATGTAACGCTTTCCCCCCAAATTTTATTCTTAGCAAGCAATAACTCACAAGGAGAGGATCCAAATGTGTCTCACAGATTTTGATGAAATTTTTTTGTGCAAAAAACACGTTTTATTTAATATCTCTGGCTCTAGTGAAGGTAAAAAAAAAAAGTTTAGTGTCATAATAACCCTATTTCAAAACGGAATAGGGATAACTTGTAGCTGGATGGTTAGCATAACATCCTCCTATTCCAAAGATCATGGGTTCAAACCCGCAGGTGTTCCTAGAATTTTGTAATGGGAGTGAAAAATCCTTAGTTATGCCGTCCTTTGGTGGGGACGTTAAAAGGTGGTCCCGAGCCTGTGCGATGTCAGGTACTCGTTAAAGATCCCTATCCTAATAAAACCTGGATAGGCAAAATTTAGGACTCCCCCTGTAGCATCCTCCGATTAGCCATAGTAGCATAAAGTGACATTAAATAAATAAACAAACAAACAAAACGGATTTTAAAAAAATAAGCCACTAAAATATTCAAATTTTATACTTGATGATAACCCAAAAAATATAAATAATCTCGTCTAAACAGTACTTTTAACAAGGTTTCTTAAAAACTATTCTCACTCCTTAAGAAACCTTATATCTTTATTTATTAATATTCTGATAAGATGATTTATATTTTTGGGGTTATTACCAAGCATAAAATTTAAATATTTTAAATGCATATTTTTTAAATTATTCCGCTTTGTAATATGGTAATTTTGACACCAAACTTATTTTTCTACCTTTACTTGAACTAGAGATGTAAAATAAAATGTGTTTTTTGCGCACAAACTGTCTGATTTTTTATGCGACTCCTAGGGAGTGTTGGTCCCTAATGTTTTTTAGTCTAATTATTTAATGTCTCATTTTACTCCTTTAAAAAATTCATCAAAATAGGTGAGACACATTTGGAATCCTCTCTTTGTTAGTTAATCATTATTCTTATAGTTTTGATAATATTTGTCTTTTTTTAAAGACTCATTCTTGAAATCGTATTTATTTATTTTTTTTTTTAGTCATCTCTATTTATAAGGAACATGCTTTTCCTAATATTCTGTGTTTTCTTAGCAGGATGTCATAGATATAATAGTCGGTTGGCATATTGATGTGAGCCAACCCCGTGAAGTTCTCAAGTGCGCCACGAATTGTTTGAAGCGTATGACCCCATATTGGATTATCGATATGGGATTCACGATAAATCTACTTCATCAGTTTCTAGAAGATGCTGAAAGTTTCAAAGATGAGTTCCTTAGGCATTTGAGACATTCCGAAACGGAACAAGCCAAAACAACTGATATGATTCGCAAAATAACTGCCTTTATCGAGTAAGTATTAAATTAAACATATATTATGAAAATGAAAGGGAGGGGGTTAATTCTTATATTCAAGTAAATATTCATTTATCTATAAATATTTTCTTTATTTTTTAGAGTTTATACTTCAGTTTTTAAAGGTGTTGGACCAAAAATGAGCCCAGAGAAAACACCAAATGTTTCTTACGCCTTTCTTATTGAATCGCTTGCCAAAGTTATGGAGATTGTCCTTCAGACTTTAGAACCTGAACTGTACAATGAATTGATTATTGCAGGTAAATTTCTTTTATAACTTCATATATATTTATTATATTTTTTTTAGTGAAAAGTAATGAAAGGAATTATTTATCATAAATGGTATATGTTTTTAATGATGTCAATGACTCGAACCTGCTGCCCAATATAAACATTTTGCTAGAAAAGCTGTTCAGTAGAGCTATCAAGGTTGAACCTGTGACCTTGGGCATAGAAGGCTGTTATGCTAGCCATTACATCACAGGTGACCTCAGATGTTGAAGTATTTTGGTTGAATAAAAGTGACATATTATGAGGAGGCATCAAACGGATCTATATGTACTTTACATGAGATTCGGAAGACAACTCTACTTCTAGAGTTGTTATAAAAAATCGTTTAAGTATTTAATCCAGGATTTCAAGTATTGCTTGTTCATTTATTTCACAACACTTTTATGCTACTGTAGCTAATCGGATGGATGATGCTGCTGTGGGGGTCCTAAAATTCTCTATGCACGTTTTATGAGGATAGGGATCTTCAACGAGTTTCTGACATTGCACTGGCTGGGGACAATCTTTTTACATTCCCTCCGAAGTACGGCATGACTTAGGGTTTTTTACTCCCATTGAAAAATCCTTGGGCCACCTGTCAGGTTTAAACCTGTGATGTTGGGCATAGAAGGCTGTTATGCTAGCCACTGCTTCACAGGCGACCTCAGATTTTGAAATATTTAGGTTGAATTAAAGTGACTATTTATAGGAGGCATCATATGGGCTTTTATTTTTATCTAGTGGGTCTAATAGCTTCACTTGGTAGAATTTGGAGTAGAACACTAGTTGAAATACTTCTCATATTGACTGAAGATTGAAAAAAATATCCTGAAAGTGGAAACCATTATACGAGGGCTTTCCAGAAAGTAACAGAAATTTTGAAATAAACAATTCACAATTGAAAAACTCAAAGTTTATTACTTACATTTGAAAAATGCACTTCTAAGCTATTTTTCTGTATAATCGCTATTCAAATTGAGACATTTATAATATTGTGGCACAACTTTTTCGATACCTTCTCTAGAAATCTGCCACCTTCGATTTCAACCACTGGTCTACACCGGCATGCAGTTCAGCCTCAGTATCTAAGCATTGTTTACCGAGCAATTTTTTCATCACTGGGAAGAGATGGTAATTGCTCGGTGTATCTGGGCAGTATGGTGAATGGTCGAACATCTCCCTTCCAAAACTGTCCGAGAGTGCCCGGGTATGATTGGCTGTGTGTGGGCATGTGTTGTAAAAAAACAACACCTTGGTAAACATCACAAAGCTGACGATAAATTTCAATTGGTCCGAATCATATACTACACTTTACAAGTGGTGGGATTTTCTATTGCAGGGCATATTTTGACGACTCACAGAGAGCCAAGTAAGGAATACACAGCTCTCACACTACAGCAGCTGGATGCGTAGTGAATGTAGGAACATTCGGACTCCATGATGGCAGCTCTACTCTCACCCATTCCCACGATAGGCCAAAATGTCTCTTTCTGGACAGACCTTGTAATTATGAACCTATTTTTATAGGTAAACCAATTGTCCACATATAATGATGGAAACGATTTTGACTTTAGATAGAATATCCCTATATATTGTTTGGAGTTGCAGTGATAGAAACAGTTTTGTGGGGGTGGAATAGCCGAGTGGGTTTCGCAATGTGCTTTGTCTAACAATCTGATTACTAAGTTGGGATAAAATAATAAGAACTTCACGTTTTGGTGCATAGGGGGTGGGGAGGAGGAGAGAGCAGGGCTTTTAAATCTTCCATTAATCCCTCTCCCTCATCCTTTGGTCTGAGAAATAGAATCATATCTATATATATATAATATAATAATAATAATAGGCTTAGCGAACCCGAAGGTTCGATGCCGATACCACCAAACTTCATCTGCAAAGACTCGTCCAATGTTTACCGGTCAAGCACCGAGCCCAACAACTTTACGCACCCATTTGGGTCTCCGCGATCCTATCCACTCAATTATATTCACAGGGTACAAACTCCGCAATTCCTTGTTGTGCAACCTTCTAAACTCCCCAGTGGTCTCATCTCTATTTGGACCAAATATTTTACGCAGTACCTTATTTTCGAAAACCTTAAGCCGTTGTTCATCCTTCAAAGTCAAAAGGCCACGTTTCACATCCGTAAAGAACTGTCGGAAGAATAATAGTTTTATAAATTCTAACCTTTAAGTTTTTGTACAGAAGCCGCGAGCTAAGTAATTTAGCAACTGAATAATAACATGCATTTCCCACCTTTAACCGGGACTTTATTTCTTCCTGGATTTCATTTTTTCTTGCTATCATTGAACCTAAATACTTGAATTTCTCTATGTGTTCAAAAGTATGCCCTGAAATATAAATATCATCAAGATCGCCACCATCTCTGCTACTAATCATATATATCGTCTTATCGGTATTTAATTCGAGACCTATTTGTTTACCAGTATTTATTAACACACTTGTATTTAGTTGTATGGTTTCCGTATCTTTACCTAACAGTACCAAATCATCGGCATACCCAAAAACCGGAATCTTGTCACCCATATTCAAGCCTTTCTCGGTAAACATCACCTTTTCTATGACATATTCTAAAGCTATATTAAACAAAACAGGTGAAAGGGAGTCACCCTGTTTCAAACCAGATCGCACCTCAAATCTCTCGGAGTAATTAAGACCGATTCTAACTTTAAGAAATGTTTCCGACAAACACATCTCTACTAGGTTTACTAACTTTCTGGGTATTCCCTGTCCAATCATGATGTTATATAGCTTCTGACGGTCCATGGAATCATAAGCCTTTTTAAAATCGATATAGAGTTGATGGACTACACCGTTGTATTCCAGCTTCTTCTCTAATATTTGACGTAAGGAAAATATTTGATCAATAGTAATTTCCTCAGCGTAATAATCTATATATATATATATATATATATATACTATATCTATATCTCTATAAATCTATATATCTATAAATCTATATATCTATTAATCTATATATCTACAAATCTATAAATCTATAAAATCTATAAATATATATATATATATATATATATATATATATATATATATATATATATATATACTTGACATATATGTTTAATATTAATAGTTAATCCTAAAATGACAACAACTAAAACATAAATTATTAAATACACACATTATTTTAAATCTAAGGGATCTAAATGGGATTTCCTAATCAACCAAAAAAGATTTCTTTAAAAAATTAATTATTACACATAATATATTAACATCTTAAAATAAAACACCTTATTATATAAAATTTAAATTATTTGTGTCCATTGTATCCAACGAAGTCCTGGTGTTTTCCTTCTGGTTCTTTCTATGCTTGCCAAGAGGTAGTATCACTTCTTATTTTTTCCTGACATCAACAAACTCACAGCATGAAACTGATCTTGTGTTCTAATAGCTCTCCCAAATTGAAAACGAACTTGTGATTCCATAGAAGTAGAGTGTGAGGTTACATCCTCCTGCCATGTTCTTCCTCGCTTTTCCCTTATATCACAACACCTACTGCCTCATACATTTCTCTTCTTTGTTTGTTTCAGGAAATAAATGTGCCACCATGATCTTGAGCTTTCTGAAGACCGAGGCGATGTCTGTCTCTGATCCCGTGCATATTTACATCTACTCATTGATGGAAAGATGCGACTCCTTGTCTAGGGGATCTGTTCTTTCTCTTATCCGCCTCATTGTCAAGGTAATATTTTATTGTCTTTGTCTAATTTTTGGTTATTGTGTTTTATTTAGTTAAAACATATGTTGAGGCAGTGATGGCTAAGTAAGATTTTTTATCGACATTTTGATTAATGCTGTTTTAGGTATTGGACGTACTGAGCGAGACAACAACCCTCAAACTTATTGATACCATCCTTCAACCCAGCTCGATAATATTATCAATGAGGCATGGGGTTCTCCAAAATGATGTCTTGATCATTTATCAAACGTTATTACAACAGAAGGAAATTAACTGTTTGATTCAATCTTATGAGTAAGTATATCTTTATTTATATTTATCAAGCAGAAGACATTGTTTAAATAATCTGTTATTTAAGTATTTTGTTTATATTTATGGTATTATTTATAATTGTGGACATAATTAGTTGACCGTTGAGAATTACTGAAGGAATTAGTCCGGGTGGCGGTCATTAAATGAAACAACTGAATAGTTTCAACTATTTTATTGTTTGCCAATGTTTCGACCCCCATTGTGGGTCATCATCAGGGCTAAAAAGATATAAAAAGGATACATTTAAAATAAGATTAAAAATACTATTTTAAAGAAAATAACTATTGCGCTAGAGAATGTCAATAATATAACATAAAAGGAACTAGATGTGTAAAGAAATCAATTAATTAAATTACAATGATAAAGGTATACTAATGAGAGCTATACAGGCCAGATAATGACTAAAGATAATGTACAAATATATAAGAAAAAATTACATGAAATAAAAACCATTAAAAAAATGGAGTACAGTGGAGATACGTACCGTCTGGTAGGCGAGTGGAAACTGGGTACAATTTGGTAATAAGGAATATAGGCAGGTAGATAGGAAAGTACGTACAAAAGGTTGGGTAAAATGGAAAATACGTACCATATTTCTAGACGGGATCTGACAACAAAGAGTAAAATTGTAATATTAACATAAAAGGAAGTGTTCAGATTAAACCTAAAATATTAATAACATCATAATGGTATTAGAAGATGTTTTAACAAGATTGTTGAAGTAAAAACAATATAATACAATAGTAAGAATAATAATGTATAAACTATATGTAGTAAAACTGACTACCTCCCAACCAACGTTTTTATAATTATTGTACATATATTAAGACAGTTAAAATTAACCAAGTGAAAATATTATGAGAAAAAATAATAACAAGTATGATCTGTCAATGATTGTTACTTTTTCGGTATAGCCTTGAGCTCTTCTAGCGATGCAGTCTTTATCTCCTCAATCGTTGCAAATCTCCGTCCTTTCATAGGTCTCTTTAGTTTTGGGAACAAGAAAAAGTCACATGGGGCCAAATCCGGTGATTATGGTGGCTGAGGCATGATTGTGGTGTTGGTTTTGGCCAAAAAATCTCTCAAAGCAAAGATAAGTGAGCAGGGGCATTATCATGATGCAAAAGCCATGAATTGTTTTTTCACAATTCTGGACGTTTCTTCGTATTGCTTCTCGCAAACGGTGCATAACTTCAAGATAACACTGTTTATTGACCGTACGACCATATGGTAAGAACTCCTGATGCACCACATTATGGTAATCGATGAAAACAGTGAGCAAAACTTTGATATTTGATTGAACTTGGCATGATTTTTTCGGTCTTGGATCACCTGGGCTCTTCCATTGGGACGATTGGGCTTTGGTTTCAATATCATAACCATATACCCATGATTCGTCACCAGTTATGACCCTTTTGAGTAAATCTGGGTCGTCATTGACGTCATTCAGCTGCTATTGAGCGATGCTCTTGCTACGGTTCTTTTGGTAAAAATTTAGCAATTTTGGAACAAACTTAGCTGACACACGTCTCATTCCCGAAACGTTAGAAAAAATTTCATGGCACGAGCCAAGCGATATACCAACATCCTCAGCAACTTCTCTGATAGTGATTCGACGATTTTCCAAAACAATTTTCTTTATTGCTTGAACGTTTTCATCAGTTGTTGACGTGCTTGGGCATCCAGAGCGAGACTTGTCATTGGCATCTTCCCGGCCATCTTGGAAGAGTTTGTACCACTTGTAAACATTTTTTTTACTCAAAACAGTTTTACGGTATGCCACTGTCAACATTTCAAGTGTTTCGGAGCACTTTATTTTATTTTTCACACATAATTTGATGCAAATCCTTTGATCCATATTTTTTGATAGAAAAAAACTTATAACCTTTACACCTTACCCCTCACAACCAAACAAAAAATGCTATACACTTGAAACTTGGTACAGATGTTCAGGAAGAGTGTACCAACGTAACAAAACAAAAAAATCTATAATCGAAAGTACGTTGCCCATGAAATTTGAAAAGTCACCTTACTTTTTGAACACACCTCGTATATACACATTTGTTTATTTATTTATTTTTTCTTTCGGTTGGTGCGACAGTTCTTGGAGGCCCTTGGTCGCGTGGTATGGTTTCTTAAGTTTCCACACTGCGATACTCAATGACATTTTATAGGGTAGGGTCATTACTCCCTATGCCTATTTTTGTGAGTAGCCATCAATTGGCTGATGGGTCCCACATACCTGGGGGGGAGTGGTTGTGAGTGAATCCCCATTTAATTTGTTTATTAAAATCATTATATATTTTTATATTGTTTTATTTATTTAATTTGTAAAACATTGTTTATTGTATTTTTTTAAGGTAACCAAAAGGTCAAGGAAAGTATGATGTTCACCATTTTTCACTTTAGTATACTTTAATTATTGCTATATAGCGGGTTATAAACCACGTGCTAAATGATTTGATCTCTTCTAACTCTTGATTTCCCAAGCACTGGCAAGAGTTTCTACAGACCATTATTAATGCTTAAATCTGTATCCGTGGATGTTAGATTTCCTTCTCTTGAATATTAAAATAAGCAGTTTTCATAATGGTGATCATCTTTTGAGTAATCTCTTTTAGTTTGTTAAAGTTTTTAAAAATTGTTAGAAGTCCTGCTTATCAGGCAGCTATATATATATATATATATATATATATATATATATATATATATATATATATATATATATATATATATATATTTTTTTTTTTTTGTATTTTTTTTTATTTTGTAAAAGGTCTCTTACATTCATACTATATACTTGGAAGTGGTCTTTACAACACCCTGCTGGTCCTCAATAACCTTGTAATGTTTAACATTATGAACTTGTTATATGGTTCTGTATTTAAATTTTCACCAACATTGAGCCTAAGTTTTTAGATGCACTTTTCAATTATGAAGAGTAATTTAAATAAAATCTTCAGGAACAGTCTCTCCTTTTTAACATCGTTTATTTATTCATCAATACAACTAAATAATAAAAAACATGTAAATTTAATACTGCCTCTCATTTATATTAACTTCTGAAGTTTTCTAGATGGGTCTTTTTTTTTTTTTTCATTTAAGAATTAACGCTTTGTTTGTTTTTACTTCAAATTCGTTCTTCATTGCAGGCATATAATGGCCGACATGGAGGCTGCACTTCGCTCTATCAAGCCCGACCTTGTCCCCTTTATTCCTGCGGAAAACAATCTCCATGCTGCGACTGTTTACTCCGAGCAAGAGGCTGAGCATGTTTTGTTTTTTATCTTTCAAGCTCTAGCTCCTTTAGGTAAGTATAAAAATATTAGATTATACAATTTTATTTGTTCGACAGTGAGAATTATTTTTTTAATTTAATTTTTTATTTGGCATGCAGTCATCAAAACTCTCAAGTAGTCAGTAGAAGTAGCAAGTAGAAAATTATTTTATTTTGCTGATGTTCCGGTCTAAATTTTAGGCCATCTTCAGGGCGATTGAGGGTGAGAGATCACCATTATTATTAACCCTCAGGGGATGTTAATACTGCATGCGTTTTGATGGCTTAAGTGGTAAGAAGGTTTCTATAATTCAGTGTCCTCCTAGGAACCCGCTTATCGCTTCAGCCGCCAAAGCGTGTGTAGTTTAACCCATTCGAGACAACAATTTTTTTCAAACACGGGTCCCCAGGAGCTAAATTTTTTTTTTCTTTGTAATTAAGGCTTCAGATAATTTTTAGATTTTTTGGTACACAGTAAAACCAATGCCAAATTTGATTTGCCTGTACTTTGCACTACTACAGTACAACTAGTTTACTCAGAATAGCTGATGATTTCACATTACTGTTGTTGTACATACGGTGTGAAATTTGTCTCGAATGGGTTCAACGCACCCTTATCCTGTTCTGAAAATATTTATCAAAAATTTATTTGCATTTTCTCTCTCAATTAAGTAATAATAAGCAAATAATTTATCACTTGTTATTAGTACAGTATAAACTGTATTAAATTTGATAAAATAAGTAGATAGTCTGGCACCCAGGACTGCTATACAAACTCCGTAAATTGCACCCTCCTGTATACTTCCTCATCATCCAGTCCTACCTCTCTGATAGATTCTTTAAAATCATTCCTATTCATCTATTTTTACTAAGTCTGCTGGCGTTTCTCAAGGCAGTATCCTAGAACCCATTCTTTAAACAGTCTATACAGCTGATATCCCAACCCATTCCTTTTTTACCTATGCCGATGACACTTGTGTGTTATCAGTTAATAACGATCCTACAATTGCCTCTCAAACTCTCCAATCCCACATAAGAGATCTTGATGTATGGTGTCAGAATTGGAGAATTAAAATCAATTCCAATAAATCCCATAAAATTACCTTTACCTTTCGTCATTAACCTATGATATTCTGCCCTACATGGAATCTGCTTACAAGATTGATAAGAGAAGAAACTGCTCAATTTCGGTTACTTTACTTTATTTACTTCTACTAGGTAAGTGTAAAGACACTCTAACTTTTCACTTAACTACAAAAGACTCATTTACATGAAAATCATAAGGCCTGTCTGGACCTACAAACTTGAGCTTTGGGGCTGTACTAAACCATCAAACTCTTCCTATATCTAATTCTTACTATCCCAAATCCTTTGCAAAATCCTTAACACTCCTTACTTTGTGACGAATAAAATCATCCACCAAGAGCCTCCTATGCCAAAGGTCGTCACGGGTTCAACCCCGAAGGTGGTCCTAGGATTTTTTAATGGGAGTAAAAAATCCTTGGTTATGCCGTCCTTCAGAGGGGATGTTAAAAGGTGGTCCCGAGCCTGTGCGATGCCAGGTACTGGTTAAAGATCCCTTTCCTAATAAAACCTGGATAGGCTAAATTTAGGATTCCTACTGTAGCATCGTCTGATTAGCCATAGTAGCATAAAGTGACGTTAAATAAAGAAACAAACAAACAAACTCATCCACAAAGATAAAATGTTCCGTATGTTGGTGATTTGGCCATACCAGGTATCACTCCTTCTATAAATAAATTCACTCCCTCTAATCCACTAGTTTCAATCCTTGCTCCCTCTTCAATGCCTGACAATCCGCTGAGGCATCTGAAAAGAAAATAGCCCCGAGACCTTCTTGTTTAGATTCGCTACTAGAGTGCTGCCAATGGGCATTTATTATAATATACAGTTGTAAATTTCAATAAAAAAATAAGTAGATATGTAATCCGTCTTAAGTTTTGGATCTGTGACTGTCTTAAGTTTTTAAAGTATTATACTATATGTTAACTATGCTCTTGCTGTTTGATCTATTAATTAATTATTGTTAAATTGTTTGTTTTAGTTGTCTCGGATGATCCTGAAACTTTGATAAGCTTCAAGCCAACAATATTTCATGTTTTTGCTGAAGAAATCCCTCAAGTCCTAACTCCGTTGAAGTATCCTATGTTACACTATTCGTACCTCTTTCTATTGAAATCTCATTGTGCTGCGTAAGTTAATATTTCTATACCTAAATTTATTGAGATACTTTAAATTATTACTTAAATTTAAATATCATTTATTATAGATAATAGCTGTCATTGAATGGTTTAACTAAATGTCACCATGAATGTTATGTGCTAGGTTACAACATTGTATGTCAGTAACCTAGTGACTATCAGAGTCAGAATGGGGTCTCGTGAAGAAGTTGTCTTGGTTGGTTGCTCCCGGCTGCGTTTCTATGTTGGAATTCAGGTTTGTTTTTGGGGTAAATGTTGGCAGATGTTCGGAGTTGTTAGTCACTCGACAAACTGAAGATTTTTATAGGATCAAGTTCAGAGTTCTGAATCGCTCGACAAACTGTTGATTCTTGTTGATGTGGTTCAGAGCAGTGAGTTGCTCTACAAACTTATTTATTTCCTGTTACGTAGGGAGTATATTTAGCGAGCGCTATCTGTGAGCGAGTGCGTGAAGTATCCCCTATGGGATGAAGTATCTGCTACATTAGGCTGGGCATCTGGGTAGGATAGGATGGATTCGATCCCTAAAAAAATTTTCCTTGAAGAAATTCATGTACCGAGGCAAAAAGGAAGACCAAAGTGAGATAGTGAGATGGTGTTGCACATGATGCCTAGATGTTGCTTGATGTGCAGAACTGGATGGTGGGTGCACAGAACCGGGACATATGGCTCAGGCTTATCCAGGAGGCCTTGACTCAGCAATGAGTTGTTGTGCCGATGATTGATTGGTTGACCATTTTAAACCTGGATACAGTACCATACCGATGTGATGATAACATCAATCTTTATATGAATCTTACTGACCCTCAAAGCAAGTTATAAACTTGGTTGGACACTACTTAATATTAATAGAATAATTTTAACTATTTTTAATATTATCTTAATCATTGTCTTTATTAAGTATTTTTATTTATTTTTTTTAGTAATGATTATTTCATCATAAGCAATGGGTTGGTAAACTGTTCCTCCGGTCGATTGAATCTTGCAGACATTCTCAGTGTGAGGACTACAAATGGCTACGAAACCTCGCCTACGACTAATTACCTAATAACTGTCATCAATCTTCTAATCAAAAATCTTATTGAGGTGATTGTTATAGTATATTATAGTATTAATTAAATAAAATAAATAATTTACTAATATATTAATAAAATATTAGTAGAATTATAATTACTAAGAACTAGTTGGCCAGTAAAAAATTTGTATGTTGAGAGTTAGGTGAAATAATTAATTAAATAGGTAAAATAAAAATAAATTTGTAGTAGAACAGTAAATATTAAATACAATATTGGTTTATTATTTTCAATATCTCAATCTTCCCCCTCCACCATCTTCAAAATTTGAGGGCTTACATTTCAATATATGTAGAACCCAAATAGCGAAATAAAAGAAAAAATTGTTTGTCTGCTGTCTGGGCTTTTCTCTGAAACTACTGGACCATTTTTTTGAAACTCGGCAGAAAAATACCAGCGCATCCAACGATGTTCCTAACTCCTAGACGTTTATATCCGCTCATTAGTTTTAAAATGGCGGCCGATTCAATATGATTTAATTCAATAACTCAGTTATTTTTGAATATCAAGAAATAATTTATTTGATTTTTTTAACCAAGAAACTGCGAATAATTATTAAAAAGAAAAGAAAAATAATTAAAGTTTACCCATAAATATGTCTAAAAGTCAGTAATTTTTTAAGATAAAGAAAAAATTTTATTGAATTTTAGGATTAGGACACTGCGATGAATAAAAGAGAAAAAATAAATTCAAATCTTGCGATTGAATATCAACAAAAATTGAAAATAAAAAAGAATCATTGAAATCGGTTTAGAAATAACAAATATATCATTTTAAAATTAGCAGTAGTGATTGACCATTTTACTTTGAATTATATTAGTTAATTGCCTTTAAACAGCTATGTTAACAGTCATATCCTAATATAATTATTTAAAAATAATAAACCTTTGTGTAATAATTTGCAGATTTTAAACTTTTGTTTAAATATAACATAAAATAAATTTATTGGATAAATAAGACAATTATCTAAGATAAATTTTCTGGATAGAGATCTCAACTTCTTCAAACTAAGAAAATAATTATTGCTATTGGTAGCTAAACAAAGAGTGCCTGATTAGGAGGCTTTAAGTATACAACAATTAATTAATAAATGTGTAGCAAACACACAGACTTATGCAACCACAGAGAATACATTTTTTCTATTTTAAAGATCTGAAATTATAGTTCTGTTACAAAATGAACATCAAAAACTTGATAATACGTATTGTATCTAGTCGCAATAGGAAAATTAAAATATCTTTGTACAAAGTTAATTTTATTTTTAAAAGTCCTCCCCATCACTTTACAGGATATGGATGAAGGGAACAAAATTCTGGTGATTAAGTGGGCAGTGGATTTGCTACTCCTCGGCAAGAGATACCACACCATGCTGAGGGAAACCAACGAAGTGATAGAGTTGGTCAAAGCGGTTTGTACTGCTGCAATGGACAACAGGAAGAATGTAAGCCTCTGTGCGATCGAATGTCTGAAGAAGTTGGTCATTTCATATCATGGGCTTTGGCCGGTAAGTTGTAGTTTGTTCATATCATTATTTTTTCAGTGCCACGGATCATCTGTGGTGTGGTGCCAAGCCTAACAGCTTTCTATGCCTTAGGCTACTGGTTCAAACCCAGCAGATGACCCTTGGATTGTTTAAAGGGACTAAAAAATTCTTGGTTATGCCGTCCTTTGGGGAGACACAAAATGGTGGTCCTGAGCCTGTATGGTGTTAGTACTCGTTAAAGATACCTAACCTAATTAAACTTGGGTGGACAAAATTTAGGACTCCTTCTGTATAGTATTGTCCGCTTTGTAGCATGGGGTAACATTAAATGAATGAAGAAACTAACATTATTTTGTGTTAACGATTGTTATATTATTTTCTTTGTGATCGGAAGAAATGTTTATACCCTTAAGATTCAGTAAAACAGAAAAAAAACTAATTCATTTTTAACCTTAGTGATCTTAAAGTCACACAGTGACTGCTTGAATCCATCTTGAGTGTGTTGAAGTTCATTTTTATGCATTACCATGAAATAAATTCTTGCCCGGCCACTCTGGTTTTAGTAGTTTAGTTACCAATTTTTTTTTTCCAGTTTTGATCCTCCCCTATCTAACCTTACAAGAGTATACAGAGGTTTTCTCAGGCCTGGGTGTTAGTGCTGGGGATTAATACCAAAGTTAAATGTTCCCCGGAAGCTAGGCGCAAACTCGTAATAATTTTATCATCTTCCAAACTTCAGTTATCAGGTTTCTGGCCAATGAACGGTATCATCTTAAACCACTCAAGCCAACTTACTCCTATTGGTTGGTTACCAGTAAGATAAACAAATTAGTCATTGTTGACTAAATAATGTTAGTATATTGGTTTATGTGCATTGGTTATATATTGGGCTAAGTATAAAAAAAGGAAATGTTTAATTAAAAAGAATAGTACGTAATGAAATGAATACCCACAGTTCTAATATAGTAAAGTTATAGTTCTGATACAACTAAAATGTTAAGTTATTAGTCCTTAAATATAATAATTGTAATCTTATCTGCTGTCCCCCTGTGGGACTTGTTTTCTTCCCGACAATTAGTCTCTCTGCTGTCCTCCTGTGGGACTTGATGGTCACCCTGTGTGACTTGATGAGAGGAGGAAGTTCTGTAGTTAGCGTACGCATTCAGTTATCACTTATGACTCGACTGCGATATTTAAGCACAACACTGTCTAATTCTCGGTAATGCGCATGCGTGCCCTCCTACTTTTAACCTTGTCAGTTTATCAGAACCATAACTTCGTATTTTTAAAACTAATAAACCTTCAAAAAATTTACATAACCAATAATTGTTCATAGAATCACCAACAGTCATATTTGCCACTGTTGGCATTAGTAGAAAATTCTGAGAAAGAAAAAAAAAATTTTCTTTTCTTCCTTCCTTAACTGAAAGTTAATAAAAGTTCCGTATTGGAAGAGGTGCTAGACTTTTAAATCAAGTTAATAAGCATTAAAACTGGGTCATTAGTCTCTTGATCATGTCTGCTTTTGCACATCTTCGTCCTGACTTATACACCGTTCTACTTCATTACTCAAGTCCGTAATAGACTTCTGCCATTTAACAGACAGCTTTCTGTTAGACTGAACCTTTATTACTGATTTTTTTTATGAATTCCAGTCACAGCTTAACACTAAGTGTGTTATCTATGCTAAAGTAACATATAAAAGAATACGACACTGTAATGACTTTTAAGTCTTAAGTCTAATAATAACTTTATATATTTAACATTGTGTAACTTTTTTCTATTCTTTTTATAGCAATCTGTTATGAAAATATTCATGGAGCTCAGCATTTATTACTTGAATTCCATTAATAGCGAATCAAAAACAGCCTACCATCAGTTTATGGACTTACTTCCTTGTCTTGTAACAACTTTTTCAATAAACGGTTCAGCTGCTGTAAGTACTATCTTGTTGACTATTGCTTTTCTTTTCAAAAGGTTTTAAAGTATTAGTAATCTATTAAATCTACATTCAGGAACCGAGTTGTGCTTTGAGAGTTCTTTTGGTGAAGCAATATGAAGAAATGTGTGGTGGAGATACAGGAGAGTTAACCGTTTATCATTTCAAGAAATTTATTTCCTATCTCTTGGGTGGTATTGGAGAGAGGTTAGTAATGTTAAATGCATCTAATGTGGTACTTAAATAATTTGTATTATATATAAAATTAAGTTTTTCTGTTGTCATTAATATTTCAGCAAAAAGTGAGGTGGAAATGTATTTTTTTTTCTCCTGCTGCATTTTGACATACCCAGTAGTCCCCTGTAGGTCAAATGAGCTGAAATTCAGTATTTAGAGTTCTCTTTTAGGCAAATGAATATTATAAGAGTGGAGGTAAAGTTCACTATGTTTACTTGAAATTTTGAACTTTCCTAAGGCTTATTTCCTCCGAATTAATACAGAGTATTCAGAATTCATTTGTTGATTAAGTTAAGGTGTAGAGAAGCTCAACTTTTTTCCTCCTGTGGTCCAACTCTTTTCTGTTTTTTTGGGATTTTTATATTTTTTACTTACCTCTAAAAAACCTTTGAATTTAGTTAACCTATTGAATGTGTAACAGGAGAAAATAAAGTCGCAGTTAAAGGCTGGAAAGGCATGTTATTTAGTTGGGAAATACTTAGCTCATGCTTGTATCAAGAAACATAAGGTTAGAATTTGTAAAACTATTATTCTTCCTTTGGTTCTGTGCAGATGTGAAAAGTAATAGTTTATTTTGAAGGATGAAAAATGACTTTAGGTTTCGGGAATAAGGTACTACATGAAATATTTGGTCCTAAGCCACTGAAGAAAGGTTGCACTATGCGGAACTGTGGAGCTTGTACCAGATCAGTATAATTGAGCTGATCGCATGGCGGTGACTCAACTAGGCGTGTAAAGTTTATAGGCTCAGTGAAGAACTAATTTTGAAAAGCTGGTATCTGCTGAACCAACTGGTAGGCGTCTGAGAAGTAGGCGTGGATTGGAGGAGTATGTTAAGCCTGATCTCTTATAGGTAACTGTCCCATGTGTACTTGTGATGGGGGAGAGGAAACTGCTGAACATATTCTTCAGATCTGTGCCTTTTTTGATGAGGCTCGAAGGAAGGTTTGGCCTGAGCCAGAATCATTGGAAGCCAAGTTCTACGGGACTCTAGAGGACTACCGATTTCCTTCTTTTACATCTGACAGGAAGAACAAAGAAGAAGATGTCTGATCTCAAGGGCTTTAGTTTGGATAGTGAACATTGTATGAATCTGTGTAGACAACATTTGTTGGTATCGGCATTGAACCTTAGGGTTCAGTAAGCCTATTATTATTGAATGTGTAATGTATTTAAAAGGTAATTAAATCCTCTAAAAAAGGTGAAAACAATTGTCAAACTTTGACCAGTGTTTGTGAAGATATAGTGTTTAACATTGTGCACATGTTTTTAGTCAGATTTCTTTGTGCATCTCCACAGCCTCTCTTAAGAAAAAAGCATTAATTAATGTTCATAACATTTAATTAGATTCCCTTCATTTGGGCATGTCAAGAGGCCTAATTATTTTTTTTTTTATATAACTTAAGTTGCTGAGAACTGATGTTCACAAGTTTTATCTATATTTTTGTCTAATTAATGTATCTATTGTTTTTGGGATCACTTGTAGCTGGGTGGTTAGTATAACAGCCTCCTATGCCAAAGGCCATGTATTCAAACCCACAGGTGGTCCTAGGATTTTTTAATGGGAGTAAAAAAATCCTTAGTTATGCCATCCTTCAGAGGGGACATTAAAAGGTGGTCCCGAGCCTGTGTGATGTCAGGTACTCGTTAAAGATCCCTATCCTAATAAAACCTGGATAGGCAAAATTTAGGACTCCCACTGTAGCATCGTCCGATTAGCCATAGTAGCATAAAGTGACATTAAATGAATAAACAAACATCTATTGTTTTTAAGTTATAGAGGCTTTCTTATTGTTATTTGTAGTTTTAATTTTGAACTTTTTTTTTTCCAGCAACCTGGAGTGGATGATAGAAATGATGGTGAGGTGTTCTCCAGTCCTAGAACTGGATTACGAGAACGGGTCAGCCATCATCGGAAACCAAGCTGCGCTGAGTGAGTGGGCCGCCTTTGAAGCCGTTCGCCTCTGTATAGACAACAAGCTGAGGACCTGTCTCGGCAGGCCTTTAGAGACTTTCACTGCCTTTGAAAGTAATTATAATCTAGGTTTTATTGTACATTTTTTAAAGTATGAATAATATTTGTTAGTGAATAGAGACCAGGGGCATTCGAGGATACTCTTTAACATAATTAATAATTGTGAGGGCTGGTTGGTAAAATGAACCTAGTAGACTGTATTTGAATAAAGGGTTCTATTGTTCTATTAGGTAACAAACTGAATGTATTACCAAGTAAATTATAATGATGGTTAGTTTGTTAACAATTTTGACTAAGATTAATGTTAAGTATTGCATAACATTTCTGACTGTGCGGTCTCTCCTCTTGAATCTCTCTCTTTCTCTTCGGGATTTTCCTACTCCCCAAATAAATAAATAAATAAATAAATAATAAATTCTTTGTTTATTCTGGGAAAAGTCCCTTCGGAATAATATTACAGAAAAATAAAATTACAGCTTCAGTGTATTAAAGTATAAATAACAGAAATAACAAGAAGATGAATAATAGTAATAAATTAATAGGTGGCTTCTTATAATAATTTAGAAAAACAAACAAAACAAATTAGATTAGATTAATATGTTCATACATAAAGTGCAAAATAAATTTAAAATGCTTGTGAAAATGTGTAAAATAATATTCATAAATCTTTAAATACGTTACAAAACAAAATATGATAAATAATTGTTTCTCTCTGCTCCATTTACCGATTTTTATTGAAATTTGCAAGTCAGTTGGGATCATTTGAAAATTGGGTCGACAGGAAGTGTTTCAACAAACAGGATTTAAAGGTCGGAAGAGTATTGGAGTGACGGATATAAGAAGAAATAGAATTCCATACGGACGAGGATCAGATAAGGAAGGATCTGTCGAAAGCTGCTGTTTGATGAGGTGTTATATACAGGTCTGAAGGCCGCGAACGAGTGTTGCGGGAGTGGATGGAGGATTTAAATGAGAATATATCAGAGATGTATGATGGCCGTTGAGATCGGAGAACTCCAGAGGGATGTCCCAAAGATGAAACGTATAATGTTGAGTTATTCTTCCATAAATAATATATTGGCTTCATTTAAGTAAAAACACATGTGCTTACCATCTCCATCAATCTTGTTTTTGCCTCTACCAGAGGATTCTGGTGCCAATAGGAGTACCTCCAAGTGCCACTAGATGGCCTTATGTGCACTTAATTGTATTGCTGCATGCTAGATGGCTGCACTTGAAATCGGTCAAGGGCTGTGATCCCTTATATTATTTGTTCTTTATAAAATTTAAAGATCTAGTTGAAGTACTTCAAATTCAGTTGCAAGATAGTTGTTTGTTTATTCATTTAATGCCACTTAACACTACTTTGGCTAATTTGATGATGCTACAGTGAGAGTCCTAAATTTTGTCTATTCGGGTTAAATTAGAATATAATATAACTTTTCTATTTAACTGATGATCCCAAAGTGATAAACTCTAAATCGGTCAATGTATAATTTTTGTCATAGTATCCTCTATATACTCAATGGATTAACTATACCATATAATATAATCTATATAAGCTAATAATACGAAAAATATAAGCTAATAATACGAAATAATTATGAATAAATAACTATTTAAAAATTTCTATGCAATTAACACTCTGTAAATTACACAAATATTTTAGATATGATAAGGGATCTCGGAAAGGAGTCAATATCCCGCACGGTATGCAGTAAGAGTCCAGTCAGTGGAGCCAGGGCAAGGCTCTTGGTCCAGTTCATTGAGCAGCTTGAGAAGTCAATGTATAATGCCGCGGAAGGAACAGCTCTTGCCTTTCCTCCCAGCACTAAGGTAAGACAGTCCTCAATCTCTATTAACATCATTCCTTAGTTTTTAGATTAATTACTTCAGGTTTGATTCCAATAGTTAGGTAAGAGGTTAGGAAAAATTGTTATTTTTAATTTTAGACCAGATTTTCTCCTTCTTCTTTATTCCCACTGTCTACCGCATACAAGGCAGAGGGTGTTGCATATACAGGATGTCTAGCAACAGGGAAAAGTCAGGGATTTTAAAACATATGAAAAAGTCAGGAAATTTGTACTTTGATTAGGGAAAATGGTCCCTAGATAACATAGTTT
This sequence comes from Piezodorus guildinii, assembly GCA_023052935.1. Taxonomy (NCBI): domain Eukaryota; kingdom Metazoa; phylum Arthropoda; class Insecta; order Hemiptera; family Pentatomidae; genus Piezodorus; species Piezodorus guildinii. The sequence goes on along the minus strand of CM041294.1, from coordinate 166,471,016 downwards.
CATCGTCACTCAGACAAAAGTATGCCTACTTGTTGTGATGTTGCAAATATCATAAAGCGAGTTTTAAAATAAATTTGTAGTCAGATTTGTAAATATTGATTATTACTAACAGCAGTATCCAAGTTCATCATAATTCATTGGTAAGTCAACTTAAACAACTACAATTTCAGCTGGTGTGGGGTAGATATAGTTGACTCTTATCATAAAGTAATTATATATATTTTTAATCTAGTATACCATATTAATTGTAATTATTCTTTGTTTTGTCGATTTTCACCGAGATTTGGCCAGGTAAAAGACTTCTTACAATATGGAAAAGTCTTGAAATCTCTTTAAGCTGATTTGCTAGACACCCTGATATAGAGCCTAATCCTGACATTCCTATCCTGCACTGTAACTGTCAATTTTGCTTTTCCTCCCAGGCCTTCTTGATCCTTACCTCCCAGACCTTCTACTTTGATCCTTACCTCCCAGACCTTCCTCTTGGTATCCATTCCTACATAACAATCTCAGTCACTTGGGCTCTTGCCACGCAATCCTTTGACATTCTTACTACATGGCTGAACCATCTAAGCTGCGTTTTTCTTCAATAAGATACTTGGCCAATCTTACATTGAGGTTAGATCCTATTGTGGTATTTCTATTCTACCCGCTTTGCCTTACCCCCCTCTACTTACCTCAAATATCACCTTCATAGCCTAGAGTTGACTTGATGATTAATAGTGATAGTACTGGATTGATGATCAGTAGTGAGGGCCCAAGATTCACTGGTGTATTCAGTATTGGTAGGAATGTTGTTCTATATTACTACTCTACTTCTGAGAGACTTAGTGAGCCACAGAAGGGACTCTCTTCCCTAGGGAAGCCCCTCGGCTGAAATAAAAAATAATTATTCTGTCACAGCATTGTTTTAATGCATAACAGTAGTCCAGTACTTTACCGCTCTAATTAATTATTTTATTTCCCAGCCTGTATCAACGTTTTTCTCCACGAATCGGAATTCATGCTGTGAATGGATGTCAAGAATAAGATTCGCCCTTATGGTAGTGTGCATTCATTGCGGTTTGGCCTCAGCCGCTGTGAGACACGGCTATGCTTTTCTCCAAACACTTTTAGACAACGGATCAGTTCAGGTTTGTTAAAGAGAACTATTTTTAAGTTTATGCTATATTTGTGTAATTTATTTATAATTTTTCTCTTTGATTTTTTAATTAAACAGACTGTGGAATTCGAATCTACGTTGATAAATGTTGGTCGGGCATTGGCCAACATGGGGGAAAAGGAAGCTGTAGAAGGATTGTATGCATGGGCTAAGGAAAAGGCAAATGTCAAGAATGAAGTTTTGATACCTTTGATGGATCAAGCTGGAAGGAGGTATGTCATCTGTTGTGTTTTATATTTATTGATTCCAATTTATTTATTACTAGCTGACCTGACAGAGGATGCTCTGTCTTAACTATGGGTATAACTTTTGGCAATAAGAAACTTGTTAGATGATATACACTGCCGGACAAAATTAAAGGATCACTTACAAATATTTATATTATTATTACATAAGACATAAAAATAGGAATTCCTTTGTCCCAAACTGGACTTTGTGTTGTATCTTATCAAGTTAATCCTCTACCTGTTTATATTCCCACCCGTTTATGGAGAAAAGGGTCAGTTAATCCTCTTCTTTTCTTCTTCCTATCAGTAAATGGTTAGTTGTTAGCAAAGATTCATCTTATTGAAGATTTTCTAACATTTAAGAGACTTTAGTATTTTACTTGTGAGTTTAGTAAGAACGTTGTGATGGCCTACAGAAGAGCATTGACCGAAGAGTTTTTGATTGAGTGAAGAAGGGTTTTCTCAAAGGCATATTGCGCAAACGGCTCCAGCGGTCACAATCTGTAGTGTACAGGGTGCTTAATAGACATCGTCAAACTGGAGGGCATACAAGAAGAGTCGGACAAGGCCGTCCGAGGTCAACTTCCCACCGTGACGAGAGATTTTTGGCAACCGCATGCTCTTCGGGATCGCTGATCAACTGGTAACAGTCTGCATGGTCTCCTCCAGAGGTGCAGGAATTTGCAAATTTCAGAGTGATTCGTGAGAAGACAACTCAACAATTATGGATTGACCTCCCATCCTTCACCTACTGGACCTCTTCTCTCCAGGGAACACCGGGTTGATTGATTGAGGTTTGCTCGAGAGCACCTAAACTGGACTCAGGAAGATTGGAGCCTCGTATTATTCAGCGATGAGTCAAGATTCTGTCTCCGATCTCCAGATGGACGGGAAAAGGTATGGAGAAGGTGGGAAGAGCGGTATGCTCCATGCACTTTTTCTCCAAGGGTTGCATTTGGTGGTGGGTCAGTGATGGTGTGGGGGAGCATAAATTTAAACTCCCGTACAGAGTTGGTTCTTGTGAACCGTGGCTCTATAACTGCTGACAGATACATTAGGGAGGTACGTGAGCCACATGTAATACCTTTCGCCAGAAATATCGCAGGTAACTTTATTTTTATGCACGATAATACCCGACCTCACGTTGCTCGATCAGTGCAAAATTCCTCAGACAAGAAGAAATTGACGTTATGGTTTGGCCACCCAGAAGTCCAGATATGAACCCAATATAGCATGTATGGGACATACTTGGAAGACGTGTCCGCGCCCGAGACCCATAAAATTTGGCAGATTTAAGGGAAAAGTTAGTGGAAGAGTGGAACAACATCCCAGAACAACATGTAAGAGCCCTGGTCGCTGGAATGGGCAGGAGAATGGAAGTAATTATCAGAGCTAGAGGTGGGAATACCAATTATTGATTGTTTTCCTCGAATTCTTCCTTTTTATTCAGTTTTGTTATTTCATTTCATTTCAAAGATTTACTTTTTCATTTTGAGACTGTAGGACATTTTTATTTTTTGATTTGTTTTCCTATTAAAAATTTCTAGAAAAGAATTTTTTATTTTTTATTACCCTTATAATAAAGTGTGACTTCCAAAGAAAAAAGAATATATTCAAAAATACCCTATACAGTTCAGTAATTTCAAAATATTGAAGTGATCCTTTAATTTTGTCCGGCAGTGTATTTAGCCCTAAATCTACAAAGTAAAGGGATATATTTAATATAGGGTATTTTATTGCTTGCTCAAAATGGAAGAGGAAAATAATTAATTTTTGTCATTAAATGATGTTTTATTTCCGAAAAGGAAAATCACCTTCACAGACTGTTAAGAAAAATTTTCAGTATGGAAATGATGTAAGTGGTCTGCTTGGTTCAGAACCAGAAATTTTGACTTGGAAGATGCCGAGCGCTCGGGGCGTCCTTCAACTGTTGATGATAACCAAATTCATAAAATTACCTGAAAGATAACAATATGTATATATATATATATATATATATATATATATATATATATATATATATATATATATATATATAATTAATTAATTAAAAATATTTACAAGAATCTGAAGTTTTTATTAAAATCCTCAGTAAAAAATGCTATAACTTATTTTACAATCCAATATATAGCATTTCCAAGTCAATTGTAACCTTTTCCAAGTCAAATGTAACTTTTTCCAAGTCAAATGTAACCTTTTCCAAGTCAAATGTAACCCTTTCCATTTCAAATGTCACCTTTTCCAAGTCAAATGTCACCTTTTCCATTTCAAATGTTACCTTTTCCAAGTCAAATGTCACCTTTTTCTTCACTTCTAGCCTTAAATATTCCGTTTTATTTATTTATTTATTGAAAAATAATTAGTTTAATTAACATTATGACTTTTTTTAATAATTTTGGCATATAATAATTGATATTTTTTTTGGGTCTCTTGGATATTTGATATCAAGTTCTGTTTTTTACTAGCTAATATTTAAAAAAAATAATTATCGTCTATTTAGTTTTAAGATAGTTGTTGATTTTGATTTTTTGGAGAGGAGGGGTAGTTTTTTGGAATAATTAATGTGTTTTCGGGTATTATAATTAAATTTTTCGAGCTGTATTTTTTATCGCTCGCGTGCATTTTAACTCGCATTAAATTTTAATGTTTTTTATTGATATAGGGATTAATTAATGTGCTTTCGGGTGGTTATAATTACGTTTTTTGAGCTGTATCTTTTATCGGTCATGCATATTTCAACTCATATTTACTTTTAATGTTTTTTATTGATATAGGGATTAATTATTTTGCTTTCGGGTGGTTATGATAAGGTTTTTCGAGCTGTATTTTTTTTGCTCGCGCTTATTTTAACTAAAATTTACTTTTTATGTGTTTTATTGATATAGGGATTAATTAATGTGCTTTCGGGTGGTTATGATTACGTTTTTCGAGCTGTATTTTTTTGCTCGCGCTTATTTTAACTAAAATTTACTTTTTATGTGTTTTATTGATATAGGGATTAATTAATGTGCTTTCGGGTGGTTATGATTACTATTTTCGATCTGTATTTTTTATCGCTAATGCGTATTTCAACTCGCATTTACTTTTAATGTTTTTTATTGATATAGGGATTACTTTATGTTCTTTCGGGTGGTTATGATTACGTTTTTCGAGCTGTATTTTTTATCGCTCTCGCTTATTTTAATTAAAATTTACTTTTTATGTTTCATATTGATATAGGTGTTGAAAATTGTGTTTTCGGGTCCTATAATTATGTTTTTTTAGTTTTATTTATTTATCGCTCCCGCGCATTTTAACTCGAATTTACTTTTAATGTTTTTTATATATAGAGACATAATTAATGTGCTTTTGGGTGGTTATGATTACGTTTTTGAGCTGTATCTTTTATCGCTTATGCGTATTTCAATTCGGATTTACTTTTGATATTTTTTATTGTTATAGACGTTTGTAATTATCTTTTCGGGTCTTGTGATTACGTTTTTTAAGCTGTTTTTATTTACGCTTGCTCTCATTTCAACATGCATTTGCAGTGGTCTTTCTTTGTTTTTGTTTTAGGGGATTCTCATAACGTGTTTTGAACTTTATTCTTTTATGCGCTTGGGAATTTCTACAAACCGTAGGTATTATGTTATAATATGATGTAAAAATTATTTATTGTTTTTTTGCAGGATCTGATTACATTTTTGATTTGGACGTTACATCGCGATTGCGCATTCTTCTAGATCACTTTTCATTTAAGTTAAAATGTGCACTAGCTATAAATAAATGTCATAAACTCTATTAGCATTCCCGAAAACACTATAAACGATCCCTCTATCGAATATTTATGAAATAGAAAGAGTAACTTAAAATGAGTAACAATTTTCAACACCTATATCAATATGAAACATAAAAAGTAAATTTTAGTTAAAATAAGCGAGAGCGATAAAAAATACAGCTCGAAAAACGTAATCATAACCACCCGAAAGAACATTAAGTAATCCATATATCAATAAAAAACATTAAAAGTAAATGCGAGTTGAAATACGCATGAGCGATAAAAAATACAGATCGAAAAACGTAATCATAACCACCCGAAAGCACATTAATTAATCCCTATATCAATAAAACACATAAAAAGTAAATTTTAGTTAAAATAAGCGCGAGCGAAAAAAATACAGCTCGAAAAACGTAATCATAACCACCCGAAAGAACATTAAGTAATCCCTATATCAATAAAAAACATTAAAAGTAAATGCGAGTTGAAATACGCATGAGCGATAAAAAATACAGATCGAAAAACGTAATCATAACCACCCGAAAGCACATTAATTAATCCCTATATCAATAAAACACATAAAAAGTAAATTTTAGTTAAAATAAGCGCGAGCAAAAAAAATACAGCTCAAAAAACCTAATCATAACCACCCGAAAGCACATTAATTAATCCCTATATCAATAAAACACATAAAAAGTAAATTTTAGTTAAAATAAGCGCGAGCAAAAAAAATACAGCTCGAAAAACCTTATCATAACCACCCGAAAGCAAAATAATTAATCCCTATATCAATAAAAAACATTAAAATTTAATGCGAGTTAAAATGCACGCGAGCGATAAAAAATACAGCTCGAAAAATTTAATTATAATACCCGAAAACACATTAATTATTCCAAAAAACTACCCCTCCTCTCCAAAAAATCAAAATCAACAACTATCTTAAAACTAAATAGACGATAATTATTTTTTTTAAATATTAGCTAGTAAAAAACAGAACTTGATATCAAATATCTAAGAGACCCAAAAAAAATATCAATTATTATATGCCAAAATTATTAAAAAAAGTCATAATGTTAATTAAACTAATTATTTTTCAATAAATAAATAAATAAAACGGAATATTTAAGGCTAGAAGTGAAGAAAAAGGTGACATTTGACTTGGAAAAGGTAACATTTGAAATGGAAAAGGTGACATTTGACTTGGAAAAAGTGACATTTGAAATGGAAAGGGTTACATTTGACTTGGAAAAGGTTACATTTGACTTGGAAAAAGTTACATTTGACTTGGAAAAGGTTACAATTGACTTGGAAATGCTATATATAAAATAAATGGATTATTATTACCTTATAAAATTATAGAAAACTTAACGACCGTATTAATTTTTCTGATGTTCCACCCAACTTTATTATTTTTTTTATACATAAGAACCTTTTCAAGACAATAAGAAAAAAAAAAAAAAAAAAAAAAAAAAAAAAAAAAAAAAAAAATGTCAAGAGTGAAAATTGGTTTAGCTGTTCAGGTCTGTTTTTCCTGAACTTGTTCTTCTTGTTCCGTGAACAGGGGAAATAGGGATTTATTTTTATATATAACATAATTTGGATTATAATTATCATTGTATGTAATATTTTTCTAGGTATGAAACTGCTATTGAAGGTTATAAACATCAGTTAAAGGAAAACCTTACCGTTTCGGTAGAAGAAAAGCAGAATGGCGAGACTGACAAAAGACCGAAGACAACTCTTCATAGCATGAGGGCGTTCGTTGCAGATCAGGTCTGTAAATAGCTTTTGTACATTGTACCAAATTATCTTGTTTTATCTGGTGATATATTACTTAGAAGCAGGATAATATTTTGATAAAATTTTATATCTTTATGAGATGTTTGTATAGAGGAATACTTTTTAATCATTTCATCCTTCATATTTAACACATAGTCTACTATTTAGTCTTTTATAATTATTTATTATAGTTTAGCACATGTCTGGTTAATAATCTACTAAGGCTCAAAATATATTATAATTTTATCATTTGAATCCATTTAGTAATCTTTTTTTTTTTTTCTTTTTCTTCTAGATTACTGAGTGTTACCTCGCTTTAAACAGCTGGGAGGAATTGGCTGAGTGGAAGGAGAAGGAACCTTCCTTCTTGGGAAACGAAAACGGCAGCTCTTCTCAAAGATATGTTGGTACCTGTTTCAATTTTTTTTTTATTTTTAAATTTGAAAATAATGGATTTTTTTCTCAATTAGCCATTTTATCGTTTTACTCAATTGGGCCATCTTTTACAAGTGAAAATTTGGTACTACTAAAACATGGTGACGATTTTCATAGTATTTTGGATAAAGACAGAATATTTGAAGTTGGAGGTTTTGACAGAGCCCCATAGCTCTACCCCTCTATGTACTTGAGGGTTTGATTAGTACTTTGTAATTAGTAATTTTTGTGTTCATAGATAATTTTCATCGTTTATCAAGTAGCCTGGATAATAGTCAAAATCGTCTGTTCAGCTGTTTTTTCTTTAATCTAATGTGGGTCTAATAATTTTTTTTTTTTTTTTTTTTTTTTTTTTTTTAGAAATTCATACAGCCTCAGCATGTGAAATCTATCCACCTGTTCGACGAAGGCGACTTCACAGCCGCTAAAGAACTCCTCAATTGGAAGTGCCCTAGCAAGAATTTGGTTGAAAGCCGACCAAGTTGGGACTACTGTAACATACTGAATGAAATGAACTTCTCATTAATGAACATTGGCATCACTATGACTGATATAGAACCGAGTGCGTTAGAGTAAGTATGTAGCATGCTTCTTCATAGATAGTTCATTTTCCAAAATATATTTATTCAGTTTTAATGACATATCAAAATTTAAACGAGTAAATTTTTATAGAATATTCTAGACCACCCTTCTAACCAAGCCTCTATAAAGTGGGTATTCGAAAATTAGGAAAAAACTTTGTGGCTGAGCGTGATATAGACCTCATCACCTCATTAGGTGATTTTGGGTGACCCGAAGAAATATATTTTTATTTAATTTTTGTTACTCATATCGAAAAAAATCTCTTGAAATCTTGATTCACTCCTGTCCAAACGGCAAGAACAATCAGCAAATGTGAAAAATCATGTATGAATGTTGCCGTGTTAGGCATGAGGAAGGATCAGTACCCAGAAGCACACCTTCCTTGACCTGATCCACTATTAGTTAACTGAGGAGATCTCGTATCCAACACCTTTTTAATCTGCTCCCCGAATTCATATACATATCGGTTGTGGCCATATCTCTTATAAGTGTGTTGGTATGTCCGTGTAAGTTCTTGAATCTTAGATAATAAATTCTTATGTGTTCGTCCGTTGTTCGTGAGTGTGTGATATGTGTTTAAGTATAAATATGGTTATTTATAAAATCCTCATACGGCCGTTGTTAACATATAGTTCAGAGGCCTGGAAGCATATGAGGCTGTTATGCTTGCCACTACACCACAGGTGAATCCCAGCAGGCTCTCTTGATTCATGAGAGAAAATAATATTCAGATCCATTTTGAGGGCAGTTTGCATAGGCCAGGTATGGAGATGTAGATCGAACCAAGAGCTGTATGAGGTGTTCAAAGGAACGAATGTTGCTTATTTAATCTGAGTGGGAAAGCCAAGATGGGCTGGTCATATAGATTGTATGAGCTGTATCAAGGAAGACCATGGAGGAAGCAGTGCGTGGTTCAATATGACGTGGCAGGCTGAAACTCAAAAAGAGTGGAGTGGCTCAAGACCCTAGGGTCCTTCTTGGTGTTAAGGATTGGATGGCTGCTGCAAAGGATTGGAATAACTGGCCTGACCTAGAAACGGATTGTGTGTTGAGGAGGAATGAGAAATATATGGTTCAAGGAAATACTGTCTGCATGCCTAAGAGAGGAGCCACTTCAACTTGTCATAAAGCCAGGTTGCAGGAGACTATTTAGTTACTAAAGACAAATCTTAAAAAAATTCATGATTTGCTTTGTCTGTCTTGTTGGACTATTAAAAAGTTGCCTTATACTACACAGTGGTAGTCAAAGTAGAAGAGGGTACTGGTAATTTTAATAACTTTAAAGGTATTGGTAAAAAAAAATGTTTTATTTATTTCAGTTCATGCTGTATGGAAACTATTAAGAAGTACAAATCTGTGGCTGAAACAATAATGGAGGATTGCGTTAGAGATGCACCTTCAGAGGTTTTGCACAAAGCCACACTCATGAAATACATTGCCCATTCATTGGAACTCAAGCAGAATTTAATTGATTCACCTGTAAGTTGTACGATTTATCAATTTCTTTTTATTATTAAACTTTCCCATTGATTTGAATTTTAAAATTTATTTTGACTACTATTTTTCAGATTTACGGATGTGAGTACAAGATATGGAAAAGTAATATCAAGTCACCAGTGATGGAGCAAGCTCTGTGGTGGTGTCTAACTCTCGACACGATTCAGAATAAAATAAGAAAAAGTCAGAGTATGCAGCTATTTACTCTTGAGGTTAAATTCTTAGCTTTTACTTTTATATTAATATTTTTTTATCTGTTTTATGTTGAGGTGTATTTTATTTTTGAAATACTCTGATTTAATGGATCAAAATTTAATATTCCCCAAAATATTCTATCCTAAATTTCCCTCTATTTTGACGTATGGTGTATGGTTTTATAAATTCCCTTCCAACTTTTTTTTTGTTTTTGCTTTCTTTTCAAATCATTAATTTTTAGAAGTTAGCTCTTAAATTTATTATTATTAATTTTTATTGATTAATTATATTGTTTATGTTAACTTACTTTAAGACAATAAAGCTCAATTTCTCTATTCTTTAATATCATACTAATAGAGTAAAATTAAAGTATGTTTTCTAATGCATGGAGTATCTATTGGGAAGGAAGACAGGCTAGTTCTTGGAATATGCCTTCATAGTTATTCCTATGTCAGATGGTGAATTATTTTTTAATGAATATTCTTATAAGTTAGAGGTTTATGTTTATTCTGTCTTATCCTATGCACTCCAGTCTCTTATTAGGCTTATTGAACCAGTCCACACTCGTGAGCTGCTTAATTACATAAGTGTACCCTAGCCAGCAGTGACTGTACATCTGATCATCTCTGGATCATGTCAGCAAGTTAATGTTGGCAATAAATATTCTGTCATCCACTTCAGCTGGCCATTTTTCTGTCTTTAATCCTCCTGACTTGTCTTTAAAATATGTTAAAATTCATTCTCTTGACTCATCTTCAAAAGACTTAGTTAAAATGTGCTGATCCCACAGTCATTTTCCATCTGTACACAAAATCTTTGTGGTACGGGTAGTTTATTGCTATCACCAGTTGGGGAAAATCGTTCTCTGAGAAGACGTATAGTCTGGTTTCCCTGTGTAGTGTTGTCCATTGAGCTTCGAAAGGTGGTGTAAGTTAACAGAATATACTCGGCTTACTCCAGGATGCAGCAACTAGGGCAGAAGAGATCTATGTCTATCCGAAAGCTGGAAAGCTTGTTGCAAAATCCCAGTCTATTTAGCTGTAAACAACAGAACTTGTATTGAGACCAATCATCTGTAATTCTGTATCCTAATAATGTTAAATAAGATTGCGAGTATCTCTTAGATATACAAAACGTTTTATAATTAATTAATTTTTTGATGCTGTTAATTTACTTACTTGTTTGATACATGCCCTTGTTAATTGCAAGCTATTTATATTGAATTAGTTAATCATTATTGTAACCACTGATGTTCTTCTCTACTGCTAACGACGAAAACTAACCCTGACTTTTTTACTTTGACCTCCACCAGCCACCCTCTCCATTTTCATTCCAGTCTTGTCTAGTCTCTATTTTTCTTGACTTCCTGCTTAATCCTGAATTGTTATTTTCCTTTTGTCCTCCCAATAGCTTATTATACCTGACTTGCAATCCTTGCAATATAAAATCAATTTATCATAAATTAAGATGTTTTAAATTATGTTTATTATTCTACAGGTAGCGAAGGTTGCTCGCAAGGAGGGTAATTATAAGTTTGCAGATAAGACTTTAAAGGAACACCTCCACCTCCTGGGGCTGAGAGATAAGAAATGTAACAAGTCTCTATTGAACTCACCAACAGCTACATGGAGACTTGGGGGAACGATGAGAAACAATGGACCATAGAAAACACAAACGCTTTGAGAGAATTGACAAATCTTTTGATTAGGTATTTGTTATGTGATAATGATTTAGTTGTAATTCTATTTGTTCATTGTGTACGGTTTACTTATATTTTAATAGCTGAATAGTATATTATCTTTAATTTAGAAGTTTTTTGAGGATGTGATTTTAAATTTGTCAATTATTTTATTATTTGCCGATGCCTCGGTCTACGTTTGAAACCATTATCTGGGCTAAGAAAATAACAGAACAAAATATTGTTGGGAAGAGGGGCGACTTACGCGTTTGCTCACAGCCTCAACCCGTTCGTTATTATGAGTCGTCGAATTGTCTGTCGAGCAGTGTAACCTTGTTGAGGGTAAATAAATGGAATAGTAAAAGAGAGAACATGAACAAGCTTATATTAATTAAAATAAAACAAAATACTGTTTATAGCGTGCAAGCGGTGATTCTTTCTATCCGTGATGACTTCCTTCCCTCTCCCGTCTGCGATGTTCCTTCTTTCCTTTTTAGTGACTCCTACTCTTTGCGACAATTTTCTACTATTTTCTGTGACCTTTGATTTTCTTCGATGAAGTGCGATTTGAGAACAATAAGACACATCTGCGACCACCAACTTAATTAAAACCAATCTACACTCGTGAGTGACTCCATTGACTCTCTCTCAAAATCACAGAATGCCCTCTGCCCTGCGGTCACTTAACAGCTGTTTCCAATAGAATAAAAGAATTTTCTGTCGCGCTTGCACATAATTAATCACAAAATAAACGAATAAAATTACGAATGGAGATATATAAACATAAGACTATTTCAATTCTTAACAAATATTGAAGTTTAAAAAATAGTTAAAAATCAAACAGTAGTAAATTATGGTAAATCATTTACTATTAATATGGAAATATTGAAGTATGTGAAACATTCCAAGATATGGGGTTCAAATAATTAAAATAAGTTGATAGTTCATTGTTGTGATCTCCCTCCTTCAATCACCCTCAAGAATGTCTCAAATTTAGGCCATAATGACACAAATAAATTAAATTTTCTACTTAATTGTTTTGTTGACTGCACCCGGAATCAACTTCTCCCCTATATATACGCACAGTAAACCATTCTCACTTGACTATAATAATATGTAGTTTAATAATTGAATGATGTTTCAAAATACTGGATAAGTAACTGATGAACATATTTACTACTATCATTAATATTATTTTATTACATTCAATGTTTTTGCTTATAGTTTTATATTATTTTTAAAAATTAGTAATCTTGTTTGTTTTTCTCTTAGCTCTGTTAATGCTTCACATTTTATTGAGGCTACTTATTTTAACTGTAATTTCTTTGATAAGCGCTTCACCAACCAATTTCTTTATGTATCATTTTAAGAAGTACTATATTTACGCCACTTTATCTTTTTAATTATTATTATTTATGTTTTTATTTTTATACTATTTACGATTGAATTATGGGTTGCCCTTGTTAGAAATAATGTTTATAAAATTAAGTAATATAAATTTATCTTATTAATGACAAGCATGTGTTCTTATTTAATTCAGTACCGGAACGAAAGAGAAGGGAATAGAACTCTGCTCCTTCACTGCCCTCGGACTGTCGGGAAAGAATTCTGTAGACTATCGCTACATCAGCGCTAGCATGCTGAGGAAGTTGTCTTCTTGGATTTGTGAGGTCCCTTCATCGACCTATATCAACTCATACCTACAAGAGTTGCTGGAGCTGGAGGCTGCTCGTGAAATACCTTCATTCATCGCCGATCTATCATGTAATACATATTTTTTTGTTAAATTATTTTAATTTAATATGATAACTATAGTAAATGTGTTTATAACACGTCTATGTTTCCTCCCAAGCTATTTCGCTATCAGGGCAAGTAAGTGAAATGGAAATTAGAACTCCCTAGTTTTGACAGAATTCCGATTATTCTTTCTATGGTTTCATCAACAGTATCTGTTTCATTCTTTTGTAATGCTATGTTAATAGTTAAATTAGATAGTTAATTGTCAGAGGGAGCGGCGTGGTTTAGTGGATAGATCACTGGTCTACTGTTAACCGGGTCCTGGGTTCGATTTCCAGTTGTGACAGAATATTATTTATTGGCGGTGACCCTAGGGTATGGAGACCCTCCTGGGACAGATCCAGCCTCTTTAAAGTGGGTACCTTTAAAGTGTGATCTCAGCCTAGTCACTTCATTGCACTGCTGTTGGCCTAGAAACAGTACAAATCTCTGTAAGTACTGAGCCCAAGACTCTTCATGGGTTGTAGAGGTGCAGGTTTTATTTTTATTTTTTAATTGGCAGAAAATTGATACCGTTTATTGATTTATCATTTTTAAATTTATTTTTTATTTTATTTATAAGGATGAGATAATGTGGGTAGCAATCACCAATAAGTAATTACCAAAAATAAACTAAGGCTTTATAATACTAATACAGGAAGTTTATGTTAGAATACATAAAAATAAAAGTAATACTTCCATGAAACCCTTTATTTTAAAATTATAATTTTGTTTAATGAAGGAATGTGGTGGCTCAGTGAGTATTGATTGCAGCACACTAATAATCTGTGAGTCTGGGTTCAAAACCGGTTATGGCGGGATAATTATTGTAATAGTAACAGTATAATTGCTGAAATTCTGTTATTTCAGCAATGGGGCAACTTTTTATTAGAAAGACCCTCCTTGGGTTCTCACAGCCTATATAAAATGGGTATCCAAAAATTGGAAAAACCCTGATTGCTGATCATGAGCTTAGCTTAATTACCTCAATTACAGCTTTACAACTATAACAAATTACCTCTATGCACAATTGTTTGACCTAGGAACAGTATACAAATCAAATATGAATAATCTTTTTATTCACATTTATCTTAATGTTAAATTTTTCCACATCAAGAGTTTCGACCATGTTAAAGGATTACTATTTATTTATTCCATGCACCTGAATTTCTTTTAATTGAGTTTTTTAAATGTTTTAATAGTTCATCATTTCATTTCATCATTACAAATTCAAGCTTATTAATATTTGGATTATGAAACTTAAGGCATTATTTAATATTTTGTTCCCATAGGACAAAAAATTATTAATAAAATAAGAAAAATAAATTACAGTAATATTTCAGTGGATACTATAAAATTTATTACTTTCACTTACCTACGTACAAAATAATATAGTTAAGGAAAGTTTTGCAATTGTGAAAATTTTCAAATTCCAGTTTTCAATAGAAATTACACATTTTAGGGTCCCTTGAGTCGGGTCAGAATAACCAAGTTGCATAAAAATATCTGTGTGTGTGGTAAGTCTTACACAAAAACTAAAAGTTATATGAAACTGAAATTGCATTTTTAAGGTTTCATGGAATTTAATGTGAAAGTCACTCAAGGTTATTGAAGTTGCGCACTCTAGATTTTTAAAAATTTTAATTATCATAATATTTATATTTTTTTAAATTTCAGGCTGCCCTATAACTTCAAACGGGGCCATATCAGTTGAGGATTCCTTGGTCGGACGACTACTGAGGCTGTCGATCCTGACCTACCCCTCGATGTGCAAGTCCTGGGAGAGGTTGGCCAGCTGGTCCTACACCTGTGCTCTCAACTGTCTCAGCAGGATACACGAGGGGCTTCCTCCGGAGGACATTAATGCTGTTAGGGTTAGTATTATTATCATAATTATAATTATTTTTAATTTAGATCATTTAAGTTTCAATTTCAGATGTATTTATGGTTTAGCAAAAATGTTTAATGTTGTATAGTTAGAGGGAGAAGTTAAAGGGTGGAGTCGAAAGAACACACAAATAAGTATAAACTTAATTTACTGGTGGCCACATTTTGGCCTAAATTACAGGCCTTCTTCAGGGCAATTGAAGCCGAAATGTCACTACCATTAAATTAAGTTTATACTTGTGTTCTTTTGACTCCACCCTGAACTAACTTCTCCCTTATATTCACACAGTCAACCATTCTTACTTCACGTTGTATAATTAAAGTTTGCTTGTTTGTCATTTCTTATGCAATACCTTTTTTGTGTTTGCAAGGTAGTCTGGTAACTTTGAATGGCCTGTAGACAGGATGTGTGTGAAAATGTTATATTATTTAATACTTAGACAACCCTGAGCTATTATAGTTTCTTAGTCAGAGGCAGGCTCCACGGACTGTAAGCTATTAAGTTTGCAAATAAGTTCTTTTTCAGGGTGAATATAAAACTCGTACTATAGACAAAATTTATTTTAATCTACAATATATTGACCATTATTTAATATGATTTTTTTTCATATTTTCTCTAACTGCATAATGCCTCGTTCTTAGAATGTCTAGAGTTTATCGTTAAGAAACTGATCCAAGTGGTTTTTGATGTCTTCTTTCTTTTAGATTTACTTTCTATTCTTGGAGTTCTGCAGAGACTGGAATAATTGTTATTCACTTGGAGCTAGGTCTGGTGAATTGAGAGAGTGGGGCAAAAGGCCCCATCCAAGACACAGTATTTAATTGCGATTCACCAATGAGGTGTGGGGCCTAGCTTTGTCTTGGTGGAACACAACACCTGCTTTGCTAGTTCTGGGTGTTTATTTTTAATTGATTGATCCAATTTAGTTAATTGTGAGCAGTATAGGGTTGGATCATTAGTAGCCGATGGCAATAGCTCATAGAAAATAACACCCTTGAAACACCATCATATGGAAAGTATTGTCTTATTTGGATAAAATCCGAGTTTTGACATGCTTCTCACTCACAACTCGGTCCCCAAGATTTTCTACGAACTACATTATCGTAAAATATCTATTATTCTTCTCCTGTTACCAACCTTTTCCAAAATCGGTCATTTCGATGCCGTTCATGTAGTGAATAACAAACAGGAGTGTGTGATGCCAAGTTGACTTCGGTTAGAGAATGAGGGACCATTCCAAACATTAAGCTTGGAAGTGAGCAATACTAAAGTAGTCGTACGAATCCACTTTGGCTACATCACTTTTTGTGTCTGCTACCGTCCATACAGCTACCCTTTTTAACTCTACCTTTTTTATATGCTGTATCTTTTGTTGGTCTCCTCTTTCTATTTTCTTGCTTCAAACAGTGCTGTGTGTTTAATAATGTCAAAAAGTTTATATTGGGATGTTTCACATGAAATGTCCGTTTTTATAGTTTCTGAAATACATAAAGGATTTTGTATGTCTCTGTTGTTTTCTTCCGAATGTTTACATATTTAAAGTAAACAGTTACTAATCCTCTACCTTTGTATTATAAACATTAGTTTCTCAATCAATTACCCACTTTTTAGTATACCTCCAAATATGAACATGGAAACACGCGATTTTCGAGTATTATTTTTGTACGAGTTTAAACTCGGCCATTCAACAGCTGAGGCCGCTAGAAATATTTGTAAGGCATTTGGGGAAGGGAGTGTTGATGAACGGACCGTTCGCCGTTGGTTTGCTAAGTTTTCAGCTGGGGATACCGGCTTGGAAAACTTGCCCCGAGGAAGACCTCCGTCTGTAATAGACAACAATGTCCTCAAACATACAGTAGAAGGAAACCCCTACCAAACAGTTAAAGCTCAACTAAATGCAAGTGCATCTACCGTTTCCAGGCATTTAAAGTGTATTGGGAAAGTAAAAAAGCTCGATACATGGGTACCTCATAATCTCACTGAGAGGCAGCAAGACCCCATGTTTCAAAACATACCGTGCAAAAATTGAAAGATCTGGGCTACGAAGTTCTTCCACACCCACCATATTCTTCTGACTTGTCTCCAACAGATTACGACCTGCTCAGGAATTTAGACAACTTCGTCAAAGGAAAACTTTTTGAAAATGATGATCAAGTGAAAAGTGCATTTTCAGAGTTTTTCAGTTCGGGGAAAAAAAAAGTTGGTGCCACGTTGGGAAAAATGTGTAGAAAAAGAAGGTAAATACTTCGAATAAAATTATCTTGTTTTCATATCGTATTTAATAAAAATCCATTACCTTGAAAATGGACATTTCATGTGACACAACCATTGGGTTGTATTGACATATGGGTGTTTATTAGAGATTCTAACGAGTAAAAGTGATAGTAAAACAGCTTCAGATTCATCTTGTGAGTCTAGCTCAAAAAGGATGATCGGATAATTTATGGAATTAAAAGAGAAGAATGAATTTGAAACAATAAATTGCAGAATTGAAAAGTAGTCAGTTCACTCGGTCCAGCAAGCCATTGAAAGGGTTAAAGAAGTTAATATTTAAAACAAAAAGAATAAGATAAATGAAGAAAACTTGCTCTATTACAAAATTAATTCGAGCAAAACATAAGGTCTTGTTTATACTGCAAGCAATAAACGAGGAGGGTATACTATTCTATTATACTGATCTATAAATTATATTTATTTATTAAATTATTTATTTTATTTATCAGAAAAAAAAATATTTTTTTACAGTTAAATAGGATAGGGTCATCTACTCTTTACGCCTTTTGTGAATTCTCACTCACAAATTATTTAATTATATGTGTCATATTAATTCTTTGTTTATTTTAGGCAAACCTTCCTTCTGGAATAGATCAGGCCAAAGTTTTTTCGATTTTGACAACTAGCAATGTGCGGAAAGATTCTGAAGATATTGAGGTAATAAATATAGTTGATTTTCTTAATGTAATCGATTATTTAAACTTATAATTTAGATAATTAATTGGTATTATTATTATAGCACAATAATTAAGTTTTAAATTTACGTTGTCAGGGTGATGCCATGTCAGGAGAAGTTGTTGAAAAGCAACTGAAGGAGCTTGGTGCTTTAAATGAAGAACAAATTGAAAAGTTATTGGCTCTCTGGAGGAAGGTGCATTTACAAGTGTATAATCATTTCAGATTGTCAGCATATGCATACTTCAAGTATATAGAAATTTCAGAATATCATGAGGTAAGGAAATAAAATTTTTAATATTGTTTTTAAATGTGGAATATTTTAAAAATTCCTTTTATATTGAATTCATTTGTTTGTATTTTTAATCCATTCAGGTAAGATAAAAAAATTAGTATTTATTATGACAATACATTTTTTCAAGATTCATTAAACTGACCCTTCTACATTTCTGTGGTGGTATAATTAATGAATGTTTTTTTAGACTTTTTTATTTTTATTTTTAAAGGCTTTTTATCCCTAATAATGTATACTAGTCCTTGCTATTACAAGATGATCCACCGTTTGTTATGCTGTGAAATGTCCAGTATAAGGTACTGGTTTCCTCCACTTGTCCCTGCTGATTTCCTCAATTCTTTAATAGAGATTTCCGAATCAAAGCATCTCAAGAGCGTTATTTGTTTTGCTCTCAGCCCTCAGTGACCTCCATAACCTGTAACCTTGATTTCTGTATGAGGTCCTGGTGTCTGACCTGTCTTAAATTTAACATGCCACTTACAACCAATGAAGGCTCCTGGATTCAATACTTAGTTAGCCAATACTATACATGGTTTCTAGTAACAGGGAAAACCGGTAAAAGTCAGGAATTTTAAAAACATATGAAAAAGACAGGAAATTGGTACTTTGGTCTGGGAAAATGATCCCTAGATAACACTGTTTCTTCTTCACTCAGACAAAAGTTCCAATATGCCTAATTGTTGTGATGTAAATATCATTAAGCTAGTTTTAATATAAATGTGAAGTCTGATTTATAAATATTTATTATTACTAACAGCTGTATACAAGTTCATTATAATTCATTGCTAAGTCAACTTAAACAACTACAATTTCAGCTGGTGTCGGGTAGATATAGTTGAATCTTATTGTAAAGTAGTTAGTCATTATGTATATTTTTAATCTAGTATACCATATTAATTATAATTATTCTCTGTTTTGTCGATTTTCACTGAGATTTGGCCAGGTAAAAGACTTCCTACAATATGGAAGAGTCAGGGAAAAGTCAGGGAATCTCTTTGAGCTGATTTGCTAGGCACCCTGCTATAGTACTTTTTCTATGCTAATAGCTGTGTTGGGAAGTGATTAGGCTGTAATAATGCTCTGCTGCCAGGTTCTTCTCTCAATTTTTCATTACCCACTTTTTACAGGCTGTGTCCCAGGAGGGTCCCCTTACCCCAGAGTCACACCAAAGCTAAAATAGTCGAATAAATCCTGTCATAACTGTTCTCAAATTCATTTCTCTACCATTTATTCAGCTCCTTAATTCTAAATTTATTAGTACATATATAACCATTGAGAATCAGACTATGACTCATATGAACTGTTTTGTTCCTCTTGAGGTCTATTATCTGCTCTGACAATATGACTAGGCATTTATGAGACACCCTTTACATTAGTACCCATATGAATTCATATCTTCTTATTTGTCTTACTAAGTTCTCTAGTTTTGATGTTACAAAGTAAATGAATCTTAATTTTAGGTTTAAGCTTCATTAATGTTTTTTGTTATCTTATAGTCCCATTCAAAGGAAATACATTGTTGGTTGCTTGCAGGAGAACAGTAAGATCGTGACAGCTACCCTGCGACTGCTGCGCCTGATAGTGAAGCACGCCGCGGAGGTGCAGGGAGTGGTGGAGGCAGGCCTCAGTGGCTCGCCCAACTCCCCTTGGACTGCCATCATCCCCCAGCTCTTCTCCAGGCTCAACCACCCTGAGCCCTACGTCCGCAAGAGGGTCTCCGAGCTCCTCTCCAGGATTGGCTTGGACTCTCCCCATCTCATTATCTTCCCGGCTGTTGTGGGCTCTCACACCGGAGCCTCCACCATCAAGGACATGCCTACTACCAGTGAGTGTATTAAATTTGTGATTTTAATGTCTAATGTTCAAAATGAGTTCTTGTGGAAGAAACTTATATCCATTTACTTTTCTAATGGTGAATCCATTGCTGTCTGGTTAGCACACTTGACAACCCAGACTAGGATTGGGAGTTTCAGTTCAAGTCCTGGTCAGACTTTTCAATTAACTGACAATCCACTCTCAACATCCCCTTGTATATGTGATAGCCATCAGCCAGCTGTTGGTCACTCACAGAAATAGGCTTTAAGTATGATAACCCTACGTATAACTATCATTGTGAATCATGATGTGTTCTGTAAGGAGTTATTTTGCACAGCTGAGGATCTGTCACTCCAACAGAAAAACAAAATAAAGTAATGGTATAATTAAGTAAAAGGTGGTATAAAATAAGTCTTCATGTTATAAGGGCTTGAGTGATACAATTAATTGATCTAAAACAATTTATATTCTGCTTATTATTTTGGTTGGCTTTTGCAGACATTAGATATCTTAGCTTATGGTCAAGTTTAGCATCTGAAACTTTGTAGCATCCTTCATTGATTTTTTCTGTCCTTCTCATTCTCAGGCCCAGTTGCACCAACAACGTGTGTTTAAGTTAACTTTTGCTGTTAACTAACCCATGTTAAAAGTTAATCATGATTAAAGTTTCAGTCCAGTTGCCCAAGCAATTTTTAATCCGAGTTAGTTAACATAGGTTAGCATGGTACATCATCTCATTCGTGACGTATTTAACAACTCCTAACACTCTAGACGGTTAGGTTATGTTGAAATCATTCTTTTAAACTACCAAGTAGTATATTATTAATACAGTTTAATGGAAACCCCAATAGCATAGTTATTTCTGAATTATTTTAACATTATATGTTGACCATAAAAGAAGCTGGGTTATATTATGAAACCTTCCAACCCTTTTAGCAAATTATCATGGTAATTACTCATCATAAACACCTACCAATTATAAAGGTAATTACTCATCATAAACACCCGGAAAATTACCTTGGGAAAATTACTGCTCCTATTATTCATATAACATCATCGTTTTACCCATAGCTGCATGTTTTTCAATCAATTAAAAATAATGGTTGATGACAATAATTGGGTTTGGTCTAAGTACATATATATATAGTCAAAAAGCTATTTCTAAGAATCATGTTCTCTACCGCTATATATTTTAAAAAAATATTATCTTGTGTTTAATAATTTAAAGGAGAATAACTTTGATTGATTTTTTTTGCTTATTTATCATGATTTCTCAATTTCCAGAATTATTCCGTGTGAGTAAGAAATTTGATCATGAATGTGAAGACGGAGATGATGAAGAGGAGGAAGAAGAAGAAAATGACGAAGATGATGAAACAAATGATGATGATTTGAAGAATTCTAACGAAAGGGCTGCATGCTTAGAGAACAGTTTTCTCGGAATCCTTGACACTCTGTCCAAGAAGGTAAATTTTATTTGCTCTCAGATAATCTATTAAATATGAACTTATTATTCAGTTCAGATCTTATGGTTTTAGGTACATTTATTTATTGTTATACAACATATATTTACATTATTTTTTCTAGTATGGAGAACAAATCGCTGAGGTGAAAATGCTGGTGAGCGAGCTGAGAAGGATCACTCTGCTGTGGGATGAGCTGTGGCTGGGAGCCCTCAACCAGCACCAGGCCGACATCTCGAGGAGGTTCATGCAGCTCCAGGCCGAGGTCAAGCTCACCGACTCCAACAGCCACCTCCCACAGGGGGTCAGGGATCACCTTGTCGCGGAGAAGCATCGCCTCATACTCAAGCCTGTGAGTAAAAATATATTAGATATGGGTAAAACTCTCTATTATTTTTTTTTATTTATTTAAACCCTTCCCTGCCTTGAAGGCAATACGGGTGCTTGCAGCTGTAGGAAGTACCAAGTTACAACCCACAGCTGCTTTATGTCTTCAAAGTTAGTTCAAATGTTCGGCAGCCTTCTTCATGCTTCTTCCCTAAGCAGCGTGAAGTGACTTGGACCAACACATTCTTTCCACCCGTACACGAATGCTTTGTAATACGGGTAGTTTTCTTTGGTTACTAGGTGAGGAATGTCACTCTCCGTGAGGATGTAGAGGCCTGTGTTCTTCAGAAGATTCGTTCTTAGTGTCTCATAAGCGGCACAGGCAAGGAGAATATGCTCGGCGGTCTCCGGAACACCACAACTGGGACATAGGGGACTTATGTTTTTCCCATGCTTAGCAAGTTTTGCTCGGAAGCCCCCATGCCCCGTGAGGAACTGTGAAACCCAGTAGTCCGGGAGGATCCATGTTTTTTCCAGTCTTGACCCGACGGTGGGGAAATACTTCCTTAGATCAGCACCTTTTGGCGTCGTCACCCACCGACGGTTCCATTCCTCTATAGTGATCTCCCGGAGAATCATCTTCCATTTGCTGGGTTCTAAGTTGATCCTCACTCTAAGGTTTTCTGGTAGATCCGCCATACCTTCTCTCTTGATTTTATGTACGTAATAGTCTTCTCTTAGGAGAAGGTCTATTGGTATCTCTCCTGCTAACATCTGCACCGCCTCATGAGACACTGTTCTAAACGCTCTGGTGACCCGGAGTAGAGCTGTCCGCTGGATCGTGGCCAACTTACTTTTTTGTCGGTGCGAGAGATTCTGACTCCATGCTGGGGACGCATACCTCAGGATACCCAAAACCACTCCTTTGTAAATAGCCAATGTCGCTGGGTACCTGAGGCCCCAAAAAGCGCCCCCTATACGGCTGAGGCCATTAAGAGTCAAGCCCACCCTACTTCTTAAGTGGTCCAAGTGAGGCGTGACGTTGAACTTTGAAGTAATCCTAATGCCAAGGTAGGTAACAACCTCACTTGGACGAATATTGGCTCCTTGAATATTTAAAGTTATAGGATGGGCCCTGTCAGTCGCACCTCGCAAGAGAATAGTTTGAGTCTTGGCTGTGGCCATCTTCAACTTTTTCCTCTCGCACCATCTGCTTACTAGGTTGGCACACCATTCACCTGACTCTTTCAGACCAGCTCTACTATTCGAGGCCACCAATACGGCCAGATCGTCTACATACGCCGTTGCGGGGAACCGATTTTCTTCCAGTACTCCCAGCAACTCGTCAAACACTAATTTCCACAATGCAGGAGCAAGAACAGAGCCTTGTGGGCAACCTCTTTCCACAGTATCTTCTACTTCATAGAAGTTGCCTCTTATCCTTAAAGTCCTGTCCTGCAGGTAGCTCCTCATGAGATCGTACAAGTTGCTGGGAGCTTCATATTTGTGCAACTGCTGGAGTACGCTTGGCCACCACACGCTGTCGAAGGCGGAGGATATGTCGAACAAAATAAGTAAAACATATTTCTCAGCCCTTCCTTCGACGTCCCGGCGTATGTTCAGCAGAGCATCTACTGTTCCCCTTCCTTTGGTTGATCCATACTGCCGTGGATGGGCAGCTCGCAAAAAGACCGGTCGTAAGCTTGAGGCCATTAGAGTTTCTAAAATTTTACTCATTACCGGTAGGAGGCATATCGGCCTGTAAGATTTTGATTTTTGCCTGTCTTTGTCTCCTCCTTTGTACAAGAGCCTTATGTCAGCAATCTTCCAGTTTTTTGGAAAGTATCCCCTATCCAAGCAATCATTGAATAATGATAGCAATCTATCTTCGATATAGGGGATACTGTTCTTTATAATTGCCGAGTCAATGGAGTCTAAACCTGGAGCACGACCAGTCTTTTGTCCATCCACAGCAACACGGAGGTCCCATATGTCCCATGGTGGGCATAAGTCCGTACCAGGTGGGCATACCGTAGTGCGTCTAATAAAACAATCGTCCTCGCCATCCTGAGAAGGATCATCTCTGGGGTAGGTCTCCGAAATAAATATCTTCGCCGCCTCTTCAAGGGTGGTTGCTTGGGCAGTATCGTGTTTCAACGCTGCAATTACTTGCAGTGGAGTCAGCTTACCCAAGGCCACTCTGTATGGGATACCCCAAGGATTCTTGGAGGACTCCTCGACGATGAAATCGTCCCAGGATTTCCGCTTTCTTAAACGCACTGCGTTTCGGTAAGCCCTGGCTTGTGACTTATACTCGTCTCGAAGTGTAGCGCGCGTCACGTCACATCTACACCTCTGGTACGATCGCCGGGCCTTGTAGAGCTCTCTCTTCATAATTGTTAAGGCCGGCGTCCACCATGGGACAGGTCGAGCTCTCACCTTCCGGTGCTGGAGGGTCTCCTCAGCGGCATCACGGATGATCTCAGTGACCCTGGATACCCTGTAATCCAAGTCATCGGTAAGATCAGTCTCGGCCGCATCCCATTCTTCATCCACTATTTTTCCCTCCAGCGTAGACCGAAAGGCATTCCAATTTCCTCTTCGGGTCATGAAACCCTTATCGATACCGTGGGAACTTTCCGTATTTTCCAAAAGTCTAAAGACTATCGCTTGGTGGTCGGAACTCGTCTCAGATCGTAGGGTCCAATCGACAATGCGGTTCGCCAGCACAGGTGTTGCCATTGTCACGTCAATCCAACTCTGCCCCCTTGCACTACTGAAGGTAGGATTTGCAGAGGGATTGTTCATAACGACCAACTGGCACCGCGAAATAAACTCTCCGAGTTCTACGCCTCTTCGATTCGTTCGATTGGATCCTCAGACCGTGTTCCAGGAGTTGGTATCTGAGCAGATGATCAAGTTCCTTGTACTATTAGCCATCATCTCCATGGCGGATATGTCATCTTTGATATCACCTCCATCAGGTAGGTACGATGACACCAGCGTAAACGCTAGGTTGCCCCACCTGATGTAAGATGCAACAATATCCGCCGAAGTATACTGTCTCAGATCCATCACATCGAGGTTGGGGTTATTAACCACTATTGCAGCCCTGGGCCTCCTCTCTCTACTGCTCAGAGCTATAACTCTCGATGTGAGGCCAAACCCCGTGACCACGTTCCCACGGCAGCTCGGTTCCTGGATTGCCAAGACATCGTAGCGGTGGCAGAGAGCTCGAAGTTCGTCTGCTACTAAACGCCGGCGACCCATGTTGAGCTGGAGGATGGTGATTTTATTCATAAAAGGTTATTTTTGCTACCTCATTGGCCCACTTTAAATGCACACGACAGTCACGGCTGCCAGCCTTATGCGCTCTTTGGCCTTCAGGAGCATTCGCCCGCTCACAGTTAATGCATGTAGGGCTTGCTTGTTCCTTTTTCTTTGGGCAGTCCTTAATGATGTGACCACTATCTGCGCACCAAATGCAAACAACAGCATTAGCTGTACATGTCGCTTTGGTGTGACCGTAGCCCTGACATTTACTGCATCGAGGAGCATCAAGGTAGTCATTAAAGGTTATATTCCACCATCCCCCATCTAATTTTCCTATGTCCAAGAGCAAGAATCGAACCATTGGGTGCACCTCCATCACCCAATTCCTTGTGAATCCATTTCTAGCAACTGAAGAAAATAGGGGTCGGAGATCGTCCATGACCAGTGGAGTGGGAGTCGACTGGTCGGGTATTTTTCCCCACAAAAATCTAACTAACTCCGATGAGTTCCAAGTATGGGGGACACCCCGAACTTCCAATCTAGATTTTTTCCTCAGAGCCAGTTTGGCTTGTAGTCCTTGGTCCCACAGACTCTGCCAACCTATCATCTTTGTGGCATCAGCACTATCTTCAACGCGAACCAAGACAGAGCCTGCTTTAGTCGGACGAACTATAGATGCTTTCACTCCAATGTCTGTAGGTGATGGCAGCCTATTAACTATATCTATCAGGCTTCTTCCGTTCCCACTGATGGTAATGTAAGTGGATTTGTGGTTTTGAGAGGGCTTCTTTGGTAGAGATTTAACCATTTCTGCCATGCTTTTTGGTTTCTCCTGGACTTGTTGCACCTGGTTGTGCCCCGCGTTTTCTTTACTTACTATCATATTTTTAATAGCACCTTTAGTTTTCCTTTTCTTTTTTTTACTATTAAATATTAAATGTTTCCTTGGCAGTCGACGGTCCAGCTGTGTCCAGATCCCTGTTCGCCGGAGGCTGTGGGCTGCTAGGTGGAAACGCCTTAGGTTGAGGTCCAGCCTGAGGTTGAAAACTTTGGGATGGAGCTTCTTTTGCCAAGAGAGCCTCCATTACTTTTGGAACAGAGGTCTCCACTATAATGGCTGTGAGAAGGTCACGCATTTTCCCCGAAGAAAGTGCGTCGTTTATAGCCATCTCCACTTGAGTGGCAACGCTATTATTCTTTTCTTCATACTTGCATTGTAATGTTTCTATAATTTCCATAAGGGATCGTATCTTATTGTTAATATAGTCACGAATCCCTGCTACGGTTTTCTTATCATTTTTGACTAGATGTGACTTAACATTGTCTTGAATACGTTTTGCATTAATGAGAAAATTATCTGCTTTGTTCAAATCAGATTTGGTTAAGCTATCAGGAGAACCTTCCCTTGCCCTTTTAGCTGAGCTTTTTAGGTCCTTTTTTTGCACAACATTATCCATTTCATCTATTTTATCAATTTTATCAATAACCATAACGGTATACTGAGAAGGTTAAGTTACTTTGATAACCAGTAAACTTTACAAATAAAGACTGTCTGTTAATCAAAGGAGATTATAAAGTTGCCAAGGAAGCTTACTGTTAGTAAATTAAACTACCAAGCAATTAAGATAATTCTAAAACACTTCCTAAAAATGTTGAAACAAGAGTACACAGACGTTGATGCTGAAGTTTATGCTGGTTACTACTTTATAAGTTATCTAACGTGCTCACCTTAAGTCCCCTGCACTTCTTACTACTTATCTCTGAATAGTCCACTGCTTATAACCGCAAGAAGAAAAGAAATCTAACCTATGTGGTCCAAATATTAAATTAAAATTGTCAATAAAATAAATAAAAAAAATGAAACACAGAACTAGAAACACATATAGCAAACAAATTAAGATAAATAACACAAACATAAAGCAATCAATGAACAACAAACAATAATAATATAAAGCATCACAAGTATAGAGAATGATAAGCGACCACACAGTTAACCTCTATCTCAGTCGAATCAATCAACTCTCTATTATTGCTTTTATTTAATATTAATATAGGGGGCGAGGGGACAGATGGTTTTAGCAAGTGTTGCTGTGAACATGTGTTTCCTGGCAACCAGATGACTTGAAAAACTTGTATTAAAAATTATTACAAGTTAGCATCTCCATGCCAGGGAAGGGGCTTTAAACTTGGCATTCATCCCCTGGCTTTCTCCCTTGGCTGAAAACTTAAAAGTGTTACTCTCTACTCAGTGGAGTCTATGACACTTGAAGAGTGCCAATAGAAAAGACTGCTAGAGCTGGAAATAGGCTATTGGAAGCAATCATGTGGCCTCTCTCGGCTGAAGTGGTTTAGGCTTGTGATAAGAATGGGTGAGGGATGATGGCCTAAGAGGAGTTTTAAATGGATACCGGATAGAAGATGAAAGAAGGGTTGCCCGAGAAGATGCTGGTATATATGTATATACCAATAACTATATGTCGTAAGAGTTGTAAAATTTAAAAAAATAATACATTCTAAGGATATAAGTATTACCTTCATAGCTTATCCGAACAACTCTATTATTTTAATGAATAATAAAAATATTTTTATAAATAACATTTGTATTAATAATAATAATGTTATCACTAGTCTACTGTGCTCCGGGTCCTGGGTTCGAATCCCGGTTATGACAGAATATTATTTATTCTATTATTTTAGCCAGGGGGCGACCTTAGGGTATGGAGACCCTCCTTGGGCAGACCCAGCCTCTAAAGTGGGTACCCGAAAATGGGGAAAAACCTGGTGGCTGAGCGTGATCTCGGCCAAATCACTTCATTGCATGGCCGTTGGCCTAGAAACAGTACAAATCTCTATATGTACTGAGCCCAAGACCCTTTATGGGTTGTAGTGGCACAGGTTTTTTTTTTAATAATAATGTTATAATAAGTTGAAAGTTAATGATTATTATTATAATTTTTAATTGATAAATGTTACTTTTACTGTTGACAATGATAAATCATGATTGGTCCTTTAATTCCTTTAAAATAAATTAAATTTTGTTTTTAGTTACTCTTTGTACTGGAACAGCTGCATGCAATAACATCAGTAACGCCTGAGACACCACATGAACGGAAGTTCCAAGAGAAGTTTGGTTAGTATTAATAAGTTTACATCAGTATTGCTATCATGCTATTTTTTATGAACATGACACAAATTAATATTTAACTGATATATTATTTTAAAGGTAAGGAGATAGAAGAGGTTTTAAAAAGATTACGTGAGCCTTCGAATCCTAGATTACCATCAGAGTCTTGGAATGCCCTCAAATCTCTTCAGACAAAGCTTCAACAAAGCAGTCTTGTGGTATCTTCCAGATCTGCTCCGCCATTGTCAATGGCTGACATTTCACCTCCTTTGGCCGCTCTCAAGCAATCGGTGATTGCGATGCCTGGTCTCAGGGTTCCCGTGACTATACAATCGATCGAGAATAATGTTGCCGTGTTACCTACAAAGACCAAACCCAAGAAGTTAGTCTTCAATGGTTCGGATGGAAAACAGTAAGTAGTATGGTTAAAACTTTATTTTTAAAAGCAATTTACCACTTGCTCACTCATACAGTCATTGTTGTATCCCAGAAGTAACCAGTACCTTTAAATAAATTTATCCTCTTATTTGTCATTGAATAACTCAAAAACTTTACATCTTCCGAAAAATGTACTCATTTGAAAGATGATAAATTTGTTTACTACATGGAAGCAAAATTGTCTTTATCTGACCAGTTTTAGCAACAATAGTAAATTTATAATAAATATATTGATTGAGATTGTAGTAAATATTTTTAGTTTTTTGTTTGTCTTTTGTTAGGGTTCCATGAAATCATGTTCGTTTATTTTTTAAGTGACCAAAGAAAAAAAAATGTTGCTATTAGAATATAGAAGAACTTATTCTTAAACCTAAAAAACACTTATGGGTGGAAAGCTTCGCCCATGAATGGGATTAATTCACATTTATTTTGCAAATGAGTTGGTACGATTTACAATTATGTTTGAAAGCTAAAACACATTAAATAATTTTGATTATAGCCTACTTCTTGTGGTGGGCTATTGTAAATTGGACTGAATAGAATTAGGATCAGGCATTAAATAATAACTTTATTCCTTTATTTATACTTAAAAATAGCTGATAGAGTAACTGATCAGCCATCATCGAAGTTATATGTAGCATAGTTACTCTCACCATAAACACATTTATATTTAAATTAATACAATATGAAATATTCCCGAGAAAATCCACAGCTTGCAGCCAGTTGTTAATAAATTAAAATTAAATATTAGTTTTTTTAAATATTTATATTTATATAAGGCTTTTAGCAAAGATTTAAAATAATAGTTATAATTATCATTATTAGTTGCAATAATAATAATTCAAAATTATTATTTTATTCTATCATTATCAATAATAAGGCTTTGTTTTATAATTGAATACCTACAGAGTTAATAAAGAGGCGTAACACTTCAAGTACAATATTAGGATTTGATCTTATTTAAATACAAGAAGGATTGTCTTTATTTAATATAGTTTTAATTTTATTGATAAAAAAAGCATCGTTCGGCAGAATTTTTAATTCATAAGAACAGTTTTTTAACTAAAAAAACTTGTTCTAAAATCAAGATTATTAAATAGGATGTTTTGGAGTTGTAATTTAGATTTTCAAGTGTTTTTTTTAAGGCACTTAAGGCTGTAAGTGAGAATCAAAGTTTTATTATAGTAGTTGCTATGTTTTATATAATGTAGAGCAGCTTATATTGCTGTTAATTCGGCTGTGTAAACCGAAGCCTTTTTATTAGTACTAACAAGAATTTTATCTTTATCAGTTGGATTATAGATAGCAGCGCCTATTCTGTTAAGGCTCTTTGAGCCGTCAGTGAATATTAGATGAGATGATGAAAAATTTAATTCAATGTATTCGTTTAAAATACGAATCGCATTGAGGTTCTGGAATTGTATCAAGGCCGGGAAGAAAAATTATTAAAAATATATCATAGTTAAAATTAAATATCAGATGTTTATTCATGACGTGAATTATATCTTTATAGTGTGATAATGTTAAGAAATCTGCTACTAATGGGGAGTGAGTTTTATTTTTCCAGTATCCATGAGTTAAGGTTTCTTTCGCTAATTGAACCAGGTTTTTAAAATTTAAATTACTATCAGCTGCATGTAGTTAAAAAAAAAATTACCACATAAATTTTTCCTTCTGATTATCAATTTAGATTCTCTAGTTTCAACTAAAATATTATTAATTGGACTGCTATTAAGTTAATATTAGGTTGGGAAGCCTTGGATAATAGCTAGTGTTAATATATATTATAAGAGAAGTTATCTAAGTATGTATTATTTCCTTATTAAGTCCTGACCTGTTCCTTTTTGATCCGCAGATACACTTACCTCTTCAAAGGGCTGGAAGACTTGCACTTGGACGAGAGGATCATGCAGCTGCTGTCGATTGCTAACTCTATGCTGAGGGAGGAGCGCCTCAAGGCGAGGCACTACTCTGTGATACCCCTCGGCCCTCGCTCGGGCCTCATCAGCTGGGTCGAGAATGTCACTCCCATCTTCACCCTCTACAAGAAGTGGCAGCACAGGGAAGCCACTGCCAATGACCAAGGTGGGTAAAGTAATCATTAAGTTATGTTTGCAGTAATACAGTGTAACCTCTCTATAGAGGCACTTCTTCTACTGATAATTTAAAATTCCCCAGGCTTAATGAATATAGCGCTAGCTGAGCATGTGCTGTTTAGGCTTGGGGATGAAAAACTTTGCACAATCTGCTGGCGATATTGTCGTGTGGGAATCAATCTAATATTTTTTTCTTGGAAGATTTATTAATTTCTTGGCTTTAATAATATATATATTATATATTATATGGTTTATCAGAAATAAGATCCATCTAGACGCTCCTTGTAGCCATATTTAGTCTTTTGATGTATTTATCTAACGCAGTCCAGTGTTTTGCTCTATACATCAGGACCAGGAGAAATGTCTTCTTGGAGATAACTCATTTTATTTCTCGGGATGTTTCTTTTTTGCCGACTATGGTATTGCTAATTTAGAAGTATACACTGTTCGCTTTGCTGATAATAATAATAATAAATAAATTCTTTATTATCCTGGGAAATGTCCCTTTAGAATAAAATATACAGAATGTACAAAATGTGAAAATGAAATGAAAAAACTTCTTTATTATCCTGGGACTAAAGTCCCTTAAGAATAAAATATACATACATAATTGATGACCAGAAAAATGTGGTCATGGCTTCGAATAACAAAATACTAAACTAAAAAATAATTAAGGTAGTAATATATGTACATCTTTACAAGTCAGACTTTCAGAATAAGAAAAACAAAAAAAACAGAAATAACTAGTTCATCAATGATAATTTGAGTAATATAAACACACAGAAAAAAAAAAAAATAAATAAATAAAATTAAATAATAATAATAATTGGTATTTATAGCATCTGTAGTTTGAAGTTATTGTCTGTTTGACTGGGTAAGGAGAAGGTGGTTGAAAAGGAGCGATTTGAAGGAGGAAGCAGTACTTACATGACGGATCTCAGGAGGAACACAGTTCCAAAGAGTGGTTGCTTTGGCTAGAAAGGACTTGTCAAAGGCAGCAGTACGGCGAGGAGGAGGGTAGAGGTCAGAAAGACGGGATCTAGTAGAACGGGACTGAATTGATGTTTTAAATTGAAGGGATTGGAAGATAATGTGCTTTGCAGTTTTAGAGTAAATTAAATACATATAAGCAAGTTAATAATTACTAATATAAAATTTACATATTTAAATGAGAAGAAAACAACAACAAGAAAATAAAAAAGCTTATTTACAATTCTGTTGAGCCTGGATATTCATCAAGTGATTAAATATGCGGGATTTGAAGGTAGAAAGAGAGTTGGAATGACAGATGGAAGGAGGGATAGAATGAGGAAAGATCTGTCAAAATATGTAGTTCGGTGGGCCGTACTGTATAAATCTGAAGGCCTGGAGCGTGTACAAGAGGATGGACAGAGGATTTGAATTGTAGGAGGTCAAAGATGTATGATAGACGGCGGGATTGGATAACTTGGTAAAGGAATGATGCAAGGAAATACTTGCGATTATTGGAAGGGTAAAGCCACTTCAACTCGCCATAAAATTGGGATATGGAGGTGTATCTAGGGACACCGAAGATGAATCTTAATTAAGCGTTTTATTTTTACCTCGATATCCCAGAAACACCATCATATACCGTACAGCAATAGTCGAAGTGGTATACCACTCCTGATTTCCGGATCTAGCTTGTGAACTCTCCATTTCAGGTTATGACATTCATTTCCTCGTTCTTCCTTCCGAGTTGCATCACGTTACTTTTGGTGGCATTTATCTCCATGTGTAGTTCCTCTCTCCATTCTATATTTTTGGAGGTTCACCCGGGAATCCGCACTGAGGTCAAGTCGTCAGCAAGTACTAAGAATTAGTATCAACACGTACTGAGAATTTGATTTGATGCCCATCACCACTCTGGGTGTCCTTCTCTTACATATTTTAATGATCTTGTCATCTGTCTTTTAAGCTCATTATTTTCAAAATGTTAAAAATGACTAATTTAAAGATGTTATTGTGTAAAAGCAGCCACTCATCAATGTCAACTAGCAATTTTATCACTTAAAAGATTGCATTTGTCTGTGTTAAGCATTTATGATCAAAAACCTAGGCTTTACAAATATTTTGAAATTAAAGTCCAGGGATATTTCCTGAACATCCTATGGGGACCATGTATTGGGAACCACTGACATATGTCATCATATGATAATGCAATGAAACTTGAAATTATTATATTTTTCTATATTTTGCGCTTAATTAAAAAAAAAAAAAAAAATCTTGTAATATCATTGAGTTATTTGAGCCTTTTACTTTTGAACTTTTTACAAATCATTTCTAATGTACAAATGGACTGAGTAAATAAATCACCTTCCTCTCCTTTGTTAATTCTTAGTTTTTTGTTTTAATATGATTCATAATAAGTTAATTTGTTAATGTTTTATGTTTGAATCAGGTATGGTGAGTATTATGAGACCTTCTGAACTGTTCTATTCCAAACTGGGACCTATATTGAAGGAAGTCGGGATACAGAGCATCGACCCGCTGCAGAGGAGCAAGTGGCCTCCCTCTGCTTTGAAAAAATGCCTTTTGGAACTGATGCAATCAACGCCCAACTACCTCCTTTCCAAGTGAGCTATAGTTAATTCTATATATCTATATTTAATCTAGTCAAGCTAAAAAATATTAAAGACTATACTAAGAAATTAATAAAAGTAAATAGATAACTTAATATATATTTAGAGGAGGAAATTAGTCCCGATGATTGCCAAAGGATATTTTACCAATGTTTTTTAACCCAGATTGTTCGTCATGATCAGGGCTTCTTTAGGAAAGGCAGCTAGTTATAGTCTTGGATTGAAATAGTCTAAACTGTTTATTGATTTTCTTTGACCACACTTGGACTGTTTCCCTCCTGAATCTCGCAACAGTAAACTACTGATATTCATTAATATGTTTTTATTAATAATTATGTAGTCTTGGCTAAGGTTAGATACTTATATTTAAATTGGAAACATTTTACAACAAATTATATAAAATAAAATTAAAAACTAACATTAAAATATAAAAAAATATAAAACGTATAGTGCCATTCCCAAAAAAACCAGTCCTTTCTCACTGATGACCCACGACTAAAGACGACATTTGCAGAAAAACCAGCCAGGTTATTCCTGATCTACTACACATTTCCATTCTCTCTTCTGATTAGTTGATCATTTCGCGCCTTCCTGATCTTCTTTCCTTATTATTTATGCCTACTTATATATCACAACAATATTTACTTACTACTATAGCTAATATAGTAAAATTTCCATTATTTGTATCCGAGTAATTTGTATAGATATGCTGTTACTTGAAAATTTCCCTTTAATCTATTATTTTTAAATGAAAGCACCGTTTCACTCAATTTTCTGGTCATCGCAATATCTCAACAATTGCTAAGGTTGTGAAGCTGAAATTTTTCCCAGACGTTCGTTGTACCATCTATATGTTTAATAAGGCTTGGTTTGAAAAATTTTGTCCTCCAATGGTTGAAATAGTATATATTTCTAAAACCATTTACAATTTTGTTTTTGGAAAAACTCAAATACTATACATATCCTTAAAAATTATAAGTGCTCATTTGAAAGATAATCAAATTTCTAACCAAATGAAAGCAAAATCATCTTAGTCTGACGAGTTTTAGCAGTGTTATAAAGTTACTTCATTTATAACAAACATATTAAGGGTGACCAGACATCATTTTGGGTTCAGGTTGTTACGGTTAAAATTTGCAAAAAGATTAATTTAAATTTTAAAAAAGAATTCCCTAACTGTAACTATGCTCCAAATTCTCAGTGGAGACGGGCGGGTTCCACAATAAATTTGTTCGAGCGCCACGCTATTTGTTAATAGTAAAAAAAAGAAGGTAAATAGCGAAACCCTTTAAATTAATAATGTCTTTACTGAAAATTAAAAAAAATAAGGAAAATTTAATTTAATTTAATTTCCAAAAACAAATGATTGATAACAGGTGGATACGAACTCGTTATCTTACAGTCTACAATCACCTACCTATCCCATGAGCTATGGAATCATATGACGTCACCATTATAACTTTTTAGCTTATTACTGCTGACTCAACGAGGGTTGTACAATGTTACCTTGTTAAGGTTAATATTAAATAGAAAATATTTGAGAACATATTACTTAAACAAAAAAAAAAAAAAAATACAAAGCTTCATTTCTAACAGTAAAACAAAATAAATGATTCTTTAACAAAAAAATAAATAAATAAATAAAAAATAAGGAAAACTTATTTCTAATTATATCCTAAATTTATTTGTTTGTTTGTCTTAAAAACAATTATTTGTCCTTCTATGTTTAGGAACCTTAACCACTCAGGTTATAAGTTTATTTACAAAAATAAATCACCTTGTCTCTTAGTTTGTTTGCCTCGAGAGACGAACTCCTTTTCTGGTAGCTTCTTTTGAAATTAGATCTGACTTCATCCACCTGGTCCGTCGAGTGTCACTCGCCACACCCTTACTTTTTGAACTACACCTCAAAATCTTTCGCTGCAAAATGTTTTTGTCATTCACTTATAAT
Organism: Piezodorus guildinii; assembly: GCA_023052935.1. Classification (NCBI taxonomy): domain Eukaryota; kingdom Metazoa; phylum Arthropoda; class Insecta; order Hemiptera; family Pentatomidae; genus Piezodorus; species Piezodorus guildinii. The sequence continues at coordinate 166,435,709 of CM041294.1, read as the reverse complement.
GGGCCCTCGCTCTCGCGCTTCCCAAAAACATTCTCCACAACGCTCACAAAAAAAAAAAAAGTCTATTAACATGTTTTTTTTATTTTTTTTTAACATTTTTATATTTTTGAGTAACCCTCTTTGAGGCATTCAAAAAAACATCTTAACCATTATTTAACTCAAATTCATAATAATTTTATTTATTTATTTTTTTCCACGTAACAAGGTTACCATAAAAATAGATTCTCTTGTTATTAATTAATCAAAATGATTCCAAAAAGTTATTTATAAATCCTAAAAAAAAAGAAAAAAAAAAGGAGATTATCATTTGGAATGATACCACTAGCAGGAAAAATACGCATTTATTTTTGCTCCAGGGTTACTCCACGGCTGAAATAATAGAATTAATAATTTTGCCCTTGCTGGGGTTTGAACATAGGACCTAGAGAATAGTAGACTAATGCTCTATTCACAAGACCACGCCGCTCCTCAGTACTCTTAATTATTTTATTCTCATGTATGCCACCAGATCCAACAGTGAATTGGTAAACATGATACCTTTGGAAAGGAACTCCAATGGTTTTGTATAATACAGTATATAAACACTTTAATAAATTCAGTTTTTTGAGCTAATGCTGCCTTAGAAAATCAGTTGGCTTGAAAACATTGCAATATGGAATTTTCATCTCCTTTTCAATATTTTCTTAGGCAATTATCTTGTCCTTTGTGTATTTGCCTTTAAGGAAGGATGCTTTCTATTTAATTGAATTTAAATCTGTTCCCTTTGTCCTCAGAGAGCTTTGGTGTCACAGCGTCAATGCATCCGATTGGTGGCAAATAACGAAACTTTACTCCTCATCGCTGGCCGTAATGTCGATGATTGGTTACATCATCGGCCTAGGGGACAGGCATCTGGATAACGTATTAGTTAACCTGAAGACTGGAGAGGTAAGTGAACTGTTAAATTAATAATGGAAACTGCCATTGGATTGTAGCATGTTGTATTGTCTGGCGATTATTTCGTAGGTCTAATAAGATATAAGTCATAATGTATCTTGGTTATTTAATTTTAATTTTATTCATATTTAGGTTGTACATATCGACTACAATGTCTGCTTTGAAAAAGGAAAAACTCTTAGAGTTCCTGAGAAAGTGCCATTCCGACTGACTCCGAACTTGAGAGCCGCACTTGGTGTTACTGGTGTTGAGGTAAGTCCACTTTTTTTTTACAGTAGATTTATTTATTTTCAGGTTGAAATCTCCATTTTTAAATCAACAATAAATATACATCGGAGGATGGCTTTGAGATAGTTAATTTAAAATCTTGGAAAGGATAATTGGGATTTAGTTGAAAAAAAATCTATTATATTTTTCCCAATTTTTCGGCCCAAGCTAGTGAGTCATGATAAGGGCTATAATCAAACATACGTACCAAAGAGGTATAAATATTTGTGTATAGATAAATAGGAGTTAACAACATAAATATAATAATATGAGAAGTAAACAGATGCTGTTCAAATATTTATGTTGTTCACTACTATATAACTAACCTGTTCCTCTACAACCCATGGAGGGTCCTGGGGTCAGTACTTCGTACTGTTTCACGGCCAACGGCTGTGCAAGGAGATGATTACGCTCAGTTGCCAGGTCTCCCCACTAATTTTTGGGTACTTTATAGAAGTTGGGTGTGCCCTAGGAGGGACATCACTCATATATGTCTATGCAAAACTATGCCCCTTAGGTATGTCTGTTTATTTTTAGCTTTGATGATGGCTCATAAACTTGGTTGAAACATTGACAATAGTGTAATAAACCATTTTGACTGAACCTTGACTTTATTCATACTATGATTATCTCAACAGTTAACTTAACCTTAACACTGTCAGAGTAGATTAAAATTTAGTTTCACATCCAATGAAAGATTTGTAATAGATAATAAACTTCATATAGTGTATTATTAATAATTAGAATGATCGAATCATAATTATTTATTATTTATAATGAACTGCCTATCTTGTATTATAAATTATTAGAACAATTTAAACATATTAAGCTTATTAGTCATCAGAAAGTATTTTATCTTTTTCTATTTATCAGAAACTTCTTTTTCTACTCCCTTACGTGCCTCTCAGTGTAGAGGAATTTACAGCCACAATTTCACAGCTAAATTCTTTGAAAGTATTTTAATGAATTCTGAAGTGGCAGCAATATTTAAATGTCGTTATTTTTTGCTCTATTGTGTTTAAAACATGTTTTATATGGCTTTAAAATTTCTAACAATATGGCTTTTAAAAATAAAACATGTTATACACCAAACAGTAAATGTATTTGTGTTTTAAGGTTTTGAAAGAAAGATTTTCAATGTCTTTTTCTTGTATATTTAATTAAATATATCAACCCTAACATTGATAAATTAATCACTATAAAAGTTAATGAAGGAAAAACTATTTTCATTATTTACTCATCTTTTTTTGACCGCCTCTCGGCAGACAGTAGTGGTCTATATGTTTCTATTTGAATTAAATGTATCCTGAAATGTATAACATCAAATTTTGAGGAGGGTTAGTATTTTTCTTTTTTCTTGGTTGATTACTAAGTTTCCTTATTGAACCAAAATCATTAGAAATGCTTTTATTTAATTTTAATAAAGACTTTAAGGTACTTTAAGACTTCCATGGACTATTATAATAGCTATTTTAAAATTACTACAAGTCAGCCAAATAGGATTAAAAATAAAACAGGTTTATAATTTCTATAATACTTTACTTCATCTCTTTACTCCCATACATAAACATAGGCACAGTATTTAAAAATATGCTTTTTTTATATTTTTCTTGACCTCTCTTTTCTGAATGATAGTATTATATCAATTGTAATATCGGTCATTGAACTTTTTAATTTTATTACTTACCATTTCTTTTAATCATTTTACATATATAGATGTAATCTCATCCAATATGTATTACTTTAATTCTTTCTGAGGTAATCAGACTTTTTTTCTTTAACTCAGCCTTTTATTCATTCCCTGATTTGTAGACTTTCTTTCGAGTCTAATGTGAAAATGATGTCTCCCAAGACCATACCTATTGTCAAGATCATCCTTTTTTTCCACGTCCATACCACAGATTGCGCTACCCGTCTTTAACATATATTACAAATTTCTATAAATGTTGTGAAAAGTAAGGGGCTTAATCTATCTCCTTGCTTAACTTCTTTGCTTACATCAAACATGTCTGATTCATAGCTATTTATTCTATCTACTGTCTTGAGAGTCCTGGGACATCGATGTTGTAGCATTTATCAATCCTAGTCGGATATTTTTGTCCATAAGAACATTGCACAGCCCTTGTTCAGGGAAACATTTTATTTATAATATGGTTAAAAAGAGCAATTGGATTCATTAACTTTTATCGGATGAATTCATCAACAGGTAAATCAAAAAATCTGGTGCCCACAACACAGATTTTCACTTACCTCTTCTGTTGAAATTGATTTAAGAATTTTAAAATATGCTGCTGGGGCTTTTAACTCGGCATTTATCCTCCACCCTCAACCCCTGGCCCGTATAGCCTTCAAAGATAGGGGTGAACCAAAAAAAAGAGTGGAGGATCACCGAGGAGGTCAAGTTCCTATAAAGACTATGACACCGTTGAATAGGATAGGATAGTAGACATTTGGATTAAAGATAATTTTAAATTAAACCTAAGATCTGGCAAATCCAAAACTCAAGCACTGGCATAGGGGATCGGCGATTTTAACCAACCAACGCCTTGGTTATCATAGGGGTTTGTTTGTTATGCCTCTTAACAACGAATCACTGCCTTTTCGCACTACAACATCTATAAGCATTACTGTTTTTATCCCCAGTTTCCCACTAAGCTACCCTTTACTACCAAAATAAAAAGAACTTACACACCGAAACATTGCTTTTTACTTTCACTTATTTATAATAATAGTAATACTAAGCCTACCGAACCCTAAGGTTGGATGTGGATACCACTAAATGATGCCTATACAGGCTCGTCCAATGATCACCGTTCAAACCCAAGCCCCTGAGATCAATCTTTACACAATCCTCCCATCGACGCTTCGGCCTACCCTTCAGATGCCTACCAGTCGGTTCAGTGAATACCAACTTTTTGGGAATCCGTTCTTCACTAAGCCCAGCAACTCACTTTACTTATATATGAAATAAATCATTTGGGAAAGTATTGCAATCTCGAAAATTTCCAATTTCATAAAATACATGTTTTAGGGTCTCCTGCTTTCAAATAATCAAGTTGGGCAAAAAGATATGTGTGCCTGTGTGTCCACGAGCTTGTGGCAAGACTAGCACAAAAAAGAATAGTTAAAAAAAAAAAGTAGGAAAAAAAAATGTGTGAAAGTGAAATTTCATACCTAATACAACTATAAGACTTAGGTGTTACAGCAAATTTTTCATCAAAATTGGCAAATCAAAAGAGCCATTTTATACCATGTATTTAGCATCTTTTTACGATTTTGTAAAAAACAGCTCTAACGATTTTGATTAATCTTGTTATATCGGTTTTAAATTTAACAGGCTTTAATATCTTATTGTTTCATTATCGCTGGTATAGTCTGCTAGGGCTTAAATGGATATGTTTTAAATTTTCTTCCTTTAAGGTACATTTAATTTTGTAAATTCGAAAAAAAAAAAACTACATCATGTTGTTATCATTGAAAAAAAGTGAGTAAATATGTAAGTTAAACAAATTCAAAATCAAAATCAGATAGAAAAGAGTAAAAAAATGGAATTTTCATGTGATTTTGTGTTTTTGAACATAATGAGAGCTTTAATATAGATTTATAATATACCGTTGGAAAGCTATAAATTTTAGAAAAAAATATTATCTTATACACAGAATTGTAAAATTTAATGAAGAGTTTAATAAAAATTTGGTAAAAATAAGTGATTGTTGTAGATAGTAATATAATCGATTATTTAATAAAATTGAATAAATATTTTTTAACTTTTACTTACCTTTATATTCCATCTCTAACTGTATTTAAAAGTCCTTAAATTGGCTTTAACAACGGAGGTAAGTGAAAGGTGTGTGTTGTGAGCACCAAATTTTTGTTTTTTGTGGAGAGGTTTACTTAAATTTTCTAGTCGTTTTAATGAAATACTTCTGTTATGCTAAAAGGATATAGGAAGGGAATATAAAGGTTTTTTTTTTCTTTTTCTTTTTCTCTGTACATTACATTCTTATATTATTAATGCTTATCATTAATAATTTTATAAATTCTATGTTACAACTGTTTTATATAAGTAACTTTTTAAGTATTTTTCTTATTTATGTGATATATTGTTTTAAAATCTGAACTTTTAAAATTGATTTCGATATTTTCCAATAATTATTTATATAGTTTATAAAGTTTTCATATTCATAATTTTACAATAATAATACTTTCATTCATTTTGAAAAAAGTACATATGATTTTTTCCTTTTGTAGATAATTTTTTTTTTTTTTGTAACAAAACATTCATTTCGAGCAATAAAAAATAATTTAACATATAAATAACAAACTTTGTATTTAAAAAAAAAATACCAACTTCCTAAATAATACAAATGAAGTAAACAATAGAAAAAGAAATCACAGTTATTTCTAAAACTATATACAAAACTATTTATATATAACAAACGTTAAAAAAAAAAAAAATAATAATGTACTAGGACAGTCCTTACAATTTATTATAAAAATCTATTAAGGAAAAAATAAAATCACAGATAACCAGAAATCATATCACAACCTTATCAGTTCCTTATTATATATATATATATATATATATATATATATATATATATATATATATATATTATATATACTTACAATATCCTGTGCTTAATATAGTATGATTTTATGTGCATTTATTTAGTTTGAGAATAAATTTATTTTTAAATTTTAATCTTATGACATACTTATGACATTTAACTAGTTGAAATAGCATGCAAATATGTACATATAACTGATGGCTTAACTTGGTAATCTGTCTTTAGAAAGAATTTTTTCAATTATATATGTCATTAAAATATTATCACTATAAATTAGCCGTTGATATTAATGATAAAGTAAGAAATTCATAATAAATAGAGTTGAATTTTATATAAAATGATTTACAAAGACAAGTTTTAATCGATTATTATATTAAGTCTTTTGTGGTTTTGGTTAGCTAAATTACTAATTTATTGATCTTTATAACGGGAAAAATTAATCGCCGAAACTCACTATGTATTGAACTTCCTTAGGTCATAAATTTCTTTATATTGTAATTTTTTTTTATTAGATTTGAATTTATAATGGATAAATTTGCTGTTGTTATATATATGTAATAGTTTTAAAATTTTTTTTTTTTATTAATTAAGTACCAAAAAATGAGTTGCTTAAAGAGAGTTTATTAAATAATCATTCTTAACTGTGTGGTTAGGTTAGACAAATCTTTGAATTTTTATAAAAAGATCTTATTGAAATACTTTTAATCTCAACTGTCGTTTTAATCGGTACGCTTTTGTAATTTACAAATATATGCTTCAAGATGTAATTATATATTTGTACTTACATGTAAAACAATTCTTTTAATTACAATGATTTTCTATTTGAATTATGAATATCTAAATGTTTTATCCTGGTTGGTAAGTAATTTACCGTGATTGTTTTTATTTCTGATTACTTTTCTAAATAAACGAATCAGGAGATGGAAGCTATAATGTAGCGATAAATAATTATTATATTTTTGCTCTCTGAATATGTTATCATAGACAATGTATTTGTAATGTTATTGAATTTTTTTTTCTTAGTAGTTATATCCGATATATCATTAATAACTTTCAGCTATATTTAAATGAATTCAATGAATGAAAAGTTTAAAACCTTTTTTTTCCCTACTAATTATGTTACATCTATTCATTTAAGACAAAAATCTTTTGTAAATTGATAAATTTTTATTTTTTTAATACTAAGAAGAACGAGAGCGAAAGTTTATTCCGTTAAGATATCTTTTAATACTAAGTATCATTCAAGTGTTTAATTTAATAAATATCAAATGTACTTGATATAATTACGGGTTGAGGAATGTAAATCTGTATGAATATTTATGATTGTTAATATTAAAGTTGCCTGAATCATCTTCTTTTTTTTTTAATCAAAAACCATTTCAATTTTTTTTTTCCATTATCTGAAACCTAATGCTCAATTTTGAGTTGAAAACTAGATATGATTATACTAAGACTTTTTATTTTCTCTGTCTAATGTAAATATATTAAACTTGCTTATTCAAAGGAATCATTCTTAATTTTACTTATCACACTTCTATTCCTCAAATTTTCATTTCTCTTCATCTAGTCCGACATACTTTATGAATGACAAGATTTTTTTTACAGTCTGTTGAAAAAGAAAAAAAATGTATGGAACTAACACTTTATTAATGACGAACTTTGATTCCCATCCTTAAAAACAAAAAGATTGTTTTTTGATAAGAGACTTTTTTATTTGATAATACTGACTCAATAACGAAGAAAAACAGTATTACTCGACTACACACTAGTTTGGGGGTGAGCTGTTGTTCCTTTAGCCCCCGATGCTGTCACAACGTTTGAAGCGTTCTGTTTCACTTTGCACCTCAGAACAGCTTGCACCGCTTCTTTGAACTCGGCATTCTTCCACGCGTAGATTATAGGGTTGAGTGCTGAACTGCTGAGTGCGAGGCAAAGGAGTGCTTTGTAAACAGTCGACGAGATTCTGTCCCTGAAACCTACCGCTTGGGCGCAAGTGACAATGAGAAAAGGCATCCAGCATATTGTAAAGCAGCCCATTACCAGCAATACCACCTGAAAAATATAAGAAATATCTATTAATAAACGACTCTTAAAGATTTAGAGATCAATAGATGTAGAGATTGGTACTGTTTCTAAGCTAACAGCTGTGGGGTGATGTGATATGATTTAGTGGCCCCTTGCCTTTAAAATGATCGGATAATGGAGTCCATGAAGACTATTTTTAGGAATCACTGCCGTAGACCACACTGCTCCTCCTTTGTCAAATGATTATAATTTTAAAAAATATCTGATAATCAACTTAAGCTTTTTTTGATTACCTGAAAAGACGGTCTGCATTGTTGGCTCACATTTGTTTTCCGTAGTTTTTCCGCTTGTACGACTGCTTCATGCCATATCCTCGCATAAATTAGAATCATGACGGCCCAGATGATTAAGAATGCGGGAAGGAGAATGGCAATCATGTAATATCTCGGCAGCACCTAAACATAATTTATTTTTTATACATTACAGTACTGTGGTAAGATCAGCCATCTTGTATGGCACGGAGACTATAATTGTAGCTGGAATTGAGAACTTGCTCAAGGTAAAGAGGAGGATTTTATGGTCTTAGAAAAACACAGGAAGGATATAGATTGAGATCGAACAAAGAGGTCTTAGTAAAGTTGAGGACTTCAAAGTAACATTTCGAAAGCATAGGTTGCGTTTCTATTGGCATATGGTCCAAACGAGTCAGGCAATTAGCAATTTTTAGTAAAATATGGAAGTATAAAAGTCAGTATGTTGAAGTATGTTGGGCAAATGAAGAAGGAAATAAAATAATTAATTATCACAGAGGAAGACTGGTAAGATCGGAAACATTACAAACAGATAATTTCTAGACAGGCGATTCCTGTAGAGAAAAGGAAGAATCCCACTGGAATTGAGGAGAGAAGGGCGAGGCAATCGGAAAGGATGTAGGAGTTTTGGAGAAAGAAGAGGGGAGTATAATGATGTTTTGAGGGGTCATAGATGGCCATGTTCTCGAAAAACAAAAAATATAATAAAATAACACATAATGCTTACATTATTCAGAGAAAATAATCTTGGAAGTTCACAAATAATGGTGAAAAAATAACCATACATTGCTTTTAAAATATATGACTTTTGTTTGTTGTTGTCTGGATAATACTTCAAGCTGCAATTTTAGTATTACTTTACTTGATGAGATAGTAAAATGTACCTGTCCTAGCTCGCAGACTGTCGCTTCCTCCCAAGTGTTCCAATAAATAGGAACTGTACTGATTCCCAAAGCGAACACTCCTGCCCCAAATAGTATCCTTCGCACCACTCTAAACATTAGGATTATTTAAAAGTAATATTTTTATATCGTTATGTGGATTGTTTCATGGAAGTTGCGGAATAATCATCATTACCTTCTAGTCATCAATGTCTCATACTTGAACGGGTGAATAATAGCAAGGTAGCGATCGAAAGCTATTGCTGTCACGTTTAGGATTGAGCAGCAACAGGCCATTAGCACGAATACGAATCTGGAAAAAAAAACAAATGCATTAATTGTCAGTTGTATTGATATTAAAATAAAGTTGTATTTATATTAATATTGAAATAGTAATTGTTTCATTTACTTCAGAATACACGTGGTCTTGGTGACTGAGAGCTGTGGGAATATCGTGAAGGCCATGTGGTAGGGCAGTGTAATGCCGACCAGCATATCCGTGCAAGCTAGGCTAAGAACAAAGCGATTCGATATCAAGCGCGAACTCCGCAAGATATAGACGGTAAAGAGGTTGCCGCAGAGTATCATGACGAATAGGATGGAGTCTGCCGCGATCCAGGCCCACTGCTCTAGGGTGTGGTGCCCAGAGAGGCAATAAGTGTCATTCTTGTTGCACATCCTTCTAAAGCTTAGCTATCGCTGCTCGTTTTGTCGATCGTGCTTCTCGAAAACACATACCAGCTCTTGCTGTATCTTGCTTAAAAGGCATGATTCGTTTAATATCCATCTGTATTTTCGTTGATCTTCAAAACTACGAACCTGCAAACAAAAATTAAAAAAGAATAATTATATTTATCATCTATTCTCTATCTATCTCTATTCTCTAATTATACTTCTCCTTTTGGTTTAATGATTGTAAGATATGTTTGTGGCCAATCTAAAAGAAATCATTTTATTTCAAAATTCACTATGTTGACCATTTTCAAGTGTCTAAAAAATATTTTCTGATATTAATATAAATTTATCATTTTTTTCAATTTCATATAGCTTAATTTGAATTTTTTTTTTTTTTTTTCATTTTAAAGAGGCTTACCTATCAGGCATAAACATAACCAAAAATAGTTTCACCTGCTTTATTTTTAGATTTAATATAATGATTAAAATTAATAGATAAATCAAAATATAACTTTTAAAAAGTTAGTTTATTCATTTAATGTCAATTTTCACTTCTGTGGCTAATCAGACAATGCTATAATGGGGTTCATTAATTTTGCCTGTTCCTAATTTTTCTATCCCTGAAGATGGCTCACATGGTTAGGACAAAACTTCGACAGAATTAAAATTTTTACCAAGACGAAATTCTGATAATTTTTTCCTATTCCTATCATATTGACAGTCGACCATAAGCCAAATAATAGTTATAAATAATTAATTACAGTTATTAAGTATACAGTTATTTTAGCTTAATGATTCTAAGATATATTTGTGGCCAATTGAAAAGAAATTCTGTATATTTATATTATTATGTAAAGAAATTTTTATGTATTCAACACTTGAATAAATCATTAAAAAAAAAAAAAAAAAAGTTTTTTCCTACACGTATTTGGGAAGCTTTTTTTTATGTCCTAACCTTTTACTTATGATGCTCAGGCAGCATTACCTATATCGAGGCTGGGAATAGATGATTAATTTAATATAATAAAAAAAAATTAATAAGAAATACTCAATGTTCACAACTCTTAATAATTTTTGTTTTGTAGTAATCTCTTAAGAATAATTATTTATTATTTGAAAGAGCTTAAATTTTCTCATATTATTAAAAAGTTTTATTATTTATCATTTATTTCTTTTAGTAAGTTAGAATTAGCAATTTTTTTTTTCTAATGCAGTTTTTTATATTTTTTATTATCCAATATATCTATGATTAAAATTTGATTTTCATAACTGACCTTGTCATTTCTGATACATTCCTTCCGAATGATGACATGTTTCTTGAAATCACAGTCTGCATTACTAAAATTTCAGAAGGCGTCTAGTCTATCTATAATAAATAATTAGATTACAATTTGAAGAATATTAAAATAATCTTAATATTTTATCTACTAATATTTAAAAAAATCAGTAGCTTTAAAAATGACACATCTTTCAATTATCATCGATTTTAATTAAACTAAAAATATTATTTGCATCATTACCTTGATGATATAAGTTAATTCCATGTTTTCTAAATGAATATCTGGTGTAGTCGACACACGTTAATTTATTTTTGATGGTTTTTCGGAATGCAAGTTCAGTGTTACAACTCATTATCTTTAAATAAGCACTAAATTTCTTTTATTTTTTATTGAAACACTTTCGTTAAAAGTTTTACAGATTTGAATTTTCTTTTTTTCTATTGTACCAACCAACCCAAATATTATTGATCTGATTGAACTTATGTTTCTTTTGGTCATATGTTGTACTCAGATTGTTTTCTCTATTTTGTCCTGAGCATCTAAAAAAGACAATGAGCTGATTTGCATCTAATATGGACCTAGTTGTATATATTTACATTCGGTCCTTGAATAAGCAATTAGTACTTTCACGAATTGACCGTGTGATTTTGACTACCTCAGGCTGTTTTTATTATAAGGGAGGATTGTGTTGTACAACTGTCCTGATTTTGAATTTCTCATTGATGTACTTAGAGGTAATATACCTCTTCTATGTAATATTTTTATTTAAAAGAAAAATAAGTAGGTGATATCTTATCATTAATAAATCCTTAAGATAATATCATATTAAGTTGAAGTGGCTTTATCCGAAATTCCGACGGCAATACTTCCTAGGAATCCATCTTTATAAATCCTTCAGAACCAAAAAACCCCTCTATATCTATAACATGTTCAATCCACTCTCCTCTGTCCACTCTATCAACACAAGATCCCAGTCCCTGAACCTGTTCATTCCTTCCTACAGAACTACTTCCTTCAAGAGATCTTTCGTTATTCGTGCTACTTCATTTTGGAATTCCTTACCCATGCCTATTCGTACATCCCAATCCTTAACTTCCTTCAAGCATAAAATATTCATCCATCTCCTTGAATATCAGTCTACCGCGTCTTTATAAGTTTTGACTATTCACACTGTTTATTTATTTTTATTATTCAATTTTTAAGTTCATTTTATTTCTTTTATCAATTATAAGGTTGCAATATTACCTTGTACATATATATACATGTGTTTAAATGTATGTATGCATTTTTTATTTTATTTTATTTTTTATTCGTAATATGCAGTATAATTTGTTGTATGATATATATTTTGTAGACGTAATAGCCAGAAGATTAATACTTTAATGTACATTTATATTATTCTTAAGGGACTAGCTGTCCCAGAATAAAATTATTTTTTCATTCATTCATTTCATTCATTCATTAATTAAAAATTAATTTTTAACGGTCACTTTTACTGGTAATTTGTATTTAAATTTTAAATTACAATTTTATTTAATAAAGATGGAAAAACACAGTATCTGCTTAGGTCTTCATTTTGAAAATGCTTCATTAACTTCTAAATGAGTTATGTAACTAGAATTGGTTTGGGTTGAAATGATCCTCTATACCCAACCAATCAATTTCAATTAGTTCCTTAGTTGTCACTTAGGCTTTATTTTATCTGAACTTTGTTTGTTTGTTCAATTAACGTCACTTTTAAGGAACTGTAGCTAATCGAACGATGCTACAGTAGGAGTCTTAAATTTTGCCTAGCCAGGTTTCATGATGATAGAGATCTTTAACAAGTACCTGACATTGCACAAACTCGGGACTACCATTCTATGTCCCCTCCGAAGGACGGCATAACCGATTTTATAGGATTTTCACTCCCTATGAAAAATCCTAATGCCGGGTTGGGACCCGCGACCTCGGTCATTGAAGGCTATTATGGGGTACTAGTTGACACCTTGGAGGGCCCTTGGCTAAGTGGCAAGCGCGCTAGTCTCTCATGCTACGGGTTGTGAGTTCGAATCCCGGGCCTGGCGGGGCTTTTATAAGGATGTAATTGAATGGGGATTCACTCACAGTCTCTCCCCCGGGGATGTGAGACCCGTCAGCCAAATGATGGCCACTCACAAAATTAGGCGTAGGGAGTGATGTCCCTACACTAAAAATTGCATCGTGAAACGCGAATGTAATCTCTCAGGATATTTCACCGCGATACCCAGGGCCTGCACGGCCTGTCGCGCCACTGAAGAAGAAGAAGGTGACACCTTAACTCAACTTTGTTAATAAAAAATGAAAATTTTATTTTAAACCAAAATTGAGAAGCGGCACATCTCTATTATAACACTGATTCAATTCATCTACTAATTTGCAACCCTCTATATAAATTAAGAAGGATTATTGAGGTTCCAAAAACCATTCCAGCTTTCAAGTGCTTAAGGAAATTGTATATTATACAAAGAAAATAACCGTACATACTGAATTTTAGCACAAAAAATCACAATGTATTGGGTTGTAAAATTAGTTCATAGCCTTTTTCAATGATTCAATTTAATCCTCTCTGTTTTAAAATGCTTTATAATGCTAACTTGGTCAATAATGCTTACATATTTTAAAAAATCCGCTGCATAGACGGTTAGCAAAAAAATGCAGTGTGTATGGCGATGACGTCTTCGGAGGAAGCACCGTCCGTAAGTGGTTTGCTCGGTTCATAGCCGTAAGTTTTGACTTGGAAGACGCAAAGCGCTCGAGTCGTCCTTCAACTGTTGATGAAATAATTAAAAAAATTACCTGAAAGATGGCAACATGTAATGGATCAAAATGGGTTATTTATAATTGATTAAAAATATTTACAAGAATCTGAAAGTTTTAATTGAAATTACCAGTAAAAAACCCACTTAATTAAAAAGTAAAAAACGAACTTAATTTACAACCCAATCGAAGGAAAATATGTATTAGGTGTCCCCAAAATCGAGTTCCTTAGGATTATGAAACTAATCGGAACTGCACTTTCTACCTTCTTCGACGATTTTGAATACAGTACCGAAATCCATAATTTTAGAATGAAAATTAATATTTTCCACTTGAACAGTAAGTGATACATTCTTTTATACTCCCTAGACCTTGACCGAGAAAATAAACCATTGAAGATGATCGTAAATTCTAGGATTGCATCTTTAATGTTTGCTTTGGCTGTACTCGCCCACCTAAAAGCTCTCGTGATCGATAAAAATCGCATCTCGGTGCCAACTTAGCCCAGTCTCTATCTAACTAGATCTCATTCTATTTTTGGAACGAATCGTTGTTGAACTGCAATGGTTATGGCTATCTAGTTATGAAAAATGTCGCAAGGAAAGATGGTTTAACATTATTACTGCTTTATTCACATTTTTTCATCAATTGAAGTTAAAACTTTAACAAAATATGTTTCATGATTTACAAACTTTTTAAAGACAGCAGCAAAGAGAGAGGCTGACAACAGTTTCGGTAGATGTTAAAGATGATAGTGACTTTACATGCTGGCTGTATCGATTTATCCTATGCTATAAAAGAAAAGGGGAAAAAAAAGATGATAGTGGATCTACTTCGATCATGACAACAGATTTATTGAGGATGATTGAGCCCCAGGAGGTTTCATAGGTCCCAGGTTTGACCCACGATTGTATATTGTTATATGTCGAATTCCTCCACCCTCCAAAAATTTGGGGAATATCTTGACGGATGTGCATGATCAATGCCCAATCATACTCTTGTACAGCCGTTGGCCGTGAATCAGTACTAATTTCTATGAGTACTAAACCCAAACCCTCCTTGTGTTGTATAGTTATTGTTTTGTTTTTTTGCATTTATTTTATTATTTTCAGTAATAAAAAAAAAAGTCTTCCCCCTCTTAACAATTAAAGTTACTCTGGTACCGTCCGCCATCCGCGGCTTTTCGACGAAACTACTGGACTAACTTTTTTCGAAATTTGTCACAGAGATTCTAACACCTCCACGTCTATATCGGTCGATTAGTTTTAAAATGGAGACCGATTAACAACTCTTTAATTAAATAACTCGGTTATTTTTGAAGATAGATAAATGATTTTATAGAGTTTTCTCATCTAGAAATCGCGATTAATTATAAAGAAGAAAAAAAGAATTATACCCATAAATAAACCCAGGACTCAATTAGTTTTGAACATAGAGAAAAACGTGTAGAGAGTTTTAGGATCAGGACATCGTGAAAATTTTTTTTTTTTAATATTTTCTTTATATCCATCGTACGAATTTATTAATATGAAAAAGTTTAGAGAATCAAATCCCACCTCTCTTCTCTCCCTCCACCCCAAAAAAAATGAATTATTGAAATCGGTTAAGTGATAGTAGAGATAAAGCGTTTTAAAATTAGCAGTGGCGATCGACCAATTTCCTTTAATTAATTTATCGCTTTTCATATTAGGTAATTGCCTGTAACCATCTGTATAAACTGTTATGCCATAATATATTGGGTTGTGTCACATGAAATGTCCGTTTTCAAGGTAAAGGATTTTTATTAAAAATACGATATGAAAACAAGATAATTTTATTCGAAGTATTTACCTTCTTTTTCTACACATTTTTCCCAACGTGACACCAACTTTTTTATCCCCGAACTGAAAAACTCTGAGCTTTGAAGTGAAACAAAATCTGAAAACGCACTTTTCACTTGATCATCATTTTCAAAAAGTTTTCCTTTGACGAAGTTGTCTAAATCCCTGAACAGGTGGTACAAGTCTACAGTGAGACAAGTCGGGAGAAAATGGTGGGTGCGGAAGAACTTCGTAGCCCAGTTCTTTCAATTTTTGCACGGTATGTTTTGAAACATGGGGTCTTGCTGCCGCTCAGTGAGATCATGAGGTACCCATGTGTCGAGCTTTTTTGCTTTCCCAATACACTTTAAATGTCTGGAAACGGTAGATGCACCTGCATTTAGTTGTGCTGGGAGTCCTTTAACTGCTCGGTAGGGGTTTCCTTTTACTGTATGTTTGAGGACATCGTTGTCTATTACGGACGGAGGTCTTCCTCGGGGCAAGTTTTCCAAGTCGGTATCCCCAGCTGAAAACTTAGCAAACCAACGGCGAATGGTCCGTTCATTAACATTCCCTTTCCCTAACGCCTTGCAAATATTTCTAGTAGCCTCAGCTGCTGAATGGCCGAGTTTAAACTCATACAAAAATATTACTCGAAAATCGCGTGTTTCCATGTTCATATTCGGAGGTATACTAAAAAGTGGGTAATTGATTGGGTTGCTAATGTTTATAATACAAAGGTAGAGGATTAGTAACTGTTTACTTTAAATTTATAAACATTCGGAAGAAAACAACAGAGACCTGCAAAATCCTTTATGTATTTCAGAAACTATAAAAACGGACATTTCATGTGATAAAACCCAATAGTTATTTTGAAATAATAAACCATTGTGTAATACTTGAATTATGAATAAGAATTGAGTTATTTTTTTTTATTATTAATAATTAATTGAATAATTTGTAATAATGGAACAAAATTCTCGTTTTACTTCTACACCTTCGCACACAATTTTTTCTGTCCTTTTTTTGAAGCGTGGCCTAAAGACGGAGATATTGTTTTGACTAAAGCTAAAACATACGCTTTTGATTGAGTTTTGATTGAAAAGTGGGTTCGTTAGGTGGGGTATTGAATAGGGAATATCGGGAATGGAAAATATCCCACTGTTTTGGCGGCCTCTTTCCAATCCGACTCCAACACGGTCGCTTTATTCAAACCCTGTCCTCATTTTTTTTTTTTTTTTCGTTCTATCAAAATGGAATGGAAACAAAAAAAAATTGTGGTTGTATTTAGTAATATGTTTGTGTCTTATTATATACCATATATTGTATACTTAATATTTGAAAGTTATGTGTTTGGGCACACCAGATATTTTTCCCCGATTTATATTGCTCTGACCTTTACTGATACCTGAAGCCTATTGATTGAATAGGCAATTTATCTTAGAATTTTCATTAAGTCGTCTGCGAGACAGGCGCAAGCTACACATGCGCATACCCAACTAACTTTAATTTAGAACTTACTTCAGCTAACTCTTAAAAGTCTGTGACATCTCTATTATTCTTCGTTTTAAGTCCGCCGGTTTGGCATCGATTACTGAAACCAGTATGAAGTTGAATTTTTTATATCAGCAGTTACAGAAATTATATTGAAGTTTCCTGCATTTGAGGTGTTAGGAGCGTACGGGATTTTAAAAAATCTGGTGCGCGCAAAACACGGCTTTCACTTACCTCCGTTGTTAAAATTAATTTTAGAAGTTTTAAATACATTTAGAGATTAAAATAAAGTGTTAAAGAAATAATTAAATTAAGTTTGAATAGAATTTATTATCTGCGACAATCAGTTTTTTTATCGGTTTTTTTTACACCCTCCATTAAATTTTAGAATTTTGTGTGTATGATAGTATTTTTTTTTTTTTAATCTTTAGCTTTTCAACGGTATATT
This sequence comes from Piezodorus guildinii, assembly GCA_023052935.1. NCBI lineage: Eukaryota > Metazoa > Arthropoda > Insecta > Hemiptera > Pentatomidae > Piezodorus > Piezodorus guildinii. Next base: position 166,418,244 of record CM041294.1, on the reverse strand, counting down.
ATACATCTATATTTCTGTTTTAATGTTCAACAAAAATCTCACACACATTTTTTTTGCACTTTTCTCCTTGAGTTTTTTTATCAAATTCGCTCAACTTGCATATTTAGCCGTTATTTTTCAATCCCAATAAGATGATGTGGCTGATTTTTTTTTTAAATCTACAAAATCATAGGTACTTAAGAAGAAGAAAATTTAAAATATCGGCATTTAAGTCCTTGTCAGACTAATTCGATCAGAAATAAACCTACATCATATTAGAGCCCATCAAATTTTACATCGATATAGTTGGTTAAATCAAAATTTTGTAAGCCGTTTCTGAGAAAATCTTAAAATGGCGCAAAATGCATGGTATAAAATGGCTCTTCTTGTTAGCTGATTTTTCATGAAAAAGTTGCTGTAACATCTCGGGCGTATAGTCATCTTAAATATGTAGTTTCAGTTTTATAGGGCTTTTTGCGCTGGACTTACCACAGACACACACACACGTTTTTGCGGGACTTGGTCATTCGGACTCAGAGGACCCTAAAACGTGTATTTCTGTTGAAGACTGGAATCCGAAAATTTTCACGTTCGCAATACTTTCCCTTACTATATATTTTATATATAGGTAAGTGAAAGTATTGGGTTGTTTCACATGAAATGTCCGTTTTTATAGTTTCTGAAATACATAAAGGATTTTGCAAGTATGTTTGTACGAGTTTAAACTCGGACATTCAGCAGCTAAGGCCGCTAGAAATATTTGCAAGGCGTTTGGGGAAGGGAGTGTTAATGAACGGACTATTCGCCGTTGGTTTGCTAAGTTTTCAGCTGGGGATACCGACTTGGAAAACTTGCCCCGAGAAAGACCTCCGTCCGTAATAGACAACGATGTCCTCAAACATACAGTAGAAGGAAACCCTTACCAAACAGTTAAAGGACTCTAAGCACAACTAAATGCAAGTGCATCTACCGTTTCCAGACATTTAAAGTGTATTTGGAAAGTAAAAAAGCTCGATACATGGGTACCTCATGATCTCACTGAGCGGCAGCAAGACCCCATGTTTCAAAACATACCGTGCAAAAATTGAAAGAACTGAGCTGCGAAGTTCTTCCGCACCCACCATAAACTTCGCAAAGGAAAACTTTTTGAAAATGACGATTAAGTGAAAAGTGCGTTTTCAAATTTTGTTTCACTCCAAAGCTCAGAGTTTTTCAGTTCGGGAAAAAAAAGTTGGTGTCACGTTGGGAAAAATGTGTAGAAAAAGAAGGTAATTACCTCGAATAAAATTATCTTGTTTTCATATCGTATTTTTAATAAAAATACTTTATCTTGAAAACGGACATTTCATGTGACACAACCCAATACAATTTAGAAGAAATCCTTTTTTCTTATTTATTTGTTTTTTTTATAAATAACAATTTTCTTCTTAGAAAAAATGTATTTAGGGTGGAAAATATTATTTTCTAGGCTGATCCTTAAACTAGGATTTAATACTGAGCGAACCGCCGAAGGACTAGACAGTGATAAGGCGGGCTTTATCTTTTCCTCCTACCGACGTTTGGAAATGTTTATTTATAAACGTCCTTCTCACTGTGGAAACGGCGAGGCTTATTGCCTGGAACAACGGTTTGTTGTTACTACTCTTGTGTTTGTATCGATTGAGTTGGAACAACTAAGAACGGAACAACTGATTTTCATTTCCTTGCTTTTAGGAAAAGTAAAAAAGAAAAAGAAAAAAAAAATGTAACTCAATTTTCCAAAGATGATAAGTTGATAGATAACTCAGAAATAAAAACCAATAATATATATTCCAAAACTAACATATACAATTCAAAACACTTTTAAAAATATGATTATCCAAATATTTCATTTTTGGTCTATACTTAAATAATAAATAAAAAAAAATATTTTAGTAAAATGAAAGATGAAATAGAAAAAATGGATAAGCAAAACCTAATAGACTGTAAAAACTGTGAAGGCATATATATATATATATATATATATATATATATATATATAGGAGAGACATCTAAAAAACTGAAAACAAGAATATCCCAACATATGTCTAATTGTAAAAATATAAAAAACACCAGTACAACAGCATTATCATCACATATCATAAAATTTTAGTAGAGGCAATATACAGTACCAAAAATAATAACAGAACAATAAATTTCAAAACAGATACAAAAAACCTAGAAACGCATTATACAGATATTATCAACTAAGTCAAATTATAAAATAAATATAACAATAGCCCAAAACCATAATTAAAATATATAATTAATAGAAATAAAAATAAATATAGGACACAGGGATTACTAGAAGAAAAAACGTGCAAATAATGTGAAAGTGTTGTTTCCAGTTTTTTTTAAAGTTGCGTATTCCAACGGTTCATTATTTTAAAAAATTGCTATTTATCCTCTGCCAGACCTTTTCAAAAAGGATGAAATCTTCATGATTTAAAAAAAAAATCACTTATACTTTGATCTGACGAGTTAGACCAAAATTCAGAGGAAATTGCAGAAAATTCTAAAAAGGGGCAAAATGCATTTTTTTTTTTTCATTTAACGTCACTTTATGCTACTGTGGCTAATCGGACAATGTTACAGCGGGAGTCTTATGCTTTGTCTATCTAGGTTTAATTAGGAATGGTATCTTTAACGAGTACCTGACATCGCTCAGACTCGAGACCACATTATTACGTCCTCTCCGAAGGCATAATTTTGTTATCCTATTAAAAATGCTAGGGCCATCTACGAGGTTTGAACCTGCGACCTTGGGGGTTGAAGGTTGCTTTGCTAGCTACTACAACACCACAACTTTCATTTTTTTTCGAGACTTGGTTATTTAGATTCAAAGGACTCTAATTTACGCATATTCGTTGGCAATTCAAATTCGAAAATTGTTTTGATCACAAAACTTTCCCTTACTATTTCAATTTCAAATGTAGGTAAGTGAAAGTAACAATCAGCCCAGAAGTCGATAAATTTTGAGCGTCACCATTGTCAGCTTTCCCATTCGTCTTATGTTAAAATAAAATTTTTATTTTATTTTTTTAAGAGACGAAACCTTGATTATGGCATGATATTTACTTTATTTATGGTGGAAACTTCCTTCCATCTAACTCAGGACTTGCCCCAACCGAAGAAGTTTCGCAGAGATGGTCTCCTGTTTACCGACCAATTATGCTTACATCATTCTCACGGTACTACTTACTGAAAAACGTGCCTATATTTCTCCCGTCGTGTCCATCGTTCAAGGGCAGTCGATAAACCTCAGAGGAGAAAAAAGGAATATTCTTCTTCACGACTCGAACGCATGTTAGATTGATTGTTCCTTTTATATTATAACGTACTCGACTGATCACGGATCTTGGGCCTGTATTTTGAAAGTTTGCGCATGTCTATGTCTATAGCTTTCTGACCGTGCGTAATTCCTCTGACAATTTGGAAGTTGTGTTGGAACAAATGTCCGATTTCTTGATCAATATTCTCGGAAGTGTTGGAATAAAAAAAGAAGAAATAAATGCACCGCGCATGTTCTTGCTGATTTATAAGCGGCGTGGGAAAGAACTTATATTGTTGTAAGGTGAATCGAAAACTATAATGCACTGATTAGTTATATTCATAACTACGTTGAGTCTATGGTCGGCTGTCTATATGATGATAGAAAATAAATAATTAGGAGTCAGTCTTAGTAAATCATTTTTAAGTAAGGTAAATTACACAAAGAAGTTGATCCTTCTATATCTTTTGATTTAGGTATTTTTGAATGTTTCGGCGTCATATTTACCTTTTTAATTATTTTAATCCTTATTTCGTCACGAATAAAATCATCCATAATGACCTAAATATCCCATTTGTCGCAGATCTAGCCCACAACAGATATGCCTCTTTCAATTCCGAACTCCCGACTCACTCGAACCCTCTTGTACGCAACTTATTCCCATCTATTCCTGACAACCCTCCGAGGCGATTGAAAGGATGATGGCCACGAGACCTACTAAATTAAATTGACATTGAAGTGCTACCACTGGGTAGTTCTTCACAAGACATTTTCAAGCCTATAATTGTAATTAGCCCATTTACTTAATGTATTTATTATAAGTACAGTTGTAAATATCAATTAAATGTTTAAAAAAATAAATATATTATAGTCATTTTAGTAAAAATTATCCAAGTTATAGCTTTCTTGTCAAATTTGAATTCTAAATGGGCAAGACACCACCATGTCTGTAGGCCGAGGTTATTTGATACCCTTGCCTTTTGGTACTCTTGGCCTGTAAAGATGTTTGACGTCGAAAGCTTCAAAAATACCTTAATTAAGATATCTATCAGTATGAACTGTCTTTGTGTAATATACCTTACTTAAAGTATTAATAGCGATCTATTTATTGCCAAAAAAAAAAAAAAAAAATCTGTCGACGTTTTGGCCATATCCCTGTTAGCCATCTTCAGAGCTAGAAACAATTGAAGATACCAAATAGATACTTTCCTTTACAAGTGTGCAAGATTATTTTATAGTTATATCAGCAGTAACCCACGCGAATGTTAAATATTAAATTTATTGTTTTGTACCAGCTATTAATTTTATTATGTTCAGTAGCGTAATGTTTGTTAGTTCCTTGAAAACTTTTGAGAAAGCTAATAACAATTTAACATGTTTCTATGGATCACGAACCTCAATATGCTTAAACATGTTTGTTAGAAATTTGATTATCTGTCAAATGAGTATTTATAATTTTTCAGGAGATGTATAGTGTTTTGGTTATTCAAAAACCAATTTTTTTAAAGGTTTTAAAATTTCCCCAAACCCAGTCATATTACACATCTATACTATTAGGGCAACCTTCATAAAAATTGAAGCTTGAAGCAACTATTCTAGTTTTCTAGATACTGCTTTGACCACATAAGTGAGTAAAGTGTAACTTTTTAAAAAAAATAAAGTTTGTCTTCTTTTCATCGTTTTTGACTCTCGCAGTTGTCATTCATTTTTGAATACTTGTGATGGAAATATTTGTATCTCTTTGGTGTTTCTGATAGCTCCTAGCAACGAGGATAGCTCACATGATTAGCACGAAACATCGGCGGAATTTAAAAAAAAAATACTAGGACGTACTCTTAATTGTTTCTTCTTAAAATTAAATTTTTTTTTCGTACTTTAATCTACTTGTAGTTAATATTCAGTTTTATTTTTAAAAAACACGTTATTGAAGTATAAGGAATCAGTCGTATCAGACCGTATTATTCAACAAAACGTATGTTTTGAATTTTTTGCGTATGATGCTTTTTCTTTCTTCCTATTTGCAAGTGTTTGCGGTTTCTGTAGGAAAAGTTTTTTTATTTCTTTGACGTAAATGATGTGAACGAGGAAACTCTACGAGACTCAGTTAAAGCAGACTCAACTGAAATTATTCGAGAATAGGCAAGTAACCTTGGAGTTTCTCAGTCCATCGTAAAAACGCGGGTTATATAACTTTGGAAAAAAGTAAATGAATTCGACCACTTCATTGACAAGGCACGACGTCAAGTAGAAATTTCTCAAAATCTGAATGCATATAGTTTCATAAATAGAATTGTCACTTGTTATTTTCATTGGTCCGAAAAAGCCGGTCGTGGAAGACGAACCGATACCGGATGTGTGTAGAAGGAGTTTACTAAAGGTTTCTGCAAACACTGCCCAGCCTAGATCATTTGCTTCTCTTCCATCTTTCATCCTAATATTCTTCTTTTTTTTTTACTTCCTTCCTGTATCCATTCCTTCCGGTATCGCTGTTCTCTCATCAATCGATTATGTTTGTTTATATTTTTTAATAGTTTTAGTTATTTATAGCGTATTATCTTCTAGGAAGCGAATGTTTATCTCTGTTAATTTCAAGGTTTCGAACCGTATGCTCTCTAATGGTCGGACTAAACTAAACAGTTGTTAAAAAGAGAGGAATCGCCTACTCCTTCCTACTTACGTTCATACCACCTGCTGTTGAGTATTGCAATTGTAAAAACTTGGAATCCTCGTTACCAACGACCAAAAAACCAAAACAAAAAAAAAAAATAACCTTTTTCTCTGCAACTCATGATGGGTATTAGGTTCAGTACATACCAAGATTGTACTGTTTGTAGACCAACTGCCGCGTAAGGATGTGCTGGACCGAGATCGCCTCAAAGCCGAATTCTCCTTTTATGCAGTCACGCTTCCCGGTTAAAGCCGCGTTACAAGGTGAGAGAAAATATTGGTGAAACTTCGTGAGAGTTCACGAAGTACCGCGAGATGGGAAAGGCATATTAAAAAAAAAATTACATTTGGATAATAACAATAAATTAAAGTAATATAATATCAATAAATGATATTTTTAAATCAAATATAAGAAAACTAATGATTAAGTTATATCAAAATATACTTGTGTTATGTAGATATAATGAAAGCGTATTTTTTAAAATGTAGAAACTCTATTTTAAGAAATAAAACATTATTTATAATAACACTTAAAAGTATTGATGAAGTTTAATAGAACACATCTTAATTGAATATTTATTATTATGCGTTGAAATTATGTAAGAGTGTGTGGTAATTCACTAAGGGGTTACCTGAAGCAGGGGGGCTAGCATAACAGCCTCCTATGCCAAAGGTACCCGGTTCAAACCCGCAGGTGGACCTACAATTTTTTAATGGGAGCAAAAAATCCTTAGTTATGCCGTCCTTCGGAAGGGACGTTAGAAGTTGATCCTGAGCCTGTGCGATGTCAGGTACTCGTTAATGATCCCTATCCTAATTAAACCTGGATAGGCAAAATTTAGGACTCCCACTGTAGCATCGTCCTATTAGCCGCAGCAGAATAAAGATACGTTAAATAAATAAACAAACTTGTAATTCACTATCACTGAACTATTAGAATTTTCACCTACACCTTATCTCAGAGTGTAGCACGATCCTTACTCATTAATAATTAATCGTAGTGCTCTGATTAGAAATCTTAGTAAGAAATAATTCTCTATCTTCGAAAACAACTTATTTATTGCATTAAAACATGTTTAATGGGTCACCATTTTAAAACTAATTGACTGATATCGACGTATGAGTACTATGATCATCGTCTGATACCCTAGTATGTTTGTACCGATTTGCGAAAAAAAAAATGTTCAACAGTTTCGAAGAAAAGCCGCGTGTGGCGGAAAGGCGGTATTGTTTTTATTCGTTATTCGGGTTCTACGTATCTTGAGACGTAAGATCTCAAATTTTTTTTTTTGAGAGGGGGGGGAGAGGATGACTTTTTTTTTATTTGTCTAAACAAACTGGTAATTCACTATCACTGAACTATTAGAATTTTCACCAACACCTTATCTCAGAGTGTAGCACGATCCTTACTCATTGCAGTAACCGCTTTGTTAGGTTCAGGGATTTTCCTCTTATACCTCCAATCCTCTGCATAAACCCGGGATATGAAACTCTGGAAAGCTCTTATGGTTTCCTCCTAGTGGCTCGAACGTCTTAATATTTTAATATAATATTTTCCTCGTTCATGCGACAGAAAGGACCAAACAACTAAGAGTTGTATCTCCTCCAAAAGTGGTTACGAGTTCAGTTACTTCCAGAATTCTCTTATACTTTCATTTCTAATGCGGCCCTGTCTTAGTTTTCCCAACCGATCGGCTTATGAAAATTTCTGCTGTTGTTATGTCTGATTATTATTTTTAAATGAGTCACCTTTGGAGTACTGGTAGTGTTCTATATCCAAGGTCGCGGTTTCAAGCCTAGCAGATGGCCCTAATATTGTGTTATGAGAGTAAACAACCCTTCGTTATGCCGTCCTTCAGAGGGGACGAAAAAAGGTGATCCGAGTATGATGTTAGGCACTCGCTTAATATACTTTTCATTATTAAACCTGCATATGCCAAATATAGGACTTTCACTATAGGATCGTCCGGTTAGCCACAGTAGCATTAAGTGACGTTAATTCAGTAAGCAATGTCTGTCCAACATAATCCAGCTTCCTTTCCCGTGGGTGTAAATAGTAGGGGTGGGCATAATCGAATGATTGTCATAATCGGATGATCGTACTTCTATGATTTAAATAATCGAATGATTAATATGGATTCTGAGAGACCATATGGCTGAGCCTTGATGGAAATATCCATATAATTTATGTGATGAGGAAGAAAAAAAAAAAAAATAAAAAAAAAGGTCGTTCGGTTATCCGCGCTCTTTATAATCCCTCGATGATCCTTAAACAATTCAGTTCGAACGATCGTTCGTTTACCAAACCGGTTAATCTAATTATCGATTAATTCGAATGATTGAAATAATCGAATGATCCGATAATCGTCCCACCCCTAGTAAATAGGCACCTGTACAGACATATTGGTCTTCTTTTCTATATCGCGGTGCCCGAGGAATCTGCTGATGATTTGGTATTATACCTGGTTTGCCTTGGATATTCTGTTTGAAATTTCATCGTCTATCTTACTAGAGTCACTAATTACATTTGCCACATAGGTTTCCCCATCCCTTCTCCACTTGAAGAACTTCCCCTTTGCAGACCGGACTCAGGGCCGATTTAAGCAAATAAATAATTATTCTTCCACAGCCGGGAATTGAACCTGGGACAGGGACAAGTGTAGTTGTACCACGCCCCGCTACTCCTTTTAACGAAAATTCGTCGGTTATTAAGGATCAAGGTGTTCTCTTTAGATATGAGATAGAACTTTTATTTATAACCTGAGATTAATTAGCCTTAATGAACAATACAACTGAATGGATTAAACCTAATTAATATTAATTATTTAATTTGGTGTGAAATCATGAATTTCGAAATTGAAGGTAGTGAGAAAATTATTATTTCTTTATTGTATATATTTTCATTTGTATATGATTATTTATTGTATTTTGTAAACTGCATGGGAATGTAAGGTCCTTTCCTTCATTTTTACCTATAATAATACAATTTAATGTTAATTTTTCACTCCTATTTTTCCTTAATTATATAATACTAGATGTTGACTGCGACTTCTGCGTCAAGTTCTGCTATCATGATAGCGATTAAGAAGTTTTTAAAATAATATATTTTAAAGTACTTCTGTGTAAATGATATTTTTAGTTTTATTTTCTCCGCAACCCGATCTTGATAATGCAACATATCCGTGGCCGTGTAAAAAGCAGACTTGACGCAAATCGATTCCTACTTGTTTAAATGTTTGCCCCTGTGATTTACTAATTGTTACGACAAAAGACAATTTAACGGAAAATTGAATTGTTTTAATATTAAAAGGTAAATTATTTGGAATCATTGGGATGCGAAGTTATTTTACACGTTTTTTTCCACATTATCCACTGATTCCTCACTCCTATTGGTCGCAGCGTGATGTTATATAGCCTAAAGCCTTCCTCGATAAATGAACTATCATACACAAAAATAATTTTTCAATTCGAATCTGTAGTTCTGAGATTAGCGGGTTCAAATAAACAAACTCTTCAGTTTTGTATAGATTAATTTTGTTCTTATATTAAATAAATTATTTAATTGGCTGAGGAAATTAAACAATTTTATTACTTATGGTATATTATCTTCCAATGTTATATACTAAATTTCACCACTGGCTTCAATTTGAAATTAGTTTATTTTACGGTGACTCAATAGGTAGTGCACCTGAGTACTTTTCTCATTTTATATGACAATAAATTAAATTTAATTTAATTTCATTTTGATTTATTTCTAATTGAATTAGTATTCGATTTTTTAAATGCCAAGTTTTTTTGTTTTTTTTTTATTGTACTCTTGTCGTGCATATAAAAGATTTGGGGACTTGTGTTGCCCTTGTATTTTTTTTTTGTTAGTGAGACTTTATTTTGTGCATTTAATTATTACTTTCACTTCCCTATTCATAAAATGTATGGTAAAGTATAGTATTATGAACATGAAAATTTTCGGATTCCATTTTCCACCGGAAATAAACGTTTTAGGGGTAAAATGCCTGTGTCTGTGTTATGTGGTAATTCTTGCTAAAAAACGATAAATTGTATAAAACGGAAATTCCATATATTAAAAGCGTATATGTCTGAGGTGTTATAATCAACAAAACCGGCGAACTAGAAATATCAATCACACTTGATTCCAAGCAGTTTGCAGATTTTTCTCAAAAACTGCACTAATGATTTTGATTTACCTCGGTATATTGGTGAGAACCTTAATAGGCTATAACACCGTGTAGGTTTCATTATGATTAAAATAGTCTGGTAGGTTTTTTAAAAATTTCTTCCCCTGAAGTACCTTGGGAAGCCCGTGGCTGAGTGGCTAGCGCGCTTATCTCTCACGTTAAAGGTTGCGCGTTCGAATCCCAGTCCTTGCAGGGTTTTTCTAAGCATATAATAATGATTGGGGATTCACTCACAGACTCTCCCCTGGGTATGTGGGACCCGTCAACTTACTGGTGGCCACTCCAAAAATAGGCGTAGGGAGTGATGACCCTACCCTACAAAATTTCATCGACAATCTTGAGTATATTCTCCCAGGAGATTACACCACGCGGCCAAGGGCCTACACGGCAGGTCGCGTCAGAGAAAAAAAAGTAAATTTAATTTTGGAAATAAAAACAAAACAAAAAAAAATTGACCAATTCATGTTGTTTGTTTAACGTCACTTTATGCTATATTTAGTATATTTAGTGATTGCCTAACATCACACTCGGATCACCTTTTTTCGTCCCCTCTGAAGGGCGGCATAACGAAGGGTTGTTTACTCTCATAACACAATATTAGGGCCATCTGCTAGGCTTGAAACCGCGACCTTGGATATAGAACACTACCAGTACTCCAAAGGTGGCTCATTTAAAAATAATAATCAGGCATAACAACAGCAGAAATTTTCATAAGCCGATAGGTTGGGAAAACTAAGACAGGGCCGCATTAGAAATGAAAGTATAAGAGAATTTCTGGAAGTAACTGAACTCGTAACCACTTTTGGAGAAGATACAACTCTTAGTTGTTTGGTCCTTTCTGTCGCATGAACGAGGAAAATATTATATTAAAATATTAAGACGTTCGAGCCACTAAGAGGAAACCATAAGAGGTTTCCAGAGTTTCATACCCCGGGTTTATGCAGAGGATTGGAGGTAGAAGAGGAAAATCCCTGAACCTAACAAAGCGGTTACTGCAATGAGTAAGGATCGTGCGACACTCTGAGATAAGGTGTAGGTGAAAATTCTAATAGTTCAGTGTTAGTGAATTACCAGTTTGTTTATTTATTTAACGTATCTTTATTCTGCTGCGGCTAATCGGACGATGCTACCGTGGGAGTCCTAAATTTTACCTATCCAGGTTTTATTAGGATAGGGATCTTTAACGAGTACCTGACATTGCACAGGCTCGGGACCACCTTTTAACGTCCCCTCCGAAGGACGGCGTAACTAAGGATTTTTTACTCCCTTTAAAAAATCCTAGGACCACCTGCGGGTTTGAACCCGTGACCTTTACCATGGGAGGCTGTTACGCTAACCACTCAGCTACAAGTGATCCCTGCCATTTCATGTTGTTTTATCATTGATAAATATACAAAATGGAAGAATTTAATGCCCCAATGATATAGATGTATGATTTTAGAAGAAATGTTATCTATCACTCTCCATAACCTTATACAACTTTATATTTAAGTTGTATAAGGTTATGGAGAGTGATAAAAAGCGGAAAAGGGTCTTGGGCTAAGTACATATAGAGATTCGTACTGTTTCTAGGCCAACGGCAGTGCATGAGGCCTTAATCACGCTCAGCCGCCAGGTTTCCCCCCAATTATTTTGGGTACCCACTTTATAGAGGCTGGGTCTGCCCCGGGAGGGTCTCCATATCCTAGGGTCGCTCCCCTACTGAATTAACAGAATAAATAATATTCTATCATAGCCAGGATTCGAACCCAGGACCCGGAGAACTGTAGACTAGTGCTCTATCTACTAGACCACGCCGCTCTTCAATAAGCGGATAAAACTGCATGATTTCTATTGAAGCTCAGTGTAATTCCTTAACCTTTTTTAACCCTTAACTTTATCTTAAAGGTCTTTAAAACGAAAGTAAGTGAAAGTCCTGTGTTGTGCTCACCAGATTTTTCTTTATTTAAAAAAAATGTTATTGTATTTTGTTTTAAATTTATATGTACCTCACGGATCATATTCTTCAATCGTTCGTATTCAGTATATTTTGGATCTAACTCTCTCTCTATAAATATTGTATTTATATGTCTATATATATAGATTTATACACTCATGCATATTTATTTATGTATATGAGTGATTGTTAATAAGTATGTGAAAATTAAAGAAGGAAATACGTATGGGTCTGACCCTTTCACGTCAGTGACCCCCAACGCTTTCATACTCCAAATAATTATTAAAAGCATTCCTATTTTATTTTATAAAAACATATTTCTTATTTTTCGTTATTGAACTGTGAGTTTAATTAAATATTTCTGAATGCTGACTTAATATATATTTTTTTTTTAAAGCACTGTTGAGAAATATTCCCTTTATAAGGTCGAGATCATTTGCTCTTTTATTATATTGCATCGCTTTGTTTTCCATACATGTATCCATAGAAGAAAACACCAAGATATTTCAATTTTTCTCGATATATTACACCACTTGACATTCAAAAACATATTTAACACTGGATATTATTATTTACTGTTTTATATATATTTTTTGTTATAAGATATATTAAATTGTAGTCCTCTATTTATATATAGAAGAAATATTTTCTAGATTGTATAAAGCTATAAAAGTTATCACATCATGTCGATGTTCCGGGGAATCACCCCTCCACTATAGTCAATACGTGCATTTATCATAAATAGGGAGAGGTTTGGATGAGCATTGGGGTATGGAGACCCTTCTGAGGCACACCCAGTCTCTATAAATTGGGTACCCAAAATTAGGGAAAACTGGCGGTAGATCACCCCCTTGTGTGGCCGTTGGCCATGTAACAGTACTGAACCCAAGATCCTTGAAGGGTTGTAGAGGTTTTTTTTTTTTTTTTTTTTTCCCACAATTATAATTATTTCTTTTACTGAGATAATAACGGATGCCTTTAGAAAATGAAGAATGAGATTTATTTGTAGGATGGAAAAATATAGGTTCGAAAGAAAAATATTTGAAATAACAAGTTTAAGTAAAAATAAATCAAAATGAATCAATGAAACAGAAGAGGATCTTAAAGAAGTGGGAATTACAAAAGATGACATCAACAATAGAGAAAGTTTAAAGAAAATTATTAAAGGTCACACACTAGTATCACATTCTTCACTGAAAAGAACTAATTACAAATGGTCGAAAGAACGCAAAAAGAACATAGTGAACGTATGAAAAGAATTTGAGAAGAACGAAGAAAGATGAAGAAGACATAAAGTGTCAAGTTCAACCCCTCTCTTATGAGGGAATAAACGGGAAAAAAAAAAAAATGTATATATCAAGGTATATAAAGTAAATATATCAAGGTTGGTTTGAAATACTAATAATAATTTATCACGGTGTACTAATTCTAAAAATATGTACATATTTTTCTCGAGTGTGATAGTATTGGGTTGTTTCACATGAAATATCCGTTTTTATATTTTCATAAAGGATTTTTGCAGGTCACTGTTGTTTTCTTCCGAATGTTTACATATTTAAACTAAACAGTTACTAATATGGTTTATCTACTTTTGTATTATAAACATTAGCTTCCCAATCAATTACCCACTTTTTAGTATACCTCCAAATATGAACATGGAAACACGCGATTTTCGAGTAATATTTTTGTACGAGTTTAAACTCGGCCATTCAGCAGCTGAGGCCGCTAGAAATATTTGCAAGGCGTTTGAGGAAGGGAGCGTTAATGAACGGACCATTCGCCGTTGGTTTGCTAAGTTTTCAGCTGGGGATACCGACTTGGAAAACTTGCCCCGAGGAAGACCTCCGTCCGTTATATACAAAGATGTCCTCAAACATACAGTAGAAGAAAACCCCTACCAAACAGTTAAAGGACTCTCAGCACAACTAAATGCAAGTGCATCTACCGTTTCCAGAGATTTAAAGTGGGAAAGTAAAAAAGCTCGATACATGGGTTCCTCATGATCTCACTGAGCAGCAGCAAGACTCCTCTTCATAGGAAAACTTTTTGAAAATGATCAGATGAAAAGTGTTTTTTCAGATTTTGTTTCACTTCAAAGCTCAAGAGTTTTTCAGTTCGTGGATAAAAAAGTTGGTGTCACGTTGAGAAGAATGTGTAGAAAAGGAAGGTAAATACTTCGAATAAAATTATTTTTTTTTCATATCGTATTTTAAATAAAAATCCTTTACCTTGAAAACGGACATTTCATGTGACACAACTCAATACAATTGCGATGCACTTGTAAATATCTTCAAAAATAACCGAGTTGTGGGCATATTTCTGGATTAAATTTCATTTTTTTTTTAATAATTAATCGTAGTGCTCTGATTAGAAATCTTAGTAAGAAATAATTCTCTATCTTCGAAAACAACTTATTTATTGCATTAAAACATGTTTAATGGGTCACCATTTTAAAACTAATCGACTGATATCGATATATGAGTACTATGACCATCGTCTGATACCCTAGTATCTTCGTACCGATTTGCGAAAAAAAAAATGTTCAACAGTTTCGAAGAAAAGCCGCGTGTGGCGGAAAGGCGGTATTGTTTTTATTCGTTATTCGGGTTCTACGTATCTTGAGGCGTAAGATCTCAAATTTTTTTTTTTGGAGGGGGGGGAGAGGATGACTTTTTTTTTCTTTGTTTATTGAAAACATTAAACCGAAATTCATTTTAAACAGAAAACTATATGAAAGTTATTTGATATTAGCAGTGGGTGTTTGTGCTTCGATCTCGTTTAGTACCACTTGTGCTTTTTATGAGGTACCTTGCACTTTCCAGTTTTTTTTTATTTTTTTTTTTTATCAGGATTTATAGTTCATTGCCTGTTTTATTACGGTCATAAAGACATCCCCACTCTCTGGGCCAGCCAATTGGGGCTCCTATAATTGACCAATGGCGCTCCACACGTGCCGTCCAGAAAGATTACGGAGGTGTATTTCTAACGAGCTATCAAAAACTATTGTGGGGTTGTCTCATCATCATTTTGAAGATATTATTTTATCTGATGTCTGTTTTTATTACTTCGATTAGTTAGTATTGTGGTGTTAGTAAGTGCAGTGGTTCGTATCCCCTTTATGTCTGAAGAATTTTTGGTATGTTGTACGAAAGTGGACGAGAACACGCTTAGTCCACGTGTTGGCAAATAGAGAGGTAATTCGGCTTGCGAGAAATTCTTTACGTAATATAACCCTTACGGCAAATTATTAAAACTTGTTATTGTGCTAAATGGCGGACGTCGTCGTTTTATGTCCTCTCCGGTTTAAATTATGTCTCTTAAACACTAAAACAAAACGTAATAAAATATATTAAACAAATTGCAAATATTAATCTAAATATATTGATGCAAAAATGTGTATAATCATCACTCAAGTTTTACATGAAGCAAACAAATTGGTCTTTCACATATCAACATTAGGCCTATTAAGACGTATGGTATTAAGCGTTCTTGATCCACTAAACCATACAAAATTCTTCAGAAAACCCTTTACATTTTATGTTACAAATATAATTATGTCATGGGCTACGTGGCCGAGTGGGTTAGCGCTTGTTGCTCAGCAACTAGATGAGAAAAAATTGGGGTGAAATAATTACGAATTCGCATCTTGGTGCCTGTGGTCTGTTAATTCGCCATTAATCCCCCGCCCTCTCTCTCTGGTCCAAGAAACCCCTGTATAGACTTAAAAGAAAAAAGTCATCTTACGAAACCTGAATATCTTATCGTTGATGGAAATGAATAAACCTCATTTAATCCCAAACTTACATAGTCTCTTATCCCTTTTTATTCCCGATAACCCTCCGAGAAGGAAGAAAAGCAGACAGCCTCGAGATCTCCCGACTTAAATAAGACATTAAAGTATCACCAATAGGTTTATAGACTGGGCATAATCTTACCTGTATTATTGCAATGCACTTGTAAATTTCAATAAGTATGTATTACGTAAGAATAGTTTAGTGGGATTTATGAATGTGCATAGGTAGTTTCTCATTTGTAAACCATTATTTACAATTAAAGAGGGGCCATCTATGGAATAGTGGCTAGCCTAATAGCTTTCTATAGCCAAGGTCAAGGACTTAAACCCGGATTAAAAAACCCTTAGTTTTACCCTTCTTCGGAGAGGACGTAATATGGTGACCCCGAGCTTGTGCGATTGTACTCGTTAAAGATCCCTATACAACTCAATTCTGGATAGGCAACATTTTATTAATTATTCCCTTTGTAGCATCGTCTGATTAGTTACAGTAGCGTAAAGAAGCTTGAAATGAAACAGCAAACAAAAATTTAAAGAACTTGATTTACTTGTATTTCATTCATATTATGAACTTGATTCACTTAGATTTCATTCATAATCACGGCTTTAATGTCAATGAATGATTCGTCGTAGGGCTCCTTACAACTGCTCCCCCAGAGACAGATACCTCTCGCCCCTGAACGCCCTTGACCTCCAGAATCGATCTTAGATGTCCCAAGGCCGTAGGGCTGCTACTCTTGTCTTTACTTGCGACTGTCATCAATTTTAATGCAATTTTTGTTTTTGAACATAAGAGCAGTAATATACATGCATGATATACCGTTGGAAAGCTAAAGATTTTAGAAAAATATTATCTCATACACAAGCTTCTTAAAGTTAATAGAGCGTGATAAAAAGCCGTTAAAACTAACTGATTCTTTAGATAATAATATAATAGATTTTTTAATGAAACACATGTTTCTATAGAAATTCAATGTAATTAATTCTTTAATAGTTTTATTTTATCTCTAACTGTATTTGAAAAATCTTTCATTGATTAAAATGGAGGTAAGTGAAAGTCGTGTGTTGCCCGCACCAGATTTTTTTGTTTTATTATACTTAAGATGCATTTGTTTGTTCCTGCACGTCTATGACTAGAAATCAAAGAATCAGTAATTTGTTTCAACACAACTTGTAATCGGTCAGAGGTTTGCAGATGAATAGAAAACTTAAGCCATGCGCAAGCCAACGGTGAAACATATACTGAATATCTCTGATCATTCAAAGTTCTATGATTAGCACAAATACAACGAGGGTCCTTAAGGGAATGAGACATAAGTTAGAATGTGTTTCTTTAAAGTGTAAGATTACCAGAATAAGTTCATGATTTGATGCTTTTTTCCACTACATTCGCTAAGTTGTTATAACCATGGTCGCGAGAATCCTGCAGTTCCTTAATTTTTTTAACCATGGTGTCATGGCGACATGTCGTGCGCTTTGAATTCGATCTGGGTGAGTTAAAAGTTTATTTTTTGGCGGTTCAGAGGAACGAAACTCGATCTTTTCGTTCAAACTACGAACCATTGGTATCACGTTCTTTCTGCTTTAATTACATTTTTACGGATGCTATATATAATAATAATGAATTCTTTATTTATTCTGGGACGAGTACCTTTAGAATAATATTACAAATTTTACATAAAGAAACTTTAGTGTCTTAGAGTATAATAAAACAAACAAAATAATTGAAATAAAGACAAATATGAACTATTATAATAAATTAATAGGTACCTTCTAATAATTAATTACAAAACTAGAAAACAAAAATAATATACGTACATTATGTCCCATATTTAATGTACCATATCATACCATAAAGACATGTTATGGCATTCTAAGAGATTGGAGAAGATCAGAAAGCAGAAGGGTTGGTATACAACACATTAAATCAATCTTAAATAAAATAAACTAATATCGTATATTGATTTGCCATTAATTGGATGATAAAAAATAAAATAACGAAGGAACTTATAAAACGCTGCGAATTATTGCAAAATGGTTCATTATTTCATAATAACTATATTAGCATATAACAATTTATAGGTCTGTTTAGGGGCAATTAACTAATTTGAAAACCGATGTATTAATCAGTGATACCCTATTTTGAAATTCCCTACATATATCCATTCGCAAATCCTTATCTTTATCCACTTTTAAACATCAACTATTTCTTTCTATCTACTTATCCATCAATCTTCCCAACATATGTAATATCTTAAACTATAAATGAGGGATCATCTGTAGCAGAGTGGCTAGCATAACAGCCTTAAATGCCTATAGTCGGGGGTTCAAACCCGCAGGTTGTCCTTGTCTTTTAATTGGAGTAAAAAGTTATGCCGTCCTTTGAGGGGGCAAAAAAAGGTGATCCCTATCCTAATTAAACCTAGATAGGCAACATTTAAGACTCCCACTGTAGCATCATCCGATTAGCCATGTTAGCATAAAGTGGCGTTAGATAAACAAACAAACTGAACAAAATTCAAAAAAACTATAGATGACAGCTATTCATTATTTCAAAATCCGCATGTTATAGATCTATACCTAAGTATTTAAAGACCAGACAAATAACATTTGTAATGCACTTGTTTGTTATTCTTAGGGGACTACTCGTCACAGAATAAAATTTATTTTCATTTCATTAATCAAAGGAAATAATCATCACTACAATTTTCAAAGCTCTATATTTCTGCTATTTCTTAGGTGATTTCAACAGTTCTTGGTATTTATTAAGAGGGATTTTTCATTTTTTATTCGGGTTCTTCGTATCTTCAAAGGTGAGAGTTTTGAGGGATGGAGGAGGTAATTTTTTTTTTTTTTTTTTTTTGTCGATTACTAAGGTTTATAATAAACCTGATCTATGTTAGATACCAGATATCTCCATAGTATTAAATTAAAATATTTATTTAGAAATAAATTTTGAATTATGAATCTTGCTTTTTTTATCGTCGATTCTTTAAATTTGGCATCCTATGTTTTTGTTCCTAATTCTCAAATTAAACAATAGAAAGAAAAAATATATATATTTATGTATGCAAATAATGATAGCCTAGGAAGTGCCATTAACGCAATATTGTTTAAACATCCGGTTAGAAATAAATTTAAACTGGCTTGAAAACTATAAATAAATACAGGGATGAGAAGTGTATTGCAGGTCGGGTCTAGCCATGGCGCCGTCTCACTGCACGCTGCTTCCCTCGTCTCAGGTTTTAATGCTTTTGCCTTTCCTATATATTAATCCGTCTATAATAAATTTATTTTTCCTTCTAATAGTCATTAATAAATATTTTAGATATATGAAAATATAGTAATTTTTATTATTTTATTACTTAAGAATAAATTACTAACTTAGACTTCAAGACAATAAAAAGACACTTGGAGTTCAAATCTGTAGTGCTTAGTTTAATAGTTTTTCTTTTGACCTTTTACTGTTTTAAAATATTGGCAAGTTTCCTTTGAATCGTTCCGTTAATAATAAATTCTAATACTTTTTATGAGGTGAGTATAAAAAGGATCTTCACTACTTTGCTTTTATTTTTATTTTCTCTCATAGTTTTAAAATTTTATTGCCCATCGTTCTTCTTTTATTTACGTATCTATGTTTTCCTTTGTCTGATTTAGGTTATTTTTCAGTAAAAAATAAAATAAAACGAATAGAGTAATCGGGTCCTGGGTTCGAATCCCGGCTGTGGCGGAATATTGGGGCGACCCTAGGATATGGGGACTCTCCTGTGGCAGACCGAACCTCTATAAAATGATTACCTCAAAACCTGTCGGCTGAGTGTGATCTCGGCCTAGTCACCTCATTGCACACCACTGTTACCCCTCGAATCAATACGAATCTCTATATCTACTGAGCCGAAGAACCTTTTAGCTTATAAAAAAAAATTTTTTTCCCCTTTCAAAAAGTGTATTTGTTTGATTTGATATATCTTCGAAAATATTCTACTAGTCCTCTACTTTTGGGCTTCTTTATATTATTTTGTAATGGTAGCGGCTTTCTTTAGTAAAAAGAGCACTGGAATACTGTCCTTCGTAACCTGATTTCGAACCTAGCGTAGAAAGACCCATCCACTATAACTGGACAACCAACGTTAGGGAGTTTTTTGGGTCTGAGCGTTATCTCGGCCTTATAACCTTCTTGCACAGTCGTTGCCCTATAAACAGTACGTGTCTCTATATTTATGAACTACCCAAATCTTCATCAAAACACATCGAAATTTATTTAAGCATTCTTTTAAACGCTTCAATTATTATGTAATTAAATACTGGTGCTATAAATGTAATTAATTACTTACTATTTCTACCTGAGCTGAAGGTAACTCAACGGAACCATTTGAGGTTCGGATAAGGGTTGGATCCTTGGCGGACTGCTCGACACATACAAATGGCTCTAATGAAGGACCCGTTACTGAACGTTCATATCTTCCTTATGCGGTCCCTTTGTTCTTAAGCGGCCGAAAGGCTATCAGGTCTTTGCCACGTTCCGGCGGTGTCCGTCGAGAAATCGCTATAGCAATTAAGACATTGATTTCCAAAAGGTACTAAAGGACATTTTTCCAAAGTTGATATTTTCACATATTCAGTTGTATTCTAATGGTTTAGTTTAATCTAAATCCGTCTCAGATTTTATCTAAAAAACATAAAAATCCTTTAAAAAAGTATTTAAAAATCGTATTTTATTCTAAAAGGTACTAAATCCACATTTTATTTATTCTAAAAGGTACTATATCCATGTTTCGTTCCATATCGTACTATACTCTTATTTCCGACTATAACGGCAGAAGCACCTAATCCCGTAACATATCGCCATTAATTTATCGTTTTCATCATTTTATGCATTTTTATTGGTTTATTTAGCACGTCTTGAATCACCGCTATTATTTTGATTAATGGTTTTAACCTAATAATCAGTTTTTAGGCTATTTGAAACAACTTAGTTGCGTCGTTTTGGTTATTTTAGGTTTTCAATTATATTAAGATTTTTCATAGTATTTCTTCATGCAGCAACATAAATATGGTTTACAATTTTTCAGAAACTCACATTTTAATAGAATAATGGTATGTGATGCAGCAAATAGTTGGAATTAGCATTCCACAACTTGCTAAATATATGAAGAAAATCCGTGCCTGATCTGACTTAGTAGTCGATTGTTTTATGTAAAATAAAAGCTCAAAAGTTATTATTTATCAGTATCTGTGGTTAAATATTGTTTACACGTCGTTAATAATATAGATAAATTTGCTAAATTCACACATAGTAAATGCAAGTTCAAAACAAACTTCATAATTACATACTTTCTTATTATAGTGCATAAATAGATAGCGTCCTTTGAATAATTACTTTCTTTATAAAGAATAGATAATCAATGTAATTAACCAACAAAATAGGATATTTCTCAGAGAGAGAATAAGGAAATATACATAACTTAGTAATTAACGATATAAAGACGTTAGTTATCGTAATGTTGTATCGGAAGGTTATAGTGACTGTTACAACTTATCTCGCGTTATATTCTTCTAAAAAGTACTATATCCATATTATATTGTTTAAAATTATGGAAAAGTGCAATAATTTGAAAAAAATGAGTTGGAAACACACTTAAAAATCAACTTTTAATTTTAATAAATAAAAAGAATCACGTAAATTGGTCCAATAATAAATAAATGACAGATTTTTGCGTTTCCCGTAAAATTTTCTAGAGTGGATATGGTATCTTTTGGAAATCAACGTCTCAATTCTGTAACGTGTTATAATTATGTAGAATATTTTAGCTTTCACTTGCCTATATATGAATGTATAGTAAGGGAAAGTATTGCGATCGTGAAAGTTTTCAAATTACAGTTTTCAATATAAATAAACGCTTCAGGATCCTCTGAGTCCTAATGACTAAGTCCTGCAAAAAGGTCTGTGTGTGGCAAGTCTGACTCTGAGTGTAACTTTTTCATAAAAATCGACCAACTAGAAGAGCAACTTTATCCCATATATTTTACACCTTTTTACGTTTTTATCAAAAATGTCTCTTAACATTTTGTATTAAACTCGCTTCATTGATGTAAAATTTAATGGGCTTTGATATCAGGTTAAATGCTTTGTGATTGAAATAATCGTGACAGGGCTTAAATGGCGAATTTTATTTCTTTAAAGTACCTTTAATTTTGTAAATCCGATAATACGAAACATATTAGCACCGATAAAAAATGTGTAAATATACAAGTTAAATGAATTTGCTGCTGAGTGGAATATTACCCTGATGGCTAGGGGTGGGCATAATCGAATGACGATTATAGGATCATTCGATTATTTCAATCATTCGAATTAATCGATTATCGGATTAATCGGTTCGGAGGAACGAACACGATCATCCGTACTGAATTGTTTAACGACAAACGATTATATGGGATTATAAGAAGCTCGGATAGTCGAATTTTTTTTTTTTTTTTTTTTTTTTTTTTTTCCACCACACATTTATTATATGGGTATTTGGACCTAGGCTCAGCTGGCCCAGCCATCATAGATACGGGAATTGTGGCATATTGTCTCTCAGAATGTATATCGATCATTCGATTATGAAATCATTCGATTATTTAAATCATCGAAATCCGATTATGACGATCATTCGATTATGCCCACCCCTACTAATAACCTCAAGCAGTAAAAGTTGAGCTTGTAACTAATATATTATGAATGTACCGGAACCACAAACTCTTCTGTATCTTGTAGAAACCCAACTTGGAAAGGCTGCGGATGCACGCAAAACACGAAAAAAAAATACCATCACCATAACTTATTTATACGTATTTTTTTGCCCATAAAGATACTTATGTATTCTGAATTTTAGACATTCATTAGGGAAACAAACAGATGAAAAATGATATTCCTCCAAGTTTTATAATTAGAATTAAAATTACCAACTTTAACTGAAGTGATATATTATTTGCATTTGTTTTCGACATTAATATTGTACGAATCTCTACATGGGACGGAGTTCTTTATGGGCTTTATTACGAGGCATGTTTTTTAAGTAAGTACCGTTTTGGAATTAAAAAAAGACGTGCAAAGATATCGCAATAATTTTATTTTTACATGAAAGCTTGTACCTTTATCTACTTCTCTACATAATTTCCATGAATTTTGAGGCACTTGTCATAACGCGGCACCAGTTTTTGAATACCCTCCTCAAAAAATTCTGCCGCCTGACTTGTTAACCACTGCATGTCGTTAATAATCGTCTTAATGACGCCGACCGCCCAGGTGTTTCTTCAAGTGCAGGAACAAATGATAGTCGCGAGTAAATGTGAAACTCTAGATCATCCTCCATACAGCCCTGATCTGGCTCCCAGCGACTATTATTTGTTGTATTTCATTTGAAGAAACACCTGGGCGGTCGGCGTCTTCAAGACGATAACGAAGTCAAAACATTTGTGATGCAGTGGTTAACAAGTTAGGCGGCAGAATCTTTTGAGGAGGGTATTCAAAAACTGGTGCCGCGTTATGACAAGTGCCTCAAAATTCATGGAACTAATGTAGAAAAGTAGATTAAGGTACAGGCTTTCATGTAAAAATAAAATTATTGCGAAAACACATAAAAACATGCCTCGTACTTTAGGTTTTTTGTATTATTTAAAAAAATATATATTTTTTTTTTAACTTAGCAATATCAAATGAATGTGTACTAATTTACTTTATTTTGTAATATTTTGGCTTTACTTCGAAAATTGGATCACCTTACATTTATAGCCGGCTTCTGCCATGTCAAATGATTTACTTCTCTAGCGAAGTAAATTTAGAAAAAGAGCCCGTGCTAATGATTCTATTACAAGACTATTATTACCACAGACTCCTTGAATAAACTTGTAAGAGTGAAATAGTACTCCGCTAGGCTATGGTAGACTCGCCGTTCGATTTGCTTAGAGCAGCTGTGGATCCGAACCGCTGCTACAGCAAAGGCTCTGACTTCCTCCTTCTGTACCTTGAACCCGTTCGCTTCTAGTTCAGCTTTTAGGTCATCCATTAAAAATATACAGCTCTGTTAATATCAATGTCCGGCTTCATTTTTTTTCGTTATCATTACCTTATTAGTAAATGTTAGTGTTATCATTCTGTTGCATTTAAATTATAATACCTATGGCTTATAGTTCTAAACTTTATGGTATATATGCTTGTCTAAATGAATTTAAACATTAAGTTAAAATTGGTATTTTTTTAAGATAAAATGATATGTAAAGGTTAGAGAAACAGGTAGGTCTTTAGTTATTTATTTTTTTCTTGGTGGATCAAGAAGAAAAAAAATAGCTTCCATCATGGAGTTTGAATTTAGTCATTATGCACGAGATACAAGACATTTTTTGTTGTAGATTTATCTAGGGAGTTTAATGAGACGATGATTTCCAGAACGTACTGAATGACTTACATTTTTCATGAAATGGATATATTGACATATCTGTTTTCTCAGTATTTAGTTTCATCTTAATGTTCTATTTGATTTTATATAAGTCCTTTAAACTCAATTTACAAATACAATAATTTTGCTTAAGATACTAATTACTCACTTAGTTTCGTTCCTAAAATATTTCATTCCATAGTTTTATTAAGTTAGTAAACAAATATTTCTAGATTTTAATACGAAAAGAATAAAATAATTCGGTTTGATAATATAATAATGCAATATTTTCGCACTTCCTGCAATATTTCTAAGAACGTATATAGTACCTTTTGGAATTCAACGTCTCAATTAACATGTTATTTTATTTTTTTCTCTCTCGAATTCGATTTCTAAAATAATTTATTTCTTTAATCATTTTCCACTAAAATAAAAGTTTCTCACTTCCTGCTTCCTTCGAATATTTTTTCATTCTATAAATATTAGCAAATTAAATAAACAAAACAAAGATTTTTAATATTAGAAATTAACAGACGCTGTATGTATTTCTTTTTGTTATTTAAAATAATTATCATTATAGGAATAATAGTTTGAATTCAGTCCAGACTCTTTCTATTGTATTTGTCAGTGTTTCGGCCTGAAGTTGAGAGCCATCTATCTGAGGATGAATCCAAATAGACAACATACCGAAGATATATGAATATTCGCTTATATTCGTCAGTTTAATTGAGGCGATATGCTCAGGGAGGCTCAACAAGGCATGTAAAGTTGTCAATTCACTGAAATACAACTTCCCAAAAAGTTCGTATGCGCTTAATCGACTGGTAGGGGTCCAAGTTGTAAGCCGATGCGTTAAGTCTCATATCGGAGGCTTATCGCCTCGGACGAAGGTCATTAGGTGATTTTATGTATGCAAAAATAGTATCGTTGTCGGACCAACGTGTTCGTTTAGCCTATTATTTTTCTTTTTTTAATACATAGATGCACGTGTTTTTACTTTTATTCCTGACTAGCTGTGACACGCAGCTTTGCTCGCGAATATTGCATTTCGTATTAATTTATGTGCGTTTATGGTAAGATTGGCTATATTAAATATCAACTATCAGCTACTCTTTGTTATCATTTAAAGCCCGATCTTGACTTCTTTCTGCCAAATTTACAATAGCAAACCAGTAGAAGTGGTTATACCCATAATCACTTAATATGAAAAAATAATCGTCACAACCGTTGACAACCTAAATATGAATTAATGATATTCGTCGGTAAAACCTTACACCTGAATCACTCCCATATTATAAATTCTATAAATGTTATAAATTCTAACCTTTAAATTTTTAGACAGGAGCTAAGTAATTTCGCAACTGAATTATAACACGCATTTCCCGCCTTTAACCAGGACTTTATTTCCTCCTGGATTTATTTTTTTCTCGTTATTATTGAGCCTAAATACTTTAATTTCTCTATGTGTTCAAAAGTATATCCTGATATATGAATATCATTATGATCGCCACCGTCTCTGCTACAAATCATGTATTTTGTCTTTTCGGTATTTATTTCGAGTCCTATTTCTTTACCGGTTTTTAATAATGCAGTTGTATTTAGTTGTATAGTTTCCGTGTCTTCCCCTAGTAGTACCGAATGATTGGCGTTTCCCAGAACCGGAATTTTATTACCCAAATTTAAACCTTCTTAGTACATGTTACCTTTTATTTGATATATTCTAAAGCGACTTAGTCTGCATCAATTTCTGTTATTATGATTGCTATTAAGAAGTTTTTAAAAGAATATATTTTAAAGTACTTCCACCTAAATGAGTTTTATTTTTTTGTGGCAGAACATACTGATTTTCTCCGAAGCCCGATCTTGATGTAAATCTATTCCTACGTGTTTAAATGTTTACCTCTGTGATTAATTGTTACGGAAAAATATAAATTAACGGGAAATTGAATTATTTAAAAATAAAAGGTAAATCATTTGGAATCATTGGGATGCGAGGGTTTTTTTTCTCCCAAATTTTTCCCGTTTTTTCCCAGATTTTCCCCTGGTTCTTCGGTCCTATTGGTGTTATATAGCCTATAGCCTTCCTCGATAAATGGACTATCCAACACAAAAATAATTTTCCAATTCGAACCAGTAGTTTTTGAGATTAGCGCGTTCAAACAAACAAACAAACTCTTCAGCTTTATAATATTAGTATAGATGATTCTTTCTATGTATTAAGTTCCTCCATTCACTCTTATGCTTATGCTCTCATTGTTATATCATTAACCTAGGCGAAATTGTATATCGGTCATTATATGTATGATGTCATTGCTTTCGAGTGAGGAATGTGCTTTTATCACGGATTAAATGATAGGATCTCACTTCATTAGTAAAGCTCGGTATGTTGAATAATCGTCATTTGTTAATTTTGTATTGTATATGTAACCGATCTGAAGGTATGTCTATTCTTTCACTTTTTATCTGTACCGTGTTTAATAATTTTTCAGTTCCGTTAGTTGTGTTGTATTAAAGAGAGATGAAGCGTTTTTGAAAAATAAAATCAATATAATCTTTGGAATATTTGTGGACAAAGACAGACAGAATGAATTGTACTTTGCTCAAACATCTTTATATATACATTGATTAATCTCTTTTACATTTTTTAGATTAAGATTTTTTTTTTTCAATATGTTTTACAAATGGCCACATGCCCCAAACTTTATACATGTTGTGGTAATTGCAACAATTACATGTTACTTTTACGTTATAATTACAGTAGGGGTTAGTGGTAATTGTAGCCTATGTTAGTTTTGAACACTAGACAAAATCTGAAAACAAAAAACTACGTAAAAAAAACAACAAAACAATTACAGTAAAAAAACAATAAAACAATGTAAGTAAAACAAAACATATTACAGTAAAAAACATAACTAAGTGGAAACGAAACAATAGAAATACATATATTTTATCGGGTTGTAAAATATTTTTATGGGGGTGTTGTGTCCTTAGCGTTTTTTTAATATTTCAATTTAATCCTCTCTGTGTTTATAAAATAATGTTTACTTGGTCAATAATGTTAACATATTCTAAAAAAAGGTTATTTTAGGTACTTTTATGCGTCAGTTTCATTCGAGATTTCTTATCTTTTAGTGGTATTTTGCGTGTTTAAAATGGAAGAGAAATAATATTAATTTCCAATAAGGAAAATCCGCTGCACAGACGGCTAAGTAAATGTGCAGTGTGAATAGCGATGCCTTAGAAGAAAGCACCGTCCTTAAGTGGTTTGCTCTGTTAAGAACCGGAAATTTTGACTTGCAAGACGCAATGCTCTCGGATCGTCCTGAGAAGTTCTGGAAGGACGGAATTAAAGAATTACCTGAAAGATGGCTACAAATAACATATCAAAACGGGTGATTCCAATTGGAAAAAATAAAAGCTAGAAAGAATATTAAAAAAAATATATAAATATAAATTATTATACTGTGGTTTATTGGAATTTACAGTCGTGGGACTTTGGTTCGGAAGCAGGGAGACCATCCCAGCAGCCACTGGATTATTTATAGAGAACTATGGACTCGGAAAAAATGAGATGCAAAACATGGGTGAGACCATAATCTTGGACTCACTGAGAATCCGGCATCACCACATATATTAAGGCTGGTCTGGATTTTCAGATGTCCATGATCGATTTCAAAATTAGTAAAATATATGTATTTCCTATTTGGCAGAATCTCTCTCTATCTTTTTTCTTTAAGATTATCTTCGGGATTGATGCGGTATGCTGTGTACTGATAGCAACTCAGCGAAGTTGAACAGCAGATCCAAATTGGAATTTCCTCCTTCCAAATTATTATTTGTTAGTCTGACAACAACATTGTTATTCTCACGGAATATCTTGAAGGGTGTCTAGCGATAGGGAAAATCGGGAAAAATATTTTAAAAACATATGAAACAGTCAGGGTAAAGTTAGGAAATTTGTTCTTTTGTCAGGAAAAATGGTCCCAAAATAAATTCGTTTCTTCTTCACTCGGACAAAAGTGAAATATGCAATTCAATATACCTAATTGTTGTGATGTTGCAAATATCATAAAGCTAGTTTAATATTTAATATCATTAAAGGACAGGAAGGCTGTGGGAAGAGTGCCTCCAAAACTGCTTTAAGAAGCTCTTCAGAAACCTGAAGATTTGAGAGAATTCTTCGAACATTAAAGAAAAGCTCTTAATGGTTTTATAGACATTTTGATTGTAAATATATTTGTAGTCAGATTTGTAAATATTAATTATTACTAACAGCAGTATTCAATTTCATCATAATTCATTGGTAAGTCAACTTAAACAACAATTTCAGCTAGTTTCAGGTAGATAAAGTTGAATCTTATCGTAAAGTAATTAGTCATTATATATATTTTTAATCTAGTATACCATATTAATTATAATTATTCTTTGTTTTGTTATTTTCATCGCGATTTGGCCAGGTAGAAGACTTCTTACTATATAAGAAAGTCAGGGAATCTCTTTGAGCTGATTTGCTAGACACCCTGAAAGAGTTAAAGAAACCAGTTACCGTGTAGTAGTGTTATTTTACAAACCAATAAAACTAAATGTTCATTCCAAGAAGCGCATTTTAACGATAGAGTTTATGTATATTCTAATTAGGAATAGTTTCTAAGTCAGACCTATGTCATGGTTTTCTAACATAAATCAAAATACAAAATAAATAATTAATAGTTTTCTGTCGTTAATACATAATAAGTTAAATTTTACTACGATATTTTTAGATTTGGCTGGCATTCTCCGTCATGCACGTGTGAGATGCAGAACTTTTTTATTTTATTTTTTTAATTTATCTAAATGAGAAATGGAGACTTGCCGGCAGTAATAAGGTGGCGGCACGATAAATTATCTTTTCTAAGGCTCGCGAAGACGTGAAATTTATACGTATTAAAATATACATCTCGTCGTATCGTAAAGTCAGTATATTTACGTTACTTTGAGATTCCATGGCTACCTCGGCGAGTCTGAATGTTTTGGACCGTTCCCAAATCGTCTAGAAAACTTTCTGCCAAGGAAAGTGTGCGGAATTGGACAAGGTCTCGTTTTGACGCACTTGTATAAGTACTTAATGCCGTATCGTCGATAAGTATATTACATTTTTATTTATTTATTTTATTTATTTATTTTTTTAAATTTATTTTTATTTACTTATTGTTTTTTAATTTATTTATTTATTATTATTATTATTTTTTTTTTTTGAGCATACTCTCATGTCTTCAAAGTCAAAAACTGGTATGTTTTATTTTAAAACTAACAATATTATAAAAAATCTGGTGCGAGCAACACACAACTTTTTGTTGTTAAAATCAATATTTAGTTTTATTGAAAACACATGTTTCAGAATAAATAGTATAACATTATAAAATTGTTATTTACTACAATCAGTTTGTTGTATCCGATTTTTATTAATCTCCATTACATTTCACAACTTTGTGTTTAACAAAATATTATTTCTAAAATCTTTAACTTTCCAACGGTGTATTATAAATCTATATTACTGTTCTTATCTTCAAAAAAAAAAAAAAAAATTACATCTTTCTCCTTTAGTTCAACTTGTATATTAGTCGTTTTTTCTAATTCTTATAAGATAATATGATTTTTTTTTTTTCGAATTTACAAAATTAAGGATACTTTAGAGGAAGAACATTTAAAAAATTGGAATTTAAGCTCTGTTAGATTATTTTCATCAAAATGAATGAACCTACATCATATTAAAGCCTATTAAATTGTGAAGAATCAGTTTGTGTGACGGTCGATCGATGCTTACCAAATATATATATTTTTTTAAATATATTTATTGCTATTTACAACTGTATAATGATATACATCTAGTAAATGAGATACAAGATACAAATATCATGGATTCAAATTGGGGATACTATCCATTGGCAGCTCTCCAATGACTATGTTAAACTAAAAGGTCTCGTGGCCATCTTCTTTTCAGACGCCTCGGAGGATTATCAGGGATTGTAGAGGAAGCAAGGATTGAAACAAGTGGATTAGAGTGGGAATGGAGTTTGTCATGAGAGGAGTGGTACCTGGTTCGCGCCAAGTCAGCAACTTAGGGAACGTTAAGGTCTTTATGGATGAGTTAATTTGTGACAAAATAAGGAGCGTTGTGGAGTTTTGGAAGGATTTTTGATTGCAAGGATTAAAGACGGGAAGAATTTGATGGTTTAGTAGAGCCCCAAATCTCTACTCCGTAAGTCCATATCAGTCTGATGATAGTCTCATAGATGAGCCTTTTGTACTTAAATGGAAGGTTAGAGCGTTTGTCCAGTAAGTGTTGAAGTAGTCGAAAACGGGCAGTTTCTCGTGTTTTCAGTCTTGTATGAGGGTACCAAAAATATTAAAAGTGTATTTTCGAACTACATAGCGATACTTCTTTAGGACTAATAGTAACATTTTAAGTAGTGGTGCTAATGAGGGATGCTAAATTTTGACTATCCCGGTTTAGTTAGGGTAAGGATTTTTGCATGAGTGCATGACATCTCACAGGCTTGTGACCACCTCAGAAGGATGGCATAACTAAGAATTTTATCCTTCTATTTAAAAATTCTAGGGCCACCCGCGGTCTCGGGCATAGAAGGCTGCTTTACTTGCCACTACACCACAGATGATACGTTACCTTACTTTTTAGAGCTGATGAATACTACTAATGTTGTTCGTTAAACATTTATTGACCGTCACTCGAAACATATGAGTTCATCATTAATATTTTATTTGTTCGTCTGTTGAATATGTTTCTTCAAATCATGTATTATGTTATTTAGAATGCTGATTAGGAAGTCATTGTGGTATTGATAATATTTCTCCCTTTATACACTATAACTATCTATTTGCCACTCGTTAGAGACACACACAGATAGATGGACATATACGCCGCTCCGATCCTAAAGCACCACTCGTTACCCTGAGCAAACAGACGTCACGGTATACGAGTCAAGTACTAACATGCCAGTGGCTTCTGCCTTATCTTCGCAGGACGCCTTCCATTGATCGAACACTTCCTATTTCCGCAGTTATTAAAAGAATATTGGTTTATTTTATCTGGATGTGCATCATCGCGGAAGCAGTGGGCGTTTCTTGATATTTAATACTGAATCAGCTGAAATATATATTTTTAGCACAATTTCAATGCTTTTAGTTTATTATTTTCAATAATAAACCTTTGTAATCGACCAAAAAAAAAAAAAAATAATAAAAATAAAAATCAATAACCCCCTTCGAAATTTAAGAGCTTAAGTTTTAAGATGTGTAGAATCCGAATAAAGAATAAAAAAAAAATCCGTTTCTTATAATTAATAAATAAATAAATACTAAAAATGTGCTTTTGCTTTTAGAGTTATTTGACAGAGAACAACATTCTTGACCAAATGAAAAAAGAATCATTGAAATTGATTAAAAACTAGCTTAGGTATTGCGTTTTGAAATCAGTGGTATTAATATGATATGATCCTTTGAATTATTGCTTTTAATATTACTTAAATGCCTATCAACAGCTATATAAACAGTTATACCCTAATATTGTTATTTGGAAATAATAATAATAACAATAATAAAAAAAAAAAAAAAAAAACCTGTAACACTTCAATCCATGAAGAGTTTTGGGCTCAGTACATGTAGAGTTTCGCACTGTTTCTAGGCCGTGCAATGTTGTGATTCGGCCAAGATCACGCTCAGCCGTCAGGTTTTTCCCCATTTTTGGGCACCCACTTATAGAAGCTGGGTGTGCCCCAAGATGGTCTCCATACCCCGGGATAGCCCCCCGGCTGAAATAACAGAATAAATAATATTCCCCTCCTGCCGGGATTCGAAAACATAACCCGGGGCACAGTAGACTAGCGCTCTACCCACTAGACCACGCCGCTCCTTGGAAATAATAAACCATTGTGTAATAATTTTCAGCGTTTTTACATTATGAACGAAATATGTATGGCTAAATAAGTTCATTGCTTACACATATATTAAATATACAGTTAAAGAAAGTATTGCTATGTGAAAAGTTTCGAATTTGAGTTTTCACGAGAAATATACGTTTTAGGGTCGCCATTGGCCCAAGTCTCGCAGAATGGTATGTGTGGTAAATCAAGCTCAAACAAGACTAATTGTATAAAACTGAAATTTCATATTTTAGAAGCGTATATGCTCGGGATGTTACAGCAGCTTCGGCGGGCGAGAAGAGCCATTTTTATAATGTATTTTTCACATTTTTACTGATTTTTTTTTTTTAAAGCTGGTGTAACGATTTTTATTAACACGTTCACGCCTGGGCGAATATCTACGTTTTTTTTTTCCGGGAGACGGGTCTGTGTTAGCTACTTACGCTTTGTGGGACGGGGTGACACTCTTCCAACGTGTTTATTGCGAGATCATAACAGTTCGGGACTTGGTATTTTCTTGCATCAACTGTAAAGGCAGATAAATTTATAAAATTTTAAAAAATTCTTAAAGAGGAGTTATCAAATGAAATTAACCGATAAGAGTCCTTTGAGGAATAAATGAGGGCTTGTTAATTCCTACAACATATAATGTTGAGAAAAAATAGAATAGACTTTTTTTAACGACTTATTTCAAGAAAACAAGTGACTCGCCTGTGATGAACGTCGCCCCACGGGATAGTTAAGCATGACCCACAAGAGGGTGACGCCCCCCGGAACAGTGAAATGTGACCTACCGTTGGGTCACGCCGACGTGAAAGTGTTAAACTCATTATATCGGTTTAAAGTTAAGGTCTCATTGAAATAGTCTGATAGAGCTTGAATCCAATATGTTAAACTTTTGTATTTTTTAAGTAACTTAATAATAATAATGCAGTGGCGCTACAGTCTGATGTGAACCTTGGCCTCCTCAATGAGCCTTCGCCAGGTGGCTCGTTCGTGTGCAGCTGCTTTCCAATTCCGTTCAGAGGGTCCGGACATCCTTTGCGACAGCATCTTCCTAGCGCAGCCTAGGTCTTCCTCTTCCTCTTGAGCGGTCCAGTTTTCCCTCCAGCAACATCCTGGGAATTTCCTCCTCGTCCATCCTTGCCAAGTGGCCCGCCCATCTTAATCAACAACACTTAATGTAGCGTACAATATTGGTTTCCCCAAATAGTTCATATAGTTCCTGGTTGTAGAGCCTTCTCCATTGATCTCCAACTTTAATGGGTCCAAATATGCGCCGCAAAATCTTTCTTTCAAAGATCAAGAGCTCTGCTTCTTCCGAACTCGTTAAGGTCCACGCCTCGCTAGCGTAAGTTAGTACTGGTCGAATAAGGGTTTTATAAAGGCTGGACTTTGTCTGGATAAGGCCTTGCTGCTGAGATGTTTCCTAAATCCAAAATAGTATTTAAGTAACTTAAATTTTGTAAATTCTAAAAAATCAGGCGTATCAACTTGTTGGCTATTGACATTTGGGTATGTAGCCACAGCGCAGTTAATAAAAATTTAAATCAAGCAAAAAATATTTTATTTTAAGTACAAATAAATTCGAACCACTTTAAAAATAAACGGCTCTTATTATGTTCGCGTGATATAGTGCAGAAATTCCTAAATAGGATCTCCTAATTTAGAATCAAAACATAAACTCTTCAAAAATAGTTTGTTATTCTATATAAGATTTTAAAAAAACAAAGTTAAAAAACAGTTATTATCTTTTATGAATGACAATACTGACACATGTTGTTTTGCAAGATATATTACTTCGTCACTTTGTTTATCGCGGTTAGCGCGTGAGGTTGCTGTTGTCAACAGCCTCGCCACTATACACTATGATATGATAGTAATAGGTGATAATGAATGAATGAATCTCCCTAAATGTCTTCAAATGCTGCTTCGAAATATGAATGAAGAATACGAGTACACTTAGGAATTTGTTCTTAAAGTAGCCTTTGGGTTTCTACGACCCTTGACCTCTCCAAGTCTCCTCAACGCTCGAGAAGTCGATGCACCAATTGAAGGAATTAGTCGGAATCATTTTAGGTTCTTAAGGCTATTCGTGGTAATTAGGTTCTTGGTTTTGAATATCGTTCGTCTGTCTCAGGAAGTAGTCTGTCTGCCTCAATTGTACAATATTTATATATGTATGGGTGTTTGTATGAATATATATATATATATATATATATATATATATATATATATATATATATATATATATATATATATATGTGGTTTATGCTTGTCACCTGGCAATATATTTCAAAATAAAATTATTAAATTTTTCTTACTGATTAATCATTAAGAAATAATGATTTTATTAAACTATTTTTAATGTTAAAATTATTTTGATGGCCGTATACCGTATTTAATCGGTTGCCATTTTGAAACGAAGTTCCTGATAGTAACGTGGGGTTCCTAGGAAAAAAAAACGGCCGTAGAAAAGTCTTCCCTTTTATTCGATATTTTGATTCTACGTTTAGTGTGAGGGTTATTATTATTTATTTATTTTTTCTCATAGAAAATGCAACGTTTTATTAAATAAAAACCCTATTAATTTGGGAAATTGATGAAGAAAAAGAAGCACTAGCAATTTGTTAATTTGAAAATAACTTGATGGAAATGTATCTGACTTTAATCAATATTTTAATTTTAGAATAAGATCATGCTTGTTCTTTTATTATGTATTCAGTAATTTTACATTCCATGGAGGTTGTTAATAGGAATTTGTTATTCCTTCACAAAACACTCACAGAAATAGAAGTAAGGTTATAGTTATACAAAATAATATTTAGAAAATATTTAAAAAGAAGTATATATGGTTTACGGTTAAACTACATACTTAACTTATTAATACGTTCCTTACCGAATGGAAGACTCCAAACCTTCGCTAGTAGAAGCCTAGAAGAAGAATGGTTTGACATAGAAATGCAAGAGTAGCTGATAGTATGCTGTACCGCTCTATGCCCTGGCACGATTGATAAATTGTTTCCAAGGAGGGGGGTACGGATGTGTCGTGTTTATTTCGCATTTTAGTTTATATGGATAAAATTATGAGGTCACCTGTGGTATAGAACACTGCGTAACAGCCTTCTATGCCCAAGGTCGCAAGTTTGAACCTGGTTGATGGCCCTAGGATTTTTTTAAAAGGAGTAAAACATCATCGTGGGCTATGGCATCCTTCGAAAGGAGCGTAAAATGGTGGTCTTGACCCTGCGCGATGTTAAGTACTCGTTAATAAAGACCATGATAGAAAAAAAATAGGACTCTCACTGAAGAAACGTCCGATTAGCCACATTAGCGTGAAATGACGTTAAATGCGTAAGCAAATAGCCGATAATGATTTTTTTTTGAATTTTTGAATATCCTCGAATGCGTTTTTTACTTTTCGGAAATCAACTTGTTACTTGTTTTAGTGAATTTTCAATGAAAGAATTTTCAAATACAGTTAGAGATTAAAATACGTGAAACTATTAAAGAATTAATTAAATTGAATTTCTATAGAAACACGTGCTTTATTAAAAAATCTATTATATTATTATCTAAAACAATCACTTAGTTTTATCGGCTTTTTATCACTCTCTATTAACTTTTAAAAGCTTGTGTACTAGATAATACTTTTTCCAAAATCTTTAGCTTTCCTACGGTGTATCATACATGTATATTACTGTTCTTATGTTCAAAAACGAAAAATTGCATTAAAAAAAATATTTTTTCTGTTTTCTCTTTTAGTTGGGCATCGAATTCATTCAATTTATATATTCTCCTTTTTTTTATCAGTGGTAACAAGATAATATAGTTATTTTTATAGAATAAACAAAATTAAAGATACTTTAGGGGAAGAAAATTGAAAATATCGGCATTTAAGCCCTGCCAGACCATTTTAATCAGAATGAAACCTACATGATATGAAAGCCCATTAAATTTTACATCGATATAGCGAGTTTAATAAAAATCGTCGGAACCGTTTTTAAGAAAATCGAAAAAAGGTGCAAAATGCACGGTATAATGTGGCTCTTCTGGTAAGTTCATTTTGATGAAAAAGGTTTTGTAACGTCTCGGGCGTATATTTGTCTTAAATATAAAATTTTAGTTTCATAGGACTTAACGTTTTTTCCCGGGGTTACAACACACACACACACACACACAGACCTTTTTTCGGGTCGTGGTTATTTGGACTCTGAGGACCCTAAAATGTGTATTTCCGTTGAAAACTCGAATTCGAACATTTTCACGATCGCAATACTTTCCCTTACTATATATAGTAAGTGAAAGTAAAAATCTACCAAACAATAGACTGCCACGTTTCATAAATGAGGAAGTAATCAAACAAAATATTTTCTGCATTAAAGATGTAAGAGAACTGGCTGAAAAACATAATATTTCTATAGACATTCAACTTAACAACAAATATCACTGGGCTCTGATCTTACAGCAATTTAGACAATCACTGATAGGTAGTTATAGATCAAAATTTTTACAAAGGGCTATAGTCTCAGAGAAAATGTTTGTATATAAAAACTTAGATTATGATTATGGGACGCAATATTTTTTTTAACCAAATAAAGTTTTAATGGGGCGAAATGTATATTTAAAGTTAGATGTGAATTAGTATACCTCAACTATAATAGATTTTGGTCAAATAACAATGTGATGTGTTCCCTTTGTAATAGAAAAGAAGTAGAAAATACCTTTCATTTTATATGATATTTGTCTTAAATATGAAATTTCAGTTTCATAGGACTTACCGTTTCCGCCCGGGAGTTACCACACACACACATACGCACATGCACACGCACACGCACACACCACACCACCATTTCGTTTCATTTCTCTATATTCATTTTTCTAGTCTATATTACTACTGATAATTCAGGGATACATTTTTGATGACTTGAAATATCTCTACTGTGTGTGATTCCTTAACCTATGAATAAATAAATATTTTATATATTTTAATATCCTAGCTTTCTAATCCCGTTTAAGATGCTATTATATCCCTGAGTAGCTTTTGCTCGAGGCGTTAGATATTGGCGCAGGGTGTGGTGTATTTGCCAGCTCCAGCTCTCTGCCGAGCCGTTGAATAAACTCCAAGGGTGCTTAAGTCAGCTTTTGAGGATCTTCTCTCGGGGCTTAGTTTTTTTTTTTTTTTTATCCTAGATTTTACCTTGAGTGAGTCCTGAGTCTTATTTCCGTTGGTATTTATTTCTAGTTTGCTAGGAGCGATATATATTAAAAACCCTTCCTAAAAATATGAATTAAGGATTTTAAAACAAAAAATAAAATTCAACGGTGGTTTGTTTGTAAGGTTTTTTTTTTTTTTTTTTTAAATCCTTTTGGATTATGTTGAATATTAACATGAACTTGTCTCTTTAATACTACATAATATATTGACTATGTAAGGATTAGTACTGGGGACTCTCGATACCGTTTATCTCTTCGACATTTTCACGGAGTACTCAACATTCTGTCTCTCTATAGAAATTAATGGTGTATTTGCTGAAATGATGTTTATGTTTGGCTTTTTGTATGGTTTATTTTTTGCAATGGTAAAAAAAAAATAATAATAATCTACTGTCAGTTATCTTAATCGATCGGTTTTCAAAAAAACTATTCGTTTGGTTTGCACGCTTAAGACTCCTTATTTTATTTGATTTTATTTATTATTTTTTTTTTTTTTTTGGTGTCATACGGATAAAAACGTAAGTCAGTGCAAACCCTTTTAAATTATCTTAATTCGTTTTGAACACAGAGTGTGTTCTCTCGTACCTGATTTTTTTTTAGGGGGGGGAGAGAAGGGGTGGGGCGTAAGCAAGACATGTGTCGTATATTTTTTTCGTCCTTGCTAGGGTCTTTAGGATTGGAAAAAGTGTAAGGAGAATGCCTTGCGTTAAATATAAGCAAAGATGGATAAAAGCTATATATTTAGGTGCGATTCGACCACATCTGCTATGTAAGAAATATGTCCCGTCCTGTCTTAATCAATGCATTATGCAATAAGTTAAAATAACTTATTGCATAATGCATTGATATGAATGTTAATGTTTACATTTCATAATTAAAGTGATTAAAACACATATTAAATATTTTATTAGAGCCTAAAGAATTCAGTTTAATAAAAGTTGTATACGTGAATATCTCTCTAACCGTTGCAGGTCATGCGGACATCTTTATATATATATATATATATAATAAATTCTTAATTGATATTTTCAGTTAAGATATTCTGATGAAAGATCTAAGCTTCATGTCGACCTCAGTGCAAGGCAAGTTCCGGTGGACAATATCTGCTGAATAGCTCGCTTAATGAAATCCTATTCGTAATTTTTTTCCCTCCGCGATATCCGTGTGAGTCTTGATCCCTATTTTTATTTTCTTCTTTATTATATTTAGATAAGCCAAACATACTATAAACACATGTTTCCTTTTGTATATAAATTTTGTTACATTGTTGGAGAGAGAGGTCCGAAGCATAAAATATTCTCTTTTCTCTATATTGCCCTGGGGCGCTGTCAAAGGAGCCGACAATATATGTTATTTTTTACCCATATCCTTGGTCAGGATTCCCTGATCTTTTCATTATTAAGTTAATTTTAATGTTAAAATTACTAAAGTAACGGAATTAATTTAAATGCTGAATATAAGAATAAACTCAGGAACATAATTTTTTTTTTTTAATTTCTTTTTCTCAACATTTAGTTTTTACATTTCTTGTTGGATCTTCCTTTTTCTTCCTCTCTATATAAAATGATTCTTGTTTTTCGCGAAATCCTTCTAAATCACCGCAAAGGATTTTGGTATGGTTTTCACCATTATTTTAAGGCATTCTTTCCTGAAGGTTTATAAGTAAAATATAGCCGTATCAAGTTATTCTTCGGATGGGAAAATTAAATTTTTTGTCATTCAGGCAAAGAAAACTTTTCTAAATTGTGAGTAGTAATATAGACGTGTAATATAACGTTGGACAGCGCAAGATTTTAGTTCATGTGCAATAAATTAAAGTTATGGACTTATGTGCAGTGGTTGTGATGAGGATGATTATGGTGATTCAATGTTGCCACCGTTTAGTATCGTATTGTATTTTAGAAACGATATTACTGTAAGTAGTTTAAATAAATGGAAGTTTTTTTATAAATCCGTAAACTGATATTGTTATTAATTATTTCTACTTTAAAGATTTTTTTTTCTCATGATATGTTTAACTTTAAATTTGATTTGAAATTTCATGGAAAGTAAATAAAACTTTTTTTATGTACATTAAATAGTTCATTTGAAAAATAAATAATTATAAAACGGAATCCGTTGTTACTTATCTATTCTTTCCCCTCCCCACCCATGTTTAGAAGAAGAAAATTTAATTGGAACATTTAAAAAGCACATACTACCTTCCATTCATCATCTAATCACTTTATTTCATTAGTCCTTTAACATTTTTTCACCCTAGTCGACGTTTCGGGGTTGTTTCCCCATTTTCAAGACTTATTCCTTGCTACAACATTTTTCATCTTTCACTACATCTCATAGCCACTGCTATTTGTCTATATTGGCTCACTAGCCTTCTAGTATTTACTATTTCTAGTGAGCCAATATAGACAAATAGCAGTGGCTATGAGATGTAGTGAAAGATGAAAAATGTTGTAGCAAGGAATAAGTCTTGAAAATGGGGGAAACAACCCCGAAACGTCGACTAGGGTGAAAAAATGTTAAAGGACTAATGAAATAAAGTGATTAGATGATGAATGGAAGGTAGTATGTGCTTTTTTAAAGGTTCCAATTAAGAAAACTTCCAAAAAAATTAAAAAAGAAAAGAAAATTTAATAAATTATTATGTTCCTGAGTTTTTATTCTTATATTCAGCAATTAAGTCAATTCCGTTATTTTAGTAATTTTAACATTACAATTAACTTCATAATAAAAAGATCAGGTAATCCTGACCAAGAATATGGGTGAAAAATACATGAAATCTGAGTAACAAATAACATATATTGTCGGCTCCTTTGACAGCGTCCCAGGGCAATATAGAGGAATAGAGGAAAGAGAAGAATTCATGATTCGGGCCTGTCCAGCAATGTAACAAAATTTATATACAAAAGGAAACATGTGTTTGTATTATCTAAATATAATAAAAAAGAATATAAAAATAGTGATGAGGCCTAACACGAAAAAATATTACGATTATTACAGGACACAGGATTCCTCACACAAGGATAATGTAAAACTTTAAAAATTGATTTTAACAAGATATGCTAGTGATAGCCTTTATTTGCGAGTGCTTAAATAACTAATATCATTTACCGATTTTTTTATTATTATTTTTTTTTTTTATCTCTGACCTCTTACTCATTATGTTATGATCAAACGGTTATTTTTATCCGGTTGCTTATTACGATATTAATCAAAATCGCTTACAGCGAAGTGGCGATTTCGGTCCACCGAGGCGAAGCAGTGAGTCAGAGCGGACCGACTCACCTTCCGTTTAAAATAACTCCGTCAGCGATCTCAATATTAGCCGGGAATATTCCTTAATTACAGTTTCTGTCCTATTGAGGTGGTTAATTTAGCGTGTTAAGGCACGTGGGTATTAATTAGAAATTTCTGCACGCTTCTCTCCTTCTTCTTATTTTTATTTTTTCTTATTCCATTCAAAATTTTAATATTCATGTTGTTCATGTTACTATTGAATAATGGTATTTCTTTCCTTGGATTATTCTGGTTTTATTTATATTTTCCTATGTGATGAGGTGATGTTACATTTTTCGCCAGCAGTTTAGAAATAAACCGTAACGAATGCTGATCCGTTGGCTCAATTTGAAGTATTTTTAAGAGAATTTATTTTTCTTGACTAAAATATCTTTCTAGCAATATTCAC
Organism: Piezodorus guildinii; assembly: GCA_023052935.1. Classification (NCBI taxonomy): domain Eukaryota; kingdom Metazoa; phylum Arthropoda; class Insecta; order Hemiptera; family Pentatomidae; genus Piezodorus; species Piezodorus guildinii. Next base: position 166,377,143 of record CM041294.1, on the reverse strand, counting down.
TACTGAATTGTGTAATAGATCAAGTATATGTGGATAAAAGATAAAATGACTTGAAACAGAAGTGAAGAAAAAGTACACTGTGGCAGTACTCTAATTGAAATTCTTCTTTTCCAACACTTCGGAGGTTTATTTTCGGAAGAGAAAACAAGGTTAGAATGGTAATGAATTTGATCATGAAAGGAATGATAGCCTGCTTCGGGCGAAATCGGCAACATATGGGTTATTTACGAATTTATTTGTGTAAAAATTAAGAGCATTTAGGATTTTAAGAATGATTTTGTTTTCAACCAGTCAGCCGGTGTACCTCAAGGTAGTATCCTAGGCCTAATTCTCTACTCAGTGTATTCACTTGACATCCCTATCTATCCAAGCACCGTCCTCTCTACTTACACTGATGACACCTGTGTGCTATCCGTGAATAATGATCCTATTGTTGCTTCTCAAATCCTCCAGAGCCATTTATCAGCCATTGCAGAATGGTGTCACAATTGGAGAATCAAAATAAATCCCACCAAATCACCTTCACTCTACGACGTAAACCTATGACTTCCTGTCAAGTTGTTTCCTTTAATCACACTCCACTCATTACTGTAGAACAAATACGATACCTTCGACTTCAACTTGAGAAACGCCTTACATGGAATCCTCATACAAGACTTAAACGACAAGAAACTGCTCGTAGATACCGACTATTAAAACACCTACTTGACAAACGATCAAAACTCCCTCTTTAGTCCAACAAACTCATTTACACGACCATTATCAGACCTATTTGGACTTACGGCATTGAGCTATGAGGGTCCACAAGAGCATCGAATTTCTCTCGCGTCCAATCCTTGAAATCCAAAATCCTTCGGCAAATCCTAGACACTCCTTACTTTGTTACCAACAAACTCATCCATAGAGACCTGAATATCCTACTAGTTACAGAAATCGCCCATAATAGATACACCTCCCTTCATTCCAAATTACCTGTCCATACAAATCCGCTTGTCCGTATCATCTCATCGACATATATTCCCGATAGTCCTCCGAGGCGTCTGAAAAGACGGTGGCCTCGAGACCTGCTGATCAAATAAACATTGAAGTGCTAACGCTGGGTAGATTCTCCTCATGACTTTTTCAACCCAATTGTCTGTAAATAGCACATTTACTTATTGTACTAAGTAAATTTTAATAAAATAATTTAAAAAAAGAATGATTTTAGACTGTATGAGGGAGAAATTCGGTGGGTTAGTAGACCTTCGAAGCTCATCTCCATTTATCTGGTTTATTTGTTTTTTCATTTAATGTCTCTTCTTGGCTACATGAGTTCCAAATTATGCCGCTTAACGCACTAGCTCCGGACCACCATTTACATAACCTCTGAAGGACAGCATAAACAAGAATTTTTTATTCCCCCATTAAAAATATACCAGGACCATCTTCCTGGTTTGAATCCGTGATTTCGGGCATAAAAGGCTGTTAATATAGCCACTACTTTACAGGTGACCCCACTCCCTTAGTCAAAATAGGGCTTTTGGTAGTCATTTCAGAAAGTTATAGCGTCTGTCTATTGCTTGTTGAAGTATCGGGAATAACGGCACGTAGACCTCTCATATATTAATTAGAATTTATATGTATTTAATTAGAAAAAAACAATAGTACCACTACAGATCATGGAGATCCTAGTTTTACTGTAGAATCCAAACTGTTTCTCGGCCAACGATTGAGCAAGGGTGTAAGTAGGTGGGATTATGCCAGGTTTTTGATACCACTTTATGGATATTCACTTCATAGAGGACGGAATCGATAAGATAACAATGGAAACAGAAAGCATTCTATATAAAACTAACATTTTTCTAAAATATTTAGCTTTCCAACGGTATATTATATTGGGTTGATGCAAAATTAATGCAGGTTTTTATTAGGTATTGTAAATACGCCATATCTTTACTTTAACCATATATATTTAATCAAAATAATTTCCATCTGAATCAATGCACTTTTGCCAACGTTCAACAAGCTTTCTTATTCCACCAGAAAAAAAATCCGAATCCCTGGACTCAATGAAATCACGAAAAGAATTTTCAATGTCGTCCTGGTTTTGAAAATTTTTCTCCCTCCAAAAGTTGTCCAGATGCCTGAAAAAGTGGAAGTCTGTAGGAGAGAGGTCAGGTGAATAAGGCGGATGTTGGAGAACTTCGTAGCCCAACTCGTGCAGTCGTCGAAGCGTTGGTTGTGCAACGTGTGGTCTGGCGTTATCGTGGAGCAGGATCGGCCCCTTCCGATTCATCAATGCTGGGCAAAGACGTTGCAATTTTTGAGTTCCGAGTTCCGCCGCCATTTCTCGTGTGGTTTTGGTTGGGTCTTCTTCCACTTTTGACCTCAGCAAGATGACGGCCCCGACCTTCCTTGTCTTCGAGGTCGAAATCTCCTCTGCGAAACTTCTGGAACCAACGCTGCACCGTGCACTCATTAATAGCCCCCTGACCCCACACTTCATTAATATTACGAGCCGTTTGCGCAGCGCTGCGCCCTAATTTAAATTCGTAAAAATAAATTTGACGAAAATCGCACTTTGACATTTTCGATTCAAGACCTTTGAACACACTGAACAAAACGATTTTACTAAACAAATTCATGGTGAAAGAGAGGGTATTAGATAAGGTTTGTTTTGGTATAATAATGATCAATGTTAGGATTAGCTTTGTTTACACAATTGGAATTAAGATATTGCAATAGAGGAAACCTGCATTAATTTTGCATCAACCCAATACATCTATATTACTATTCTTGATCACAAAAAAAAAAAAAAAAAAAAAAAAAAAAAAAAAAAAAAAAAAAAAAAAAAAAAAAAAAAAAAAAAAAAAAAAAAAACCTTGTTTGCTCTTTTTTCCTTCAAATTTGTTTCATTTGTCTTGTTTTCAAATTCGTTCAACTGGTATTTAAAGTATTTATTTAGCCGGCTTTTTTTTTTGTTTTGTTTTTTAACGAATACTAATAAGATAATATGTTCGATTTTTTCGGAGATATAAAAAAAATATATATATAAAGATATCAATACCTAAATATCCATGTAAATCACTAGACCTAATGTGGTGTGGCTTTTTTTTTTTTTTTTTTTTTTTTTTTTTTTTTTTTTTTTTTTTAATATTAATATATCGAATCCAAACATTGTCCTTTTAGACTTTTCGATTTGTCGAGATTAGGCAAGCCTGTGCACGCGCCACAGGGAAGGACTGCTTAAAGAATTAATAATTTCACTTACAAATAACAGTAACAAACTATTTCCGTACATATTATGACTAGACTACTAATAGCGTTTTCAGGTGTTTCATGGTCACATTCTTTATTTGTTTATTGTCGTTTCCCTGGAATGACCTTAATTCCGGACATATGTCTGAAAAAAGATTTATTGTAACTAAATTTAAGATTCTTCGTAGATTTAAAAACGTATATATTTTTTGCCGGTATTTGGCTGAAGTAATGAGATCCGTTTGTTTTAGATAGCCACTTACTTGAAGGTCTCCCTTCTGTTTTTGTTTCCGTGGAGTTTCTAATTCTGTTCTTATTTATTTATGTATATTTGAAAGTCTTTTAAGAAAAGAAAAACTTTATATTGAAGAGGTTATTTCAAGCGTAGTTTTTTAGTATCAATCAACTTTCGTTAAAATTTAGATTCAAGGACACTTCGTTTCCGTATCTTAATTTTTACTTATTTTTACATATTTTTGGTTTAAAAAACAATAATGAATTTTTTTTCTATCTTCGAAAATAACGTAGGTACAAGCGTATATATAGGCGAAATTTTTTTGGTTTAAAAACAATGACTTTTTTTCTATCTTCGAAAATAATGTAGTTACAAGCGTATATACAAGCGAGATTTCAATTTTTTTTTTTTTTTTTTTTTTTTTTTTTTTTGTGTGTGTATATCGCTCTTTACCGATTCTAAAACTCTGTACATACTTTTCTCTATCGTCAAAAATAACTGAGTTATGAGCGGATTTATGTGAAAAATATCAATTTATTTTTTTATTTTTTTCTCTTTTATATAATTATTCGCAGTTTTTTAGTTAAAAAACACTATTACTATAACTGTGTTATTGATTAAAATCCTTTTAATCGGCCGCCATTTTAAAACTAACCAGCTTATATCAACGTCTAGTTGTTAACATCATCGTTGAATAGACTTGAATGTTTCTGGCGAATTTCAAAAATATTGGTCCAGTAGTTTCGGAGAAATGCCGCGGGCGGCGGGGAGAAACTTTTTTTTTATTCGTTATTCGGATTCTACGCATCTTGAAACGTAAACTCTCAAATTTCGAACAGGGGTAATTTTTTAGTCATAAAATTTAATATAGAATAGCGAAAAGATCATGAAATTGACTATTTTTTCTTGTTGTTTCCAAGTAATCTTAAGTAGAAATGATATTCTGTCCCTCCCTTGCTTAGAGATAAGGCAAGACATGCGCAGTTCGTTTTTTATGTTCCTACTGGTTCTGAAAAGAAATCAAGGAGTAAGTGATTTGTTCCAACACCACTTCCAGTCAGCTGAAAACCGGAACGGACCTGAGGTTTAACCAGACTTTAAAAGGCATATCTATAGTCCAACTGAAGTATGATCTAAATATTTAAATCCAACACAAACTGAATCAGTGAGTCATAATAGTTCGTTTATTAATTAATTTTATGATAGAAAATTTCATCAACGCACGTACGAAAAAAAACTAAGATTTAAGCTAAATCTATAAAATATAAATCGCGAAGAGTCCTTGAGCAGTATTGCATGTATAAGATACCAGAATCATAGCCGTGATAATTTAAGATTCGCGTATGCCCAGGAACGTACTTGACAATGGCTCTCAAATGTGACGTAATAGGCCTACTGTTACTGTTTCGTGGAAAATGTTAAGTTATAAAATTTATTTCATTTTTAGAGGAAGTAAGGGAAAGTGATGTAATGTTCGAACAGTTTTTTCCCTTAACGCGTGAAGTGAATGGCTCTTGATTGATGGACGCACCTGATGACAGAAAGCAGATTGCATACCCACTTCCGGAGGTTCTGTTTACTGGAGCGATATGGCTCTTCAGTCGAGGTCGCCGTGTTTAATGGCGGTCCTCTTCTACCATTCTGAACCTGGATTTTAAAAAATTCCTCAGTTATCCACCGTGTCAATGTACAGAGGATGATAATAAGTTCTTACAGACCGAGAGAGGTACCATTTTGAAGAAAATGAGTCATCGTATAACATGGACTTTCATCATTATCAAAAGCAAATATGAATGTTTGTCGTCCTAGATCGTTACTTAATAACAGTTTCTTAATTGCAAATCTATTGGGTTGTGTCACATGAAATGTCCGTTTTCAAGGTAAAGGGATGTTATTAAAAATACGATATGAAAACAAGATAATTTTATTCGAAGTATTTACCTTCTTTTTCTACACATTTTTCCCAACGTGACACCAACTTTTTTATCCGCGAACTGAAAAACTCTGAGCTTTGAAGTGAAACAAATGCTGAAAACGCACTTTTCACTTGATCATCATTTTCAAAAAGTTTTCCTTTGACGAAGTTGTCTAAATTCCTGAACAGGTGGTAATCTGTTGGAGACAAGTCGGGAGAATATGGTGGGTGCGGAAGAACTTCGTAGCCCAGTTCTTTCAATTTTTGCACGGTATGTTTTGAAACATGGGGTCTTGCTGCCGCTCAGAGAGATAATGAGGTACCCATGTATCGAGCTTTTTGACTTTCCCAATACACTTTAAATGTCTGGAAACGGTAGATGCACTTGCATTTATGCGCACAACATACAACATTCATTACAGTTGAAAAAATTTTGAATAACTACGTTGTGTTTCGATCGAAAAATAATGTGACAATAGAAATTATTACCCTAAAACAAGCACTTCATTCGCAGAACTTAAATCTTTAGCTCTTCTGGAAAACGATTATCGCAGTTTTTTTCTCTCAGTTGGCTATCCCATTTTTTCATATTTTATTTCTTTTTTTTTCAAATCTATTTTAACATTGATATATGCTTAATTATTACGAATTAAAAAAATAAACACACATGAGAAGAAGAAAGATACAAAATTTAACCAATGTCATACTCTTTTAATCAGAATATTTTATGTATGGGTAAGTCAAAGTAAATAAAATAAAATAAATAAAACACACACAATTTTATATTGTATATTCATTCTTGGTAGCAGTGAACTACTATCACGATAGTGACTTATTTTCTAATACTACTAATGTGCTTTTAAGATATTAAACCGTATATGTGTTATTGACCGTATTTGCCAGAGAGATAGAAAAACAAAACAAAAAAATGAATATTCTGTGACCTTCTTTATTTGTGACCTTGACTATTTGGCCTGCAGACCAAGCGGCTGTTAAATAATTGGATGCTCAGTTTCAGGACGGGAAATACTGAACTGCGCATGCTTTAGGGGCCAAACGATCTTGGAAATAATTTAATGTTATGTTTTAAAACTATTTTAAGGATTCCTAATAGTTCGCTAATCCATTCTTTGTCTTATCTTAGCCCGGTTGCATTCGATTGCGCTAATTCATATTCCATTTCCGTAATCTCTCTTTTAACTGCTTCTTCTACGATATCCACCCTAGCTCGCCCTTGACCTTATGAATAAACGGCAGTTTTATCTTTGACAGCTGTCTTTTGTCGTCAGATCTGCACTGAGGAGGGATTATTGTTTTCATTCTGTCAGAAGACATTCTTAGCTGCCTGTCAATAAATTTTTGAAAAATTAAAAAAGTGTGTATCCACTTTATACACTTATATATATATATATATATATATATATATATATATATATATATATATATATATACACACACACTGTTTATACTGGGAAAGGTGCGTGTCCCACGGTCGAAATAAGAAGAAATTTATGTGAAACTGAAACCTGCTATTGAAATAGAGATCCGTTAAGACTAAAAATTGTTTTCTTCAGTAGCATCAAGTGTGTTCCGTCCGTTGACACCGCAGCTTTGCTAATAATAGTACTTTGGTTGAACATCGATTGTATAAATATATACTTTCCATACACATCGTGTATGGATTGGCAAATAATAAGAATATATATATATATATATGAAATTTAGGAACAAAACAATCTCCTCTTGTCCACATAGCTATTTTAATGTGTGTTTCGGACTTGTTTTTCTTCATATTTGAGGAATATAAAAACAGGTGGGTATTGCTCAAAGTTGAAAATATTGTTTTAAAAAAAAAAAATCATGGAAACTCCTATTATTAGAAAAATAGTTTTGTTTTACTGATTTTTTTTTTACTTATAAAGTTTGGGTTAAAATAAAAACCCAAAAAATGCCGGTGTGGGTAGGTATGTGTTCGGTTTTCGCCCTAAAACGGAAAGTTGTTCGAAACCGAAATTTATATGCCGCTAAATTGAATGTTCTTTAATATTATTTAGGTTTTATCCTCACGGAAATGCCTTGAATACTGGATTTTAGAAATATTTTTCTATAAAATAACTTTAATTTGTTTATATTTTAAATAATTTACGATCTCTCGTCATTAGCAGTTTTATCAAATGGTTAAATATGAAGTATAAATAATAAAAAATGGATTATAACCTAATAAATAATTTATAATTCATAAATGTATAAACGCTTAATTAATTGCTTTGTCCGATTCGTCTTCGGGGTCTCCAGGTACCGTGTTCCAATTTTATGGCGAGTTGAAGTGGCTTTACCCATACACTCGTCGCAAGTATTTCCTTGCGTCATTCCTTTACCAAGATATCCAATTCCGCCGTTCATCATACATTTTTGACCTCCTACAATTCAAATCCTCTGTCCATCCTCGTTGTACACGCTCGGCCCACCGAACTGCACATTTCGACAGATCCTTTTCACATTCGATCCACAATCATATGGAATTCTATACCTCCTTCCATCCGTCACTTCAACTCTCTTTCAACCTTTAAATTCTACATATTTAATCATTTAATGAATACCCAGGCTCAATAGAATTGTAAATAATTTATTATTATCATTACTTATTTTTTTGTCGTTGTTTTTGTTTTCTTCTTATTTGAATATGTCTAATTTTATATAAGTCATTATTAACTTGTTAACATGTGTTTAACTTACTCTAAGACTGCAAAGCACTTTTTGTGAATTCTGTAATTTTTATTCTAAAGGGACATGTCCCAGGATAATAAAGAATTTATTTATTTATTTATAAATGAAAAAAATAAGATAAATTACTTAGGAAGATTGTAATTGCCCCTTTTTATGTATCCAATGAGACGCTACATCGTGAACTTGACATTCATTCCGTTCGTCATTGCATTTGCCACTGATCGTTAAAATAATGTTCACGACAAACTGACCCTAAATTTAAACCTGCTGACTCAACTGTCACCATCCGTCTGGAAGCGCTTTGTCTATTAGAAACTATACTGATCTATTCCATCTTCACGTCATTGTCTTCATATATTTACCGTTGTATTTCTGTTCATTTTTTATTGCATAACCAGATAGCGAATTTCATTATTGTCATTACTTTTATAAATAAATAAATATTGTAATATTTTAAGGGGAGAAGTTTTGTCATTGTTGTGATCTCCCTCTTTGATACGTCATGAAGAAGGTCTGAAATTTAGGCCGAAACGTAGGCACAAATAAATTGTTTTCTACTTAATTGTTAATTTGACTGCACCCGGAATCAACCTCTCCCTTATATATACACACACAGTCAACCGCTCTCACTTCACTATTGTAATAATTCATTTAAAACGAATTTATTTATTAAAACTTCATGTAATTGCTTTGTTGTTTTTTTTGTCCTTTTTCCCTACTATATTTGAAACATATGGCATTGGTTTTATGTTTGTTGCACTCTTTCAGATTTCATCAGATTTTTCACTGGATTTTTTAAATTTTAATATACTTTTATTGAATTTTAAAACTGTATGTACAATACATATATACAAGAAGTAAGAGGGCTAAAATTACAAATATAGGCATGAAATAGTCTTGTGAAAAATCTATCCAGTGGTAACACTTCAGTACTTGATTTTTTAAAAGAGATTCAACTTTCTTGAGTCCTTTTTTTTCTCTATCAAGTACCCGTATTATGTGGCGTATGAACTTATTGATTTTATATAAGTATATACAATGAATCGTATATAAAATATATGAGGAGAGGTCATTGTATCCTGGGATCCTTTGACACCTGCTGCCTAAATATAGCATTGCTACATTATTTGGAGGCTTCCTGCCGGATATTCTGACACCATCACAGACCGAGGGTCAGGTTTTACCTCTTGACGTCAGCAATATGGTGGGGGTCATTTTGGAATAGGTTATTCTAGCAATTAATTTTATTTTTTTACTTTTTTTTTTAAATTCTCTAGTCAGACGAGACGGATGAAATTAGACGCTCAGCATGGGTTAGATCAGACAAATTGCTTTAATTACACTTTGCCAATTGTTTTAATTTAGTCTTCTGTGAAACTAGCAACCGTTTTCTATTGTGTCAATTGACTTTTTTTTTTTTTTTTTTTGTTCACTACTCAATTATTACGAATATTCTGTTTGATGTTTATAATTGCTAGGATATAGAATTGCAATGAATGCGCTTTTAATAGAAACGCTCTTTCAATGCTGAGGCTCTCACATGCCCATAATGACGAAAAAAAAATTCTTGTTCAATTTTAAAAGAAATGTTTTTCGTCTGTTTAGCTAACATAGTAGTAAAGTCGAGTATGCCTTAGTTAAGGAAATAACAACGGATACAAATAAGATATGAAGCTTGCATATTCTATGGACGTTGTAATGATACGAAGGTATAATCATAATGATTATAAACGAAAAATAAAGATGTACAATAGTGGACCAAGCATCGTTTGATTGATTGTAAAACTCTTCAGTTGTAGTATTTGGTTTATGCATCAGTTTCAACCGAGATTCCTTATCTTTAAGTGGTATTTTAGTTTCTCAAAATCGATGAGAAAAGAAAATCATTTTTGTCATTTATTGATTTTTTTTTTTTTTTTTTTTTTCGGTTTTTGGGTGTGCCGATGATTTGGTACTGATAGGTGAAGACACGGAAACCATACAACTAAATGCAAGTGTGTTAATAAAAACCGGTAAAGAAATAGGACTCGAGTTAAATTCCGATAAATAGCAGAAACGGTGGCGATCATGGTGATATTGATGTATCTGGGCATACTTTTGTACAAGTAGAGAAATTCAGGTATGTAGGTTCAATTATAACTAGAAAAAATTAAATCCAGGAAGAAATAAAGTCCTGGTTAAAGGCGGGAAATGCGTGTTATTATTCCGTTGCTAAATTACTTAGCTCGCGGCTTCTGTCTTAAAACTTAAAGGTTAGCATTTATGAAACTATTTTTCTTCCGACGGTTCTTTACGGATGTGAAACGTGGCCGCTTACCTTGAAGGATGAACAACGGCTTAAGGTTTTCGAAAATCAGATGCTGTGTAAAATATTTGGTCCGAAGAGAAATGAGGCCACTGGGGAGTTCAGAAGGTTGCACAACGCGGAATTGCAGAACTTGTATCTTGTGAATATAATTGAGTTGATAGCATCGGGGAGACTCAAATGGGGCGAGTAAAGTTGTTGGGCTCGGTGAGAAACGGATTCCGAGAAGGTTGGTATTCGCTGATCCGACTGGTAGGCGTCCGAAAGGAAGGCCGAAGCGTCGATGGGAGAATTGCGTTAAGGCTAATCTCGGGGGCTTGGGATTGAACGGTGAACATTAGACGAGTCTGTGTGGGCGGAATATGATGGTATCGGCATCGAACCTTCGGGTTCGGTAAGCCTATTATTATTATTATTGATTTTTTTATTTCCGAAAAGGAAAACACGCTGTACAGATGGTTAGCATAATTTGCAGCGGGTATGGTGATGATTTCTTAGGTGAATGCACCGTCCCTAAGTGGTTTGTTCGATTCAGAATCGGATATTTGGTCTTTGAAGACGCAAGACGCTCAGGTCGTCCTTCAACTGTTGATGATCAAATACAGGTAACATATAACCCTCACTCTGCGACACGGGATATCGCTATTACTGTGATTAAAAATATTATAAAATTTTTATTGAAATTACCAGTTAAAAACGCCATTTATTTTACATCCCTATTTTTATAATTATACTGTTATTTCTTTACGTAACTGACTATAAGCTTTAAATCCAGTTAATTTTTTATTTGAAAGTATTTCTTTCTATATTCCAATATTGTCGAAACCGATTTTTAACCTAAATGCACATTCCAGTATATCCTAATTACCCAAGTCTATCAAAATGGTCTGCTTGTGTGGTTCTGTGGGTGGTAAAGCTGAAAATTCATATTTAAGGCGTTACAGAACATTTATGACGTTTAAATCGATTTGTTGGATTTTTTTTTTTTCTTTCGAAAACGAATTAAATGATTTTGATGCTGTTTTTCTCAAAGGATGGAGTTTTATCTTTATAAAAATAGAATAACAAGACTTAAATGCCGAATTTTACAAATTTCTACACCTGATTAGAACAGTGAGGTCTTAAGTTAGTTGTATACACACTATTCGGCTACTATCTCGCGGTCGAATCCCGGCTGTGGTAGAATGAATATTTATTCTGTTATTTTTTGCTGTGGGGTTGTCCTGGGGTAGAAGGACCCTCCTAGGGCACCCTCCTAGCCGCTTTGAAGTGGGTACCTAATAATTGACTAAAACGGTGGTCTAGAAAGAACATTGACTATATTAAACCTAAGGGTCTTCATTCATAAGTTGTGGAGGTATAGTTTTTTTTAAATCCTTTTTAATTTTTAATGATAGAGTTTTGTTGACCGTTGAGAAATTAGATGAGGAAGATGGTTGGGGGTGCGGTCATAAATTAAAAACACACATTTAAAATAAGTGTTATTTTAATTATGTGCCGACGTTTCGGCCTACAATGTGGGCCTTCATCAGGGCTAAAAGAAACAAGATAACAACCAATGTAATTATAGACTTAATAATGCGTTAGGTATATAATAATAATATGACAGTAATAAATTATGGGAACATAAATAATATTAAATGTAAAATGATAATAAGATGACAATTTATTTTACATTTAATATTATTTATGTTCCCATAATTTATTACTGTCATATTATTATTATATACCTAACGCATTATTAAGTCTATAATTACATTGGTTGTTATCTTGTTTCTTTTAGCCCTGATGAAGGCCCACATTGTAGGCCAAAACGTCGGCACATAATTAAAATAACACTTATTTTAAATGTGTGTTTTTAATTTATGACCGCACCCCCAACCATCTTCCTCATCTTTTTAATTTTTAATTGAGCGATTGTCTGCTATTGTTTGGAGTAGTACGACATGTTTAAATATTAACTATGAAAGAATTTGATAATTAAAAAAAAAAGATGAATAAATTACTAGATTATAAAACTTGTCTGGGAATAAAAAAAAATTCCTTAAATTTAATTGAGGTTGAAAAAGAGAAGCGCATAATGTATACTATTAGAGCATAGATTTTAACCTAATGAAGTCCCTTTCATTGAGGATTTTATAGTCAGCTGTAGAAATTATCGTAGGTAGAAATAGTCGGGAGTCAGTTGTTTTTTAAATGTTTTAATTTTGCCGACGTTTCGGCTCATACTTGTGAGCCATCATCAGGGCATTACTGAGCTATAAATTCAAGCATAAATTCACTTTATGAAAGCGTATTCTTTGACATGGCTCAGTAATGCCCTGATGATGGCTCACAAGTTTGAGCCGAAATGTCGGCAAAATTAAAATATTAAATAAAACGATTCACTCCCGATTATTTATACCAACGAAATTCCATTTAGTTTGGAAAATACATGGAAAATGGGCCATAATTTTTCTCTTCTTATTTTATTTTTTATTTAATTTTTTGAATAGAAAATATTACTGAATTCGATTGTTTGTTTTATTTTTTTCCTTTTATAAATATTGCAGAGCCTGTATTGTTCATGTATATATGCATTCCTTCCCTCGCTGTTCGACCTTTATCCTGACATTTTTGGATTGAGCGGTGCTAGCAAGGCCGCGTCGCTTATGTTTATCTTACTTTGTTTTTTTTTTATTTTTTTTTCTATGTTATCTTTTCGTCGAATTTACATTTTCGGTACGCAGTTGAAATTATTTATTTTTAGAATTCTAAAATCCAACCGATATATAAGAATTAATATATTCTAAATAATTTTATAGTCAGTAACTTCATGAATTAATGCGATACGTGTGTAAATTAATAAATTATATTAATTATTGAGTTTTAGGTTAAGGAATAATTTATTATGAATAAACGCAGGCTGCTCTACCACATATTTGTTAAAAGAACTACGTTTGTTTTGCCATCTATATAGTATTTGATATTCTATATAGTTTAAAAGAGCGGCGTGGTTTTAGTTGACAGATCCTCAGAATACTATTATCTGGGTTCGTCGATTCCTGGAAATAGTAAAATATTTATTTACTCAGTTAATTCCGTCGTTAGGCGACCCTGGGAGTAGGGACATCCTCCTGCGGCACAACTAGCCTCTATAAAGGGGGTACCTTAATATTTGTTGGCATAAAAAGAGTACGAACTCTTAATGCACTGAAACATAGACCTCATGGGTTTTAGAGGTACAAGTTTTTTTTTTTAGGTAGGAGGTACAAGACTCACCCAGAACTGCACGCTTCTCAATTATTACTTCCATAGCGTGCAGTTTTGTGGTCCTTATATTTATATCCTTATATTTGGGGTCCTTATAGCATTGAGAGGTCGGCGTGGTTTTGTGAAGAGACTTTATAGTCTACTACCTCCACTACTACTAGCTAAGTCTTGGGTTCGAACCCCAGCTGTAGCAGGATAATTATTTATTCTGTATTTTTAGCTGTGGGACTACCCTGGGGTTGGGAGACCTTCTTGGAGTACATCTAGCTTATATGAAGTGAGTACCCGAAAATTGGGGAAAAACCTGACGGCTGAACGTGGTTAAGGCCTAATCACCTCATTGAACGGTCCTTGGCCATAAAACATTACGAATCTCTATAAGTACTCGAACAAGACTGTCCATGGGTTGTAGAGGTATACAGTTTTTTTTTTTTTGGGGGGGGAGGGGTTAAAAAAATATTTTTATATATTATAGTATAGATTTGTTATAAATAGGTTGCAAATACAATGTTGAAAGTTACTTATCATTCAGTAACATCGCTGCAACTCGCTCTAATCACTTCCTTGCACGACTGTTCCTCAAGAATAACGGTGTGTATCAGATATGAACTAAATCCAACACTCTTCATGGATTTTATAGTATTTTTTGTTGAGATTGCTGGAAATGTTGGAAACCATTGTTTCACTTGTAAAAAAATTATATATTTAATCCTTACCATTTCATATTGTTTTAAAGATAATGTATATATTATATTTAAAATAGGTCTTTAACAGCAGCTAATGTTATAAAAGGCAAAAACATTCTATGAAAAATAGACCGCATCTGACCGTAAATATCGTATTGCAAAGGACTTGGTAATGCGAGTTGCTAAGACCTGGCATTGACAAATTACAGCTGTCGGTGGAGCCATCGTTATTGGCGGCGGGTGGGCTGTCCTTATGTACTTATCTTCAACTTTTCAAACATTTATTTAAACAAAAATTCGTTTAATAAATAATTTTTAACGAATTGCCGAAACATTTTGAAAAAAATAATGTTTATGGAAAGTAACTTTGGTCTATGTTATTATAGGTTAGGGACTGTTGAGCAGACCAAGGGCAGCCTCATGCGCCTGTTGAGCCGATGGAATAATAATAATAATAATAATATTATAACTATCATATTAGTGTTATAGAGTAAAAGCTCTTACTTGGTATGCGATACGTTAGATTTTCTATATTTATAAGAAAATACAACATATAAACCCTTTAAGTCACACAATCAGGTACAACTTTTTTTCTTATTTGTTTTCAAAGTTTGTTCAGAGTTATTTGTAAGAGAGGTTAGTAATGTTTGTTTTTTATCCATTTAACGTCCTAAACGGACGATGCTACAGTGAGAGTCCTAAATTTTGTCTATCCAGGTTTAATTAGAATAGGGATCTTTAATGAGTAACTTTCATCTCACTGGCTTCATTTTATGTTTCATACGAAGAACGCCATAACCAAGGATTTTTTACTCCCTTTAAACACTCCACGAGTCGTCTGCCAGATTTAAACGTGCGACCTTGGGCATAGAAGGCTGTTATGCTAGCCACTAAACCGTTGGTGGCCCTTTTTGTATAGTATTTGAACTCTCCTAGGGTTCACCTCTAGGAAAACCTCATTTGATTATTTATTTAACGCCAATCTATGCTACTATGGCTAATCGGACGATGCTACAGTGGGAGTCCTAAATTTTGCCTATCCAGGTTTTATTAGGATAGAGGTCTTTAACGAGTACCTGACATCGCACTGGGTCGGGATCACTTGTTTACTTTCCATTTGAAGGCAGCCATAACTAGGTATGTTTTACTCCAATTAAATAATCCTAGAAACTACTTGCGAGTTCGAAACCGTGACCTTGGGCATAGAAGGCTGTTATGATAGCCATTATACTACAGATGACTCTGAGAGAAACCTTGGTGGGTTCCTGAAAATTCGTTTAGTACTCCTTAACTACTTAACCCAGGACACTATTTTTTTTTTTTAATATATAACTATTAATCGTTCCTCGTTGTTATGTTTATTATAATATTAAATAATGACGAATGATTATTATTATTATTAAATTTTTAGTCACTTATATTTCATCGTACCTATTTAAAACATATCGCCAATGCTTTGTAGATCCTAGATTTTTATTCTGCGTATTCACGATTGCTAAGCTTCGACTTATTGATAATTTGAGTCTAATATATTTGTTTCCCGAAATCGCTAAATAAATAAATATATAAGTGTTGTATATACTCCTTTATTTGTTAGTATAGTTTTTATTCATTTAATGGTTTTGATAATTGTAATACAGCCTGTTCAAACTGAAAGTGAGTCGGCCTGGAAAAGGGTTCGATGTCCGCCATCTCATGTTTGTTCAGTAATTTGCCATTATAGGGGGTTATAAAGCCGTTCATTATAAACGTTGAGTTTGCTTAGGAACTGTATAATGCTTGTCAGATGTGTGCACACCCCATTAGTTTTCTATTGCTGTCTCATTCCTTTACTGTTTTTTTTTTCTTTAACTATTTTATTATATATAGAGTTATATAATTTTAATACTCTCCACCCTAGAAATGATATAACTGTACTAGAAACAATATTGATGCCCCGAGAGAATGGAATCGGTTTTGCGAACGTCGAGGAATGTGATATGTTGATAAGGAGATGCGATCCGGAGTGCAGTAGCTAGCTAGTACTGATAGCACGGTATCTCTTTTTTCTGATGTTTTATCTCCATCTGTCGGTCTTTGTCATCTCATCTCTTCACTTCTCTTGCTCAGCTCTGCTTGCATTGATTGTTCTGGAATGTATTCAGGTTGTTTATTATTGCACACTTATGGAAATCCATCGATTAAGCTTAGGACGGATCCAAAAAATATTATTGTGCTTTATTAAATGAAAAACTTCTTAATTATCCTGGGACTTAAGTATCTTAAGAATAAAATAAAGATACAGAATTGATGACGGGACTGGACTGTGCGAAACAACGTCTTATATATATGGAGCTTAGTCGGCCTGTCTAGGAACCGGGAGGTGAACTATTGGGTTGATGCAAAATTAATGCAGGTTTTTAGTAGGTATTGTAAATACGCCATATCTTTACTTTAACCATATATATTTAATCAAAATAATTTCCATCTGAATCAATGCACTTTTGCCAACGTTCAACAAGCTTTCTTATTCCACCAGAAAAAAAATCCGAATCCCTGGACTCAATGAAATCACGAAAAGAATTTTCAAGATCGTCCTGGTTTTGAAAATTTTTCTCCCTCAAAAAGTTGTCCAGATGCCTGAAAAAGTGGAAGTCTGTAGGAGAGAGGTCAGGTGAATAAGGCGGATGTTGGAGAACTTCGTAGCCCAACTCGTGCAGTCGTCGAAGCGTTGGTTGTGCAACGTGTGGTCTGGCGTTATCGTGGAGCAGGATCGGCCCCTTCCGATTCATCAATGCTGGGCAAAGACGTTGCAATTTTTGAGTTCCGAGTTCCGCCGCCATTTCTCGTGTGGTTTTGGTTGGGTCTTCTTCCACTTTTGACCTCAGCTGGTCGTTGTCCAGAGCAAGATGACGGCCCCGACCTTCCTTGTCTTCGAGGTCGAAATCTCCTCTGCGAAACTTCTGGAACCAACGCTGCACCGTGCACTCATTAATAGCCCCCTGACCCCACACTTCATTAATATTACGAGCCGTTTGCGCAGCGCTGCGCCCTAATTTAAATTCGTAAAAATAAATTTGACGAAAATCGCACTTTGACATTTTCGATTCAAGACCTTTGAACACACTGAACAAAACGATTTTACTAAACAAATTCATTGTGAAAAGAGAGGGTATTAGATAAGGTTTGTTTTGGTATAATAATGATCAATGTTAGGATTAGCTTTGTTTACACAATTGGAATTAAAATTTTGCAATAGAGGAAACCTGCATTAATTTTGCATCAACCCAATATCTTCGGAGGCTGAAGTATGGACTAGGGGTGGGCATAATCGAATGATCGTCATAATCGGATGATCGGACTTCGATGATTTAAATAATCGAATGATTAATATGCATTTTAAGAGGCAATATGCCACAATTCCGTCTCTATGATGGCTGGGCTGGCTGGGCCTAGGTGGAATTATGCATATAATTTATGTGATGAGGAAAAAAAAAAAAAAAAAATCGTTCGATTATCCCAGCTCCTTATAATCCCTCGATTATCGTTAAACAATTCAGTTCGAATGATCATTCGTTTCTTCAAACCGTTTAATCCGATAATCGATTAATTCGAATGATTGAAATAATCGAATCATCCGATAATCGTCATTCGATTATGCCCACCCCTAGTATGGACCTTCGAAGCCATAAAAAAAACAAAAAACATTCTTTAGTAACGAAGCGGCGGTGTCGCTCACGAATTCAGTTACTGTTAAAACTTGGAATAATAATAAAGCATACCGTTGTTTCATTCGTGGGTCATACCCTGGGGTAGGGCGATTGTTCTAGAGCTCACCCAGACTTTGAAAGGTATCCAAAATTTCAGTTAAATCCTCGCGATTGAACGTTATCTAGGTTTAATCACATTCACACAAAACCGTTGTCCAATACGAATCTCATAATATACTTTATGATCCTTGATGAGCCGTAGAGGTGCAGGTTTGTATATACACAGGCACTGCTTTATCTAGGTTATCTTAATAGCATAATATAGACCCGGGATCCATTAAAGCAGGGACAAACACTCGATGACGAGCTACCTAAATCCTATCAACAGCTTTTGCTGCTAGCTCCCGCACTTCAGTGTGCTGATAATATTGTTGTCTTTGCCGATAATAACCTGATTGTTGTTGCACTAACCGATTTTCTGATGGACCTAGTTAGTTATTTCGGTTTACCCGTTTTGTTTTGGTTTATTATTTAATTAACGTTCATGTTTTTTCTATTATGATTGATTATTTGAAGATCAAAAAACGCCAAAAAAAGGGGTAATGCGTGGTTGGAGGAAAGGAAGCGCAAACATGCGGAGCTCATGAGGGAAGTATGGAAAAGAAGGAAGTTGAGGACGAAAACATGATATTCGCGTGGTCTTTAAGGCCTTTTCGCGCCCAAAAAAAAAAAAAAAAAAAAAAAAAAAAAAAATATTACTAGTTGAGCGTTTAGAGTTAAACGATGAAATTAGTTCGTGTGGCGGTCTGTAAAAAAACAAACAACGAAATAGTTTCAACTATTTGTTGTCTATTTTTTATACTACACTACTCTCTTAGTACTTCAGTACTTGGATCAATTCCCTCCTCAGATCCAATACTTCCTTTCCGAGTCTAATCCTAAATGGTCACCCAATCACCTTTAGCTCCTCTGTCAAAATCCTTGGTATCAAACCCTTTCTTGAAAATCCCATATTGCCCATATTTCCCGACGAACGATAAGCACTCTTAAGTTTTTTTATCGCTGTCGGCATCTTCTCCCTCTTCCCACCCGTAAGCTTCTCGTCCCCTCATTAATATTCCCCCACTTCGATTATTGATGTGTGGTATATGGTGGCCTCCCAAAGGTGCTCGAGGACAGACTCAAGCATATCATGAACATGTTCATAAGATTTATCTTCGGTACCTCAAAGAGGTCTCCAGTGACCCACTTATAAAGCGAGTTGAAGTGGCTCCTACCTGCTATACGAAGGAAATATTTTCTAGGATCATACCTTTACCAAATCATTAACTCCCAGTACCCTCCATACATTCACAGCATCCTTAAATTTAAATCCTCAGTCCACTCTCTTGATACTAGATCCCGCCATTCAGACCTTTACATTCGCACCCATAGAACTAAATCGTTTGATCTCTCCTTTTATATCCGTTCTGCAACCCTCTGGAATTCCCTACCTACTCATATTCGCCATGCTTCTTCCTCTCTCTCATTCAAATCTCACCTTTTTCAACATCTTTTGGCATCCCAAATAGATGCACAACAAATGTGAATCTACAACTGACTTATTTTAATTTCAATACAAGTTATAATTATCTATTTTACCCTAACCATAGCAGTGTGAAATAATTAGATTTCTCTTCTTTCTTTCCTTATTTTTTGTTGTGTGTTTATTATCCATAGTTTTTGTAAATGAATGTATATAAGTCTGGGTAGTGTTTAATTTTTCTTTTTTGCTCATTTGTAAATAAAAATTAATTTCATTGTTTTCTTTACCAGATATCTACTGTTCATTTTTGTTATTTTTAAGGGACATAGTCCCAAAATAAAGTTTTATTATTATTATTATTATTACTCGAATGTCTTATTTAAATTAACAGATCCTTGGGCTATCGTCTTATCAGTTTCTTTTAAGAGTTAATCAGAAATACGTGGGGATGAGGCGTTACGTTAAGTTTTGGAATTAACAGAGGTATATCAGTTTCGAAAAGAAATGGGATATTGAGGTCTGTATGTATTTATTTATATGTTACTGAGGAGCATTTAGAATTTTCGAAAGCATTTTGGATTGCAAGAAATTGCTGTGGGAGGAATTCGATATTATAGTTGAGTCCCAAACCTGATAGACGGGACTATATATAAATTTTTCGTAGTATGGTAATAGTTTTGGTCGTTAGTTAAGTGAGGGTTGTAGTTGTCGCCTACATCTGTGTCGCTATCTTTGGGTAGTTTCTTGTTGTTTCAATCGTGTATGACTCCACATAAGACGCTTGACTAGATGGAGTCCTAGGTGGCGGGTCTGTTCAATAGCAATATCAGAAAAGTTTTAAAAATTCAGCTCAAGTTAACAAAGCCCCTGATGTTCTTTATAAAGCCCAGAATTTTAAAGATTTCCATTTATTCTTCACAATGTCTTAATAACGCTTTCTAACCCCGTTATTTATTCATGGGTGGATGTTTTTAACTTTTTTCAGCATTATATTATAAAATACATATTTATGATTAATATAAAAGTTGCAAATTAAATCCAGAGATAATGATTTGCATTATTAATTGTCACTGCTGTAAAAAACGGCCAGAACTGATTCCATCTCCGATATTTATAATGTTTAAAATATATTTAAAAATTATTGTTTTATTTTTTAATTATAAAAGAAAAATTGGTTGTATATTTAAGTAATTTAATTCTTAAGATCTAGAACACCTTCTAGATCCTTGAGATACCAATTTACTAATTAATACATTCAAAAATATAGCACTGCATATTTCTTTATATATTATTAAATAAATATTAAATTATTATTTAATATTAAATAAATTTATATAAGTTTGTCTCATCTAGTTCTCTATTTTAACTTCGTGTCTCATTAGATCTTGTATCTACTACCATTGTTCATTACCGTAATTAATTTCATTTTCATGTTTTAATTAAAGAGGGGGTAAATTAATATTACTCAAGGGTGGCCATACGTACACACGTGGCAAAATGCAATTGTTTCAATGAAAATGTTATTAACTATAAGAAGTCAAAAAATTACCTGTGAAGTAGTGGGTAACATAACAGCCTTCCATAGAAGGCCGCCGTGAGTTAAAACCCAGCTGATGGCCTTAGGATTTTTTAAAATACGTTAATATTTACGCCGTCCATCGGAATGAGTGTAATATGTTGGTCCCGAGCCTATAAAAAATATATATATATATATATATATATATATATATATATATATATATATATATATATATATGTATCGTGATTTATATATATATATATATTCACAAAATTATGTGGAAATTCTTTAAGAATATAAAAAGGACAAGGTAGGTTTTAATTGAGTGTTGTAGAAAAAAGTAGGTTTAATTTTTAAGTAAAAATGTAAAAGTGAGTACGGCGTGGTGTATTGGATAGAGCACCTCCGGGTCATGGGTTCGAATCCCTGCTAAGACGGAATATTATTTATTCTGTTAATTCAGCTGGGGATGACCCTAGTGTTTGGAGACCATCCTGGGACAGACCCTGTCTCTTTAAAGTGGGTATCCAAATTGGGGGAAAAAAACTGGCGACTGAGCGGAATCAAAGCTTAATCACCTCATTGCACGGCCGTTGTATTGTTACGGGTCGTATAGGCACTTTTTTTTTTTTGTTATTGTAAAATGTAAAATGTTCATACAACTGTTAAGAAGTTCTATAGGGTTTTTCATTAGATTTTAAGATGTTAAAATAAGATGAAATATAAAACTCCTTCGTTTCTGTCCTTGCGATGTTTCTGGTCATTTTATATTTATTTTTCATAAAAAAAAATTTTCTGTACAGCATTAAAAAAATTAAACTCTAAACAGTAAGCTATAGGAATTGTCTGTATCTTCACATAGATATTATCCTAAATTAAGATATGTTATTTTTTTAAACGTATTATGATTATTTCTTATTCCTCTGAACTCAGGCCTTCATCTCTCAGGGTCATTCTGTAAGGGAGAATTCCGAATTGAAAACATTCAAATCAACATAAAAATCCATGCTTATGTTAATCATAAAAAACATGTTTTTCGTTCGTGTGAGATTTTAATTCACAGAATCCTTCAATATAAATAATGTTGTTCCTGATGGAAAGGTTATTCAAAAGGTTATTGTAAATATTTTCAAAGTTTCACTACTGTTGAGGTAGGATTTGTTTATGGATAGTATTTTTGTTAATTTTATGGAGTCGTTATTTAACTATTTTCCGTATAATCAGTAACTGATAATATAGGTTTCCTGGATGGTTTGGTCGAGAACGGCAAAGCCTGAGGAATACTTGATGAGAACTATTTAGGATGTAGAGACAGGTTGTTGCAATTTGCATATCGTCCCAAGCTGGTCATTACCTCTACCTCTGCCATGGTTCATCAGCTACACTGTCATTAGAATTTACCTTTTCTGCGGTATTTTAATCGGTACAGTGGATTATTTTACATGAATCAGTTTGAAATTTAAAACATAAAATCTGGTGCCGGCAACACACGACTTCTTTAATTTACTTCGGTTGATAAAATAAATTTAAGGGCTATAAAATAAAGTTGGATTTGAAAAATGATTAAAGAATTATATCCAGTTTCATTGGGAACATATGATTTAGATTAAATAATAGAACAATATAAAATTGTTTGTTTGTTTATTTATTTAACGTCACTTTATGCTACTGTGGCTAATCGGACGATGCTGCTGTGGTAATCCTAAATTTTGCCTATCCAGGTTTAATTAGGATAGGGATCTTTAACGAGTACGTCTGGCATCGCACTAGCTCAAAACCACAGAACGGTATAACTAAGAATTGTTTACTCCTATTAAAAAAATCCAAGGGCCACCTGTGGGTTTGAACCCGTGACTTTTGGCTGAGGAGGCTGTTATGCTAGCCACCCAGCTACAGGTAACCTCATAAAAAATGTTATATATAATAATCACTTAAATTTATTCCTTATTTGTTACTTTACATTGCCTTCAATTTTATATACAACTTTGTGTATAACATTTTTATCTCATATTTTCACCTTTTTAACTGTATCTATTCTTAAATTTATATTTAAAAAAAAAAAAAATCCTAAACAAATATTTGTGCTCTATTGTTTTTTTAGTTGGTTATTAAATTCATTCACTTGTATAAGCTGTTTATATCAAAGCTAATAAGATGATATGATAAATTTTTAGTTATCTACATAATTAAAGGTACTTAAGAGGATAAAAATAAAATCATACGTACACTCATTATGTTATTTTACATTTTTTTGTAAATGAAAGTTTTATTATTATATATATTCCGACAACTTATCTATTATTTCGATGGTAGATAGTTATATACATGCTTTACCGTCGTTTCGACCCAGATTATAGGTCTTCATCAGGCTACCTCGAGGTACAGCTAATATTTAATTACTTGAGTCATTAACTTACAGATGCGTGGTCACGGTTTCGAACCCGGTGGTAGTCTCTAGAAGTTTTTAAATAGAGTGGAATATAGATGGCTATGCCGTCCTTCGGCGAAGACGTAGAATGGTTGTCACGAGACCCTGCGGTATTAGGTACTCGTTTAAAATCCCTATCCTTATTAAACTGGGATAGGCAAAGTTTCTTAATAACCACAGTTGTATAAAAGTGACGTTAAATAAATAAACAAACACTCAGTCCATATTCCTTCTAAATTTCCCAAAGTAATTTTAATATTTTATTATAATCCTCAATTTAGTTTTGCGGTATCGTTGCATTGATATTACGTAATTAATCTATATAAATAATGTCTATGGAAAATCTCTGATATTAGTGAATGAACTACAATTATAGATAAAGAATGATAAATTAGAATTGTTTGCTTTATCTTAATTGATGTTCGTATTAAAATGTCATTAGTATACTTCCGTTGATGTTTTCTATTCTTCTTTAACACGCTAATATAATATCAACAAAATACAATCTAAAATTAGCTTGTATATAACTATGAAGATATATGTATTTATTTATTTTATTAATTAATATCGTATGCTCTGTGAATAGAGCAAGCCAATGTTTTGTTATGTTTTTAATTAACACATTTTACTAGCTATAAATTGAAAATTGTGTTTATCAGAATTGCTGTCCGTGAAAATGAGATAAAAAAAAAATAATTATTTTATGTATTTTCCAGGCAACAAATGTTTAATAAGCTATTGCATTAATAAATAATTGATATAAAGTTGATATGCGAATATAATATCGTATAAAAATACTATAAATATGTAATAAAAATAATAAAAGATGGACAACAAATTATATATACTGCATACCGTTGGTCATGAGAGTGGAGAGCCGTAGATAGCATGCGACGTATACACTTATACAGCTGCTATATATACATATATATGAAGATATACACACTATATATATAAAGATATACACTCAGTGACAGATGTACACCGCAGCAGTGGGCTGCCTCACACCGACTGATCCACGCTTCTCTCCCTCCACAGTCCCTGTCTTTAGCCCCACCACTATCCGATCCAAGTTCTTCAGGGAAGTCATTTCGTGGTTGAAAAACTTAGCAATTTTTTTTTTTATATGTATTAAGTAAATCTCTTCTCTGTTAATATATTATATTCAAATATAACATATTACAAAAATGTGTGTGCAACACACTATTTTCACTTACCTCTGTTGAAATCAATTTAAGAACTTTTAAATACAGTTAAGGCGGCGATCGATACACGGTGAGAAATAGGGTATGTGTAGGTGAGGTGAAATGGCGATATTCACATCGTTGAGCGCGCTGGAAAATTGGTGGAAGTAAATATCGTGATAGTTGTTTTACTGTATCACACTTTCATCTACTTTCCATAACGATAATTAATAAAAATATCATTTTTTACATTATTTTGGTCAAACTTTAACTAAAAATAGTTTATTTATGTTCATATATATTTAATTGTATTTCTAGATTCTAAAACCATTATTAAATAATATGTATATTTTCACTGTTTGGATATTACATTTTAATTTTATAATTATTTATTAGAAATTATATTATATATATTTTTGTATTATAGTTTGAGATTCATAATTTTTTTTTTTTTTTTTTTTTTTTTTTGCGTTGAAATTCGAAATAGAAATAGAAAATGTTGAATGTGATTTTATAAAGCAATGTTGCTGTCATAGGTGGCGTGCATGTTCCCATCACTTGTGTTGTTGACGTTTGTAGTTAGTCAGTAAATAAATTTGTATAAAAATATCGAAAACATTTTTAGACATTACTCTTATTATTATTAAAACAAGATGACACCAATTGAACATTCATCTTTACATAAGAACTTGGTAACCTAAACAGAACTAACCAACCTTTTCAACAACTTTCTTGAATAATCAGCTGTTCACACATCCGCCATTTTGCCGAGTACTGTTTCGTACTCTCACCGTATACACGCGCAAATTTTTACTCTCACGCAGTTTTCACCACCCTCTAGTCTCACGAGAGTACTTTCACCTCACCTACACATACCCTATCTCTCACCGTGTATCGCCGCCTTTAGAGACGAAATAAAAAATGTTAAAGAATTACATTGAGTGTAGAAAGAAACATGTTTTTCATTAAATTATCTATGATATTATTACTATCTACAATATCGCTTACAAGGAGAGGATCCTAAATGTGTCTCGACGATTTTAATAATTTTTTTTTTTTTTTTTTTTTTTTTTGTGAACGATTAGCATCTGCAAAATATCAGGGGCCAACCAGGAGTCGCGTAAAAAAAAATAGAAAATTTGTGCGAGAAAAAATGTTATGTAAAATGCTCTAGCAAAGTTGAAAAAATAATTTTGGCAAATTTGCTATTTCAATCAATCCTATTTCAAAGCGGAGTAATGAGTTAAAATAAGCCATTAAATTGTTAAAGTTTTATACTCGTTTATAAAATTGTAATTAAAGTTATAATAAACTTTTTACTTTCACTTACTATTGTAGATTTTACTTTTATACTTTTGTGAATACAGTTGTAAATATCTCTATAATAAATGGAAATAAAAAAAAGCTTTTAAACTCTCTGGTCTTGCCTCAAACTTATTATTTTATACATTCATTACTTTTCTTTCGTTATTTATTTTTTACTTTCACTTACCTATACATGAAATATAGAGTAGGGGAAAGTATTGTACACGTTTTAGGGTCCCCTGAGTCCAAATAACCAAGTCCCGCAAAAAGGTCAGGGTGTGTGTGTGTGTGTGTGTGGTAACTCCCGGGTGGAAACGAAAATTCTTATAAAACTGAAATTTCATATTTAGGACAAATATACGCCCGAGACGTTACAAAACCTTTTTCATCAAAATGAGCTTACCAGAAGAGCCACTTTATACCATGAATTTTACACATTTTATCGATTTTCTCAAAAACGGTTCCGATGATTTTGATTAAACTCGCTATATCAATGTAAAATTTAACAGGTTTCATTTTGATTAAAATAGCCTGACAGGTTCTTACTGTACTTGAAAATTCTTTAATTTATTTTAAATAGTGAGACAAGTGAAAGTCGTTGTTGCCCGCACCAGATGTTTATCAATGCAAAAAAAAAAAATACAGTTATTTTTTTCGAATCTACAAAATTATAAACGTACTTCAGAGAAATAAAAATTAAAATATTGGCATTTAAGCTGTGCCAGACTATTTAAATCTAAATAAAAACCTACATTATATTAAAGCCCGATAAGTTTTATATCGATATAGTGAATTTAATTAAAATATTTATATACATAAATATACTAGAGAAAATCAATTGTAAAAAGGTGCAATATAGATTCCACATCTCTTGAAACGGGAACGACGGGAGATTATTTATAATAATGGATCAATATCTCTAGAATTGTTGCATCAAAATAAATAGTGACTTTGATGCTCTAGATTTCAACAAACGTTGGACTGAAAAGGATAATTACATAAAAAGAAGAAAAAAAAAAAGGCTTCTTAGATAGTTCTTAGCAAATAGTTTATTCTCTCTTTGGTAGATTGCCAAGGACAATTCATTAAGTAGTAACGATAAGGGGATTAAATAGGCGAAACTCGTCGCTATTAACTATCTATTTTAGTAGATAATTATGTCTCTATATTGTCTATTCTATTCCATTATGACATGTTTATCCAGCTATATTTCTGATAGTTATTTCACACGTTGGGGGGAGTAATCGATTACTGTTCTCCAGGTCTCGTGTTCAAACCCCAGCTGTAGCAGAGTAATTTATACTGTGTTTTCAGCTGTGAGACGACCCTGGGGTAGAGAGATCCTTCGGGGGCTCACCCAGCCTTCTTAAAGTAGTTACGTCAATATATCGAGAAATATGTTGGTTAGTTTCTTTGTGGTGTTCAATGACAGGAATAATTAATTTTTCCTTTTTATCTAGAGGTAAAACCATCCACATCCTTAAAAACAACCTTCATTCGTTGATCGGAAGGACCGATAGTAGAGAAACTAAGCAAGATGTTTTACGAAGTCCTTCCACACCGACTTTATTCGACAGACGTATTTCCATCTGTTCATGTACTCGAACAAATTCAAATTCCTGTTATATTCCCAGGTTTTCTGACTTTATTCATTAACGAAACCATAATTTTTTCATTTCTGTAATTGTAAAGCTCATAACACGTTGGAAAAAAATTGTATAGAAAAAAATCTGGTGCGGGCAACACACGACTTTCACTTACCTCCGTTTTTAAAATCAATGAAAGAATTTTCAAATACAGTTAGAGATAAAAATACGTAAAATTATTAAGGAATTAATCAAATTGAATTTATATAGAAACATGTGTTTTATTAAAAAATCAATTATATTATTATCTTAAATAATCAGTAAGTTTTATCTTCTTTTCATCACTCTCCAATAACATTTAAAAGCTTGTGTATGAGATGATAATTTTTCTAAAATCTTTAGGTTTCCAACGGTATATCATACATGTATATTACTGCTCTTATGTTCAAAAACGAAAAATTGCATTAAAAAAATATTTTTTCTGTTTTCTCCTCTAGTTGGGTATCGAATTTATTATTGAATCTACAAAATTAAAGGTACTTTAGGGGAAGAAAATATCGGCATTTAAGCCCTGTCAGACCATTTTTATCCAAATAAAACCTACATGATATTAAAGTCCATTGGATTTTAAATCGATATAGCGAGTTTAATCAAAATCGTCGGAACCGTTTTCGAGAAAATCGAAAAAAGGTGCAAAAAGCTTGGTATAAAGTGCCTCTTCTGATAAGCTCATTTTGATGAAAAAAGTTTTGTCACGTCTCGGGCGTATAGTTGTCTTAAATATGAAATTTCAGTTTCATATGACTTACCGTTTCCGCCCGGGAATTACCACACACACACAGACCTTTTTGCTTGACTTGGTTATTTGGACTCAGGGGACCCTAAATCGTGATGAGACAAATCTAAAATGTTTTCGAGATCAAAACACCGCGCATAAATTATTAACAACCATCTGTTAATTGTGCTATTGAAAAAAAAAAATTAAATTTATATAAAAAAGAAAAAAAATCATTGAAATTGGTTTAGAAATTACTGAGATAAAGAATTTTGAAATTAGCTTTGGCGATTGGCCATTTTTCTTAAATTATTTGTTGCTTTTTATATTTGTTAATTGCTAAACAGTTATATACCTTTATATATATAGCCATTTAGAAATAATAGTAAACATTTATACTGGAGTTCTGACACTGGTCAGATCCTCCACTCATGTACTGTATGTTTGTGGCTATTGTGACCTCACTCAGCCTCTACTGGCTGAGGCTAGTGATGCGGCTGAGAGAGAGACGCTGAGATCTCTTGGATTCCGCTTTTTTTGGGGTCCCCTTAGCAGTTGTATATATTTTATATAGTTACCATTGTTTGTATGATGCTTATTTATTTTCCAACTTTGTATTTCTCTCAATTATAGGTTGTTTGTTTTGTTTTTTTATTATTATTTTATTGTGTATGTATCTATACATGATTTTTTTTTCTATTTTATGTAATTTGACTTAAGCATTATTTTCTGTATATATTGTATGAATGTGGTCTCATATCACTATTACTATTGTTCATTCTGAAACAAATTGTAATATTTCTCAATAAATAAATATTAAAAAAAAAAAAAACGAAATAATAAACCATAGTGTAACGATTTTCAGCGTTTTTTTAATTTATTACTAGAAGTCAGCTATATGGTATAATGGACTGTATGATGATACCAAACCATGTTAAACATTTCGATTATCTTCTTCCAACTTGATGTTTTGGTTCAGCTAGCGTTGAACGACCCTCCATCTCCGTTTCTATCTCTATTTCTATCTGAACCCATCTATTCCGCAAATCGTGAAGTAGGATAATGAGACCATCTCATAGCATTGACCCGGGGCTAAGTAATAATGTTGGCTAAATGAAGACGGAGCCATTACGGCTAAGACACGAAACTCAATCTACTCCATTAGGGATATTGTCCTTATAATCTTGCTTTTTCTATTTTTTTATTTTTATTTATTTATTTTATTTTTTTGATAGGTCATCCATCATACGAGGAATTGTATTTTCTTTGATACTTAGTATTTGTAGGAATATTTTCCGTAGTTCATTAGTTGATTTGGAAAAGTACAGAGGCCTCACCCACGCCTACTAAGTTCCATCAAGTGATCACAGTTCTACCTCGAATAGCGCGTACACATTTGCCAAACGTTGGCAAACCCGAGAGAGGGTGCAATTCTTAGTATATGGCTTATATTCCTTTCGGTAAAATATTGAACAACGGTTAAGTGAAATTGGTAGACGTCAAGCTTTTTTAGACCTTTCTATTTCAATTATATTTCTCACAAGTTACAATGATACTAATATATTATTATTAACGCTGATGTGCCATTTTACGTAAATAAATTGGTTTGTAAACAGCTTGAAACCGAGGCAAATTATACCTTCTACTTCAGGCTCGTGTTTGTCTATAGTTATAGAATGAGACCTAACTAATAAATAATATAGAGTAATTATTAATAACTTCCTTTTCTATACCTGAGGGTGTCACCCATAAACCTAGAAAGGACAGGCCAAGTACCGACAAAGAACACATACCTGTACTTAGGACACAGAACCCAACATCTGGAAGTACTTCCTTTGTTGTGCCGCTTCCTGCCGCTTCCTCATCCCCTCTACAAAACCTTGCTATATATACCTTTTGATCCTCAAAACTCATCACTCTAGTTGTAACATTTACTTGTGTCACACTCATAGAAGGAGACCTCGGAATGTACACTTGTAGTCACCCTAACTCCTCAGCACAGTTTATTGTATTCTGAACATCTATTTTGTTCTGACAATAAAAGCAGTATTTTAATCCAAGCAGTTTATGCTTGGACATGGCTCAGTAATGCCCTGATGATGGCTCACAAGCTTGAGCCGAAACGTTGGCAAAATTAAAAACTTTTCAAAAATGACTGATTCCTGACTATTCCACCTATAACAGTATTTTAATATCTTCACTGTGTGTGAGTCATTAACTTATGAATGATAAACGCGTATGCCCACCAAAATGAACAAGGTTATACAAAGCATGGTCCACATATACTTTTTTTTTAATAGCAAAATCAGAAACACAGTAACTAAAATTCTAGATTTTCCAAGACTTGGCAAGCGTGTGTAAGCACTGTGACAACGTAATTATAATATATGTCTTGGTCTACCTCTGAAGCTATACAAAAGTCGTTTCAGTTCTTATTAACTTTTTTAAAATTCGTATATCACAAAAGATAACTACTTTACACTCCAAAATTCTAGTATAAGATTATTTATAATGATGTTAAAGCTCTGCAATTTTGTGTTGGATAAAAATTCAAATTCAGACCCCATCTTACATCAGACAAAAAAATGTAATACAATGCCTTATCTCCCAACACCTAAAGACACTGGATTATTGATTCGACAGGATAACTATATATACTGTTATTTCAGCCTTTGGGAAATTTTAGAGTATAGAGACCTTCCTGAGGTCTATAAAGTTGATATCCAAATATGTGGGGAAACCCTGACGGCTGAGCGTATCACGGCAAATCACCTGGCTCGGCCGCTGCTTACTTACTAAAAGAAACAGCCGATCTACTAAAAGAAAAAAAAAATACAAAAACTACTTCTTGTTATTGATATCCGGTACCCATGCAGTTATTAGGCCTTGGGCACGTCTGATATCCGCTGGCATATCATCAAGAAAACAATTTGGAATAATTGGCTGTTGTGCGGGCCCCCTCCAGGACCGGATGTAAACAGAAATAGAGGATTATAGAAGGGAGTTTAAGTCGTCCTTGGGGAATCCCTACTCCTTCCAGGACCTTCTTCGGTACTCTTCCTAAGGTTGGGTGGTCTTCCTTCAGGATGTTTTCTTTTCATCTATTTACAGTTCTTATAAGAAACCTTTGTCCTTGGTTCTAGCAATAAATGGATGATTAAATCAATCCTATTTATTCACAGGGATAGCTAAATATAATATGGTTTTAACCACCTGACTTGTGATTTTCGTATAAGATGAAATAAAAATGGTCATAAATAGTTTAGGCATTCCCAGCGGAATCGACAATTCACTAGTTAATTTTTTTGTCTTTATTTTTCAACAATCAAGGAACAAATAAAACAATATTGCAAAACAAATATTGCAACAGTACAGGCCTTTCCGAACTTACACTACCTTTGAGGTATTTCAAGTTGAACATTCCCAAGCCCACTGTATGTAGTGGTTCCAACTGCAGGCTTTTGCCTCACAACTCACTAGGCAATGAATTGTAAAAAGTATTTAGATATTTATGAGAAGATAATATTTATGAGTACGAGAAATTAAAATAAATTTTTATTAAGAGAAAATACATCTTCTGAATACATATACCATATACCAAATGCTGTGCCGAGTCGTTTTGGTGACTAGAAGTGTACATTCCCTCGTCTTCTTTTATGAGTTTGACTCAAGCAATGTAACAACAAGAGTGATTAGTTTTGAGGATCCGAGGGTAGGTAGAGCAAGGCATTGTAGGGGGGTAATGAGGAAGGCAGCAGAGGGCGGCAAAGGAAGTGTTATGATCGGTAATGCAGGTGTTGGGTATGGAGCCTCAAGTATAGGTGAGGGTTCCTTTGTCGGTCCTGACCAAGTCCGAGTTCATTGGGGGCTCGTGATTCAAGCATTTAAGGTAATGAGAGAGCCGATAGCCTCGGAAGGGGAGGTTCTGTTTAGATACTCTCCGACCTGAGCCTGTTTGTGGTGTAAGCCTCAGCTATGCAAAAAATCTGATTAAGGCGGTTGCTGGCTATAGAATCAGACTGTACTGGAGATATACTGGAAAGAAGCATCACTCTAAAATGTTCTTGGAGGGACCTTGCAAAGAGGTAAGCTGTTCTCTACTCTCAATGGACAGGATAGCTCTGTGGAGGGTGACAGGACTATACACAGGACGCTTAGCAAGCACCTTCACAATAAGGGGTTGGTGTCCTCACCAACTTGTTCTCTGCATAAAGGAAGATAAAACTATCTATCGTGCGATAAGTAGCTGTAAAGAGATAACTAGGATAAGGTTTTACCATTTTGGCTATGATAGTATTTCAGATCCTAAGTTGTGTGAACTGTTCAATCCTTACTGATGGAGTTTAGTTGACCGTTGAGAAATTAGTTAAGGAAGATGGTTGGGGGTTCGGTCATTATAGAGACACACATTAAAACATAGTGCTATGTTATTATGTGCCGACGTTTCGGTCTGCATTGTGGGCCGAAACGTCGGCACATAATTAAAATAGCTCTATGTTTTAATGTGTGTTTCTCTCCAATGACCGAACTCCCAACCATCTTCCTCATCAATCCTTACAGTTTGGTCATATTCACTAAGGTAATATTCCTGTATTAACGGGATAATGGACGGTGCACAATAACCCTACTTAAGGTTGCAGTGCAAAAGGAATAAGCCTAAAGAAAATGAACGAAAAAGAAAGATATATATATATATATTTATATATATATATACATACACACACACATAAAAACACACCTACGTGTGTGTGTGTGTATAAAAGCGTGATTGTGATTTGTGTATAACTGCATTTTACGAGAATCCCATTATTTTATGGCGCAGAAGACAAGTATGTTATTGGGTACTCACGATCAGCGGCTCTCAGTTCCTACGGTAACTGTAATGAGGGTGGCTATCCTTAGCATCCAATATGGCTCAATTATCCTACACTCGTGTGTCCTTCATTCCGCTTCCATTAGCAAATGACGGAGTTCCTGGCTGTTCGGCGACTGACGTACTCGCTGACCTGGATGAACCTTCGGCGTTATTTCGCCATTTTTGTCGAGCCACTATTTAGTGATTATTACATGAGAATTTGGTGCGCCAAGTACAGGTCTTTCACTTAGGTTTCTTGTTGGAATCAATTTCAAAAGTTTTATTGAACGGTTAAAGACAAATTTAAACATAGAAGTTATCTACAACGCTCATTTTTTTTATTTTTTTTTATTTTAATGGTAAAACATTTTTTATTCAGAAATGTCACATTTTGTCTCAATATGGACAATAATAATAATAATGCTTTTAGACCACATTCATACATTTAATACAAAACAAGAAAAACTACACAGGAAAATTACACATAATGGAAAATTATATTATATATTATAATATTATTATATTATATATATATATTATATTATATATATATATTCACCCACTTGTGGTGTGAAAAGCATGATCCGAGGGCTGACAGCGCCTTTCTCTCTCAGCCACGTCTGTGGAAGTTGAGTGAGGGAGAACTACAATCACTGAAGTTAATACGTTTATATTCCTCCACTATTATATTGGGTTCACCTGTGGGGTTGTGGCTGGCATAACAGCCTTCTATGCTAATGGTTGCTGGTTCAAACCTGGTAGATGGCTCTTAGGTTTTTTTAAAGAGAGTAAAAATAAAACGCGTTTATGCGGTCCTTCGGAGAGGGAGTAAAATGGTGAGTATACGTATCCTAATTAAACTGGATACGCAAAAGTTAGGGCTTCCGCTGTAACATGGTCTGATTAGCATACTCTTGTTTGTTTACATAGTTTGATTGAAAACCGCTTGATTTATTGATTTATCTCCTACTGATATTCTCATCCAAATTTATTTGGCAAACACTTTTTTTTTTTTTTTCTTTCTTTTGTTTGAAATCACTATCCTAATTAAACCTTTTGAGAAAAAATTAAGGACTCCCATTGTAGCATCATTCGGTTAGCCACACTAGCATAAAGGTGACGTTATATGAATAAACATAAAACAGGAATTCCAACCTGTTTCGAATCTGGAAACAGCCTCTTGTGATAATTTAGAATTCCTTTTCATTACTCTTTATTTTGTTATAAACATATTTATTAATTTTTACAACTGTAGTAGGAAATATTTTAAGTAAATGATATGGAAAAGTCATATAATGACATTAAATACATGTAGACACTACCCATTGCAGTACTACAACAATAATTCTAAATCAGAAGGTCCCGTTGCCATCTTCTTTTCAGACGCCTCAGAGGATTGTCGGGAATAAAAGAGAAAGCAATCATTGAAATTAGTAATGAGATGGAGTGGAAATGGAATCAGTCATGAAAGGAATGGTACCTGGTGCGGGCCAAGTCCATATGGAACAATAAGGTCTTTGACTTTATTCGTGACGAAGTAAGGAGCATTGTGGAGTTGACGAGGGATTTTGGATTCGATACGGAAAGAATTTGATAGTTTAATAGAGGCCCATAGTTTTCTCTGTATTCCCATATTAGCCTCATGATGCTCATGTAAATGAGCTTTTTGTAGTTAAGTTAGGTTTGAGTGTTTGTCCAGTACATGTTGAAGTAGTCCTGAACTCCGGGGAGCCCGTGGCTGAGTGGCTAGCGCGCTAGTCTCTCATGCTACAGGTTCTGAGTTCGAATCCCAGTCCTTGATAAATAGGGATTCACTCACCACCTCTCCCCCGGGTATGTGAGACCCGTCAGCCAAAGGCAGGCCACTCACAAAATTAGTCGTAGGGAGTGATGACCCTACACTTAAATTGGCATCGTGAAACGTGAGCCTACACGGCCTGTCGCGCCACGGAAAAAAAGTTCCGAACTCCGTGCAATTTTTTGTCGTTTTAGTCTTGTATAAGTACTCCAATTTAGACAGTTTTCCTAGAGTACCTATGTAATTATTGTTGTCGTTTTTTTCACAAAATTTACGTTTAACTTCAGGTTTTCTTGTTTAAGTTTTAAGAGAAAACAATGTTCCTAACTGTTAATCTCTTACCTTCGTTTTTGATCCTCTAGAAGAACAATTAAGGCAAGTTCAATTACTGCTTTGTCGTGTAAGATGTTTGTTTTGGGAACCTTCTTTAATACACTTGGCTAATTAGATTTTGTTGCACTTCTAAAGGCCCTCGCTGTAATTAAAATATAATTCCCTCCTTTTGGTCTAATTTTCATGAAGAAACCATTTCCCTTAATAAGTTTGCCCTTTCAGGTGGAAGAATGAACTTCACCCCTTTCGTTATAAAATGGGTTGTATCTTGTTATTCAGCCTATTTACGAAGCTTTTGGTTTGTATCCTTGTGAAAATGAGGTCATATTTTCCCTCCTAACCTAGATACTTCAATTAAAAGGAAATTATATATTTTTGCTTTCATTTCATCAAGAAAATTTTATACCACATTTATAATAATTCTTGTAAAAACATTTTTTTAAATTCTAACTGAGCATTATGAGCTTTTTTTTTTATCCTAAAAGCTTCATTTTTATTTTTTTCACTAAAGAGGAAATAAATAAACGAATTTTGCGGGGCTATCACCATTGATAACACGTTCAAAATGTGTTTGTAATTTTTATTATTTATTGGGTTGTTTCACATGAAATGTCCGTTTTTATAGTTTCTGAAATACTCGTACATAAAGGATTTTGCAGGTCTCTGTTGTTTTCTTTCGAATGTTTAATGAAACAGTTACTAATTCTCTACTTTTGTATTATAAACATTAGCTTCCCAATCAATTACCCACTTTTTAGTATACCTCCAAATATGAACATGAAAACACGCGATTTTCACGTAATATTTTTGTACGAGTTTAATAGAGAACGATGTCCTCAAACATAAAGCAGAAGGAGACCCCTACCGAACAGTTAAAGGACTCTCAGCACAACTACATGCAAGTGCCTCTACCGTTTCCAGACATTTAAAGTGTATTGGGAAAGTAAAAAAGCTCGATACATGGGTATATATTGGCAGCAAGACCCCATGTTTCAAAACATACCGTGCAAAAATTGAAAGAACTGGGCTACGAAGTTCTTCCGCACCCACCATATTCTCCCGTCTGTCTCCAACAGATTACCACCTGTACAGGAATTTAGACAGCTTCGTCAAAGGAAAACTTTTTGAAAAGGATGATCAAGTGATCAAGTTTTCAGATTTTTTTTTTACTTCAAAGCTCAGAGTTTTTCAGTTCGGGGATTGAAAAGTTGGTGTCACGTTGGGAAAAATGTGTAGAAAAAGAAGGTAAATACTTCGAATGAAATTATCTTGTTTTCTTATCGTATTTTTAATAAAAATCCTTAACTTCAAAACATTTTATGTGACACAACCCAATAATTTATGCAAATAAAATTGGAATTGGGAGGATGAGTGTCCTGTATATTTTCTGTTCCCAAGGTCACGGGTTATAACCTGAGAGTTTAATCGATTTCCTAATCGATGCTTATTTGTCAAACGACCGTATATTTTCGCATAGGACTCGTTATTCGTCCGGTACTAAAAGGGTTAAAACAACCAAACCATGTTTACCAATTAATTTTCATTACACAATACCTACAGATCGTTTCTTGTATTGTCAGTAAAGACGGACTACAAAATATTTGTTGACGGAAAGACCCTCGCAGTTAGGTCTTACGATTTTTAGCTTACAATATCCACTTTTCCCTCCAGGATATTACCTTTTTTTAGGGTCATCTTTTTTCTAATATATTTAGCCTCGCTTCGTCAACTTTAAAGTTTAGCGCTTAGATTTTTAGGGACATGGCGTACCTTTAAGCCGCCCTAATAAAGTGGGACTTAACCAGAACTCGAAGTTGGAGGGCGCTCAGCTTTATTTAGCAGTCTCCTAGATAAGCCCTACTTTAGACTGGATCTGGGTCACAACTGGAAACTAGACTGCCTCATATCTGATAGTCCCGAGCCGGGGTTTACCAACTTTTTTTCATTACTCCCTCCCTCCGACTTCTTTTAAGTTTAGAACTTGGCTGAGAAAGGAGAGTGTTTAACTTTGATTCTTCCAAAGCCTTCATTAATCTTATATGTTTATAATTTATCAGACTTCCAGAAGTTAGATTTTTTTTTTCCTTTTCAGTAAAAAGTTTCATGAATGTAAATGAATCACTATCTCCCATGATATTGTCACAGTTCATGCGGATTTTTCTATTTCGAGTTTTTTAGGAACTCCCAATCAGGAGGAAGTTTTAAATTATGCATTAATATGTTTTTTAAACATATTTATTGATATTTACAACTGTATTAAATAAAAATACATCTAGAAAATGTGATGGTAATTTCTAAGACTGTCATGAAATACATGTAGAGACACTACCCAGTGGCATCACTCTAAAAACATTCTAAACTAGAAGGTCCCGTGGCCATCTTCTTTTCAGACGCCTCGAACGATTATCAGGGATTGAAGAGGAAGCAAGGGTTAAAACTAATGGATTGTTGTGGGAATGGAGTTTTTCATGGAAGGAATGGTACCTGGTTCGGGCTAAGTCAGCAACATATGGAATATTAAGGTCTTTATGAATGAGTGTGTTTGTGACAAAAAAAGGAGCATTGAGGAATTTCCGAAGGATTTTGGATTGTAAGGATTGGATACGAGAGGAATTCGATGGTTTAGTAGAGCCCCATTGATTACTCCGTAAGTCCATATCGGTCTTATGATAGTCATATAAATGAGTCTTTTGTAATTAAGTGGAAGGTTAGAGCGTTTGTCCTGTAAGTATTGATGCATTAATATAAATTTATTAACATAAAATAGCAAAAGTTCAAAAAAGAAAAATTTGTAATTGATAGAATGTTAATAGAAGATTGTACGTACGAAATATGAGCAAACATTTTCATAGAAACTATAGTAATTCTATATATTGGTAAGAGCCCAAACCTGCTGTTCTATCCGAGACAAGGATTCGAACCTCAGCTGAGGCAGAATTATTTATTCTGTTACATCAACCGTGGAGCTACCCTGAAAAATGGATTCTCTGTGGCATCACCAGCCTCTATAAAGTGTGTACCGGAAATTTGGGAAAAATCTGGCGGCTGAGAGTGATGTAGGTCTAACACCTCTTTGCCATGGCCGCTGCCATGAAACAGTATGAATTTCTATAAGTTCTGAACCTAAGAGCCTTCATGGGTTGTTGAGGTACAGGTTTTTTTCTTCATCTTTAGACCTGTTAACCATTTTAATTACCACATGATATCTTGTTCATAACATATATCATATAGACACGTATAACTATGTACGCGAAATATAATTTTACTCTGTAATACTGTCTTGCCCCTGCTGAATGGTTACAGATTTATATCGAATAAATTAAAATTCTATTCAAACATTTAAAAACGATATTTCGATCACACAGCCCTCAGTTACTTCCCTACCTTATTTTATTAAGTCATTGAGCACTAAGAAACGTGTATTTTTGTTGAAAACTTGGATTCTGAAATTTTCTAGATCGCAATAATTTCGCATCGCTATATTCGATTTAAATCGAAAAGCTTCCCTATGGTTATTAAATGAACTACAGAGAATCTAACTGTATTAATAAATATTTAGATGAGGAAGATGGTTAGGGGTGCGGTCATAAAATAGAAACACGCATTTAAAACAAGTGCTATTTTAATTATGTGCTGACGTTTCGGCCTACATTGTGGGTCTTTACCAGGGCTAAAAGAAACATGATGACAAAAGAATAAAATGACAAAGGAACCTTTTATTATTTTATTTATTTTTTTTAATATGAACATATTTAAAAAATATGTTCATATTTAAAAAAAAATTAAATTTTTAATTGTTCACATATGGTTCCTTTGTCATTTTTTCATTTGCTTAGTCTCTATATATTCTTATTGCAATATTATCATCTCAATTCTGTTTACTTCCAAACTGTACAACTATCATCTTATTAATTATTTTTATAAATGTCTTCCATACTTTATAACTATCAACTTAATTTTGTTTATTTTTATACTTCATAACTGTCATCTTATTATCATTTTACATTTAATTTTATTTGTTCCCATATTATATTACTGTCACCATATTATTATTATATACCTAACGCATTATTAAGTCTATAATTACATTGGTTATCTTGTTTCTTTTAGCCCTGATGAAGGCCCACAACGTAGGCCGAAACGTTGGCACATAATTAAAATAACACTTGTTTTAAATGTGTGTTTCTATTTTATGACCGCACCATCTTCATCATCTTATTTCCCAACGGTCAACAAAAACTCCACCATTAATAAATATATAAGTAGTTTTTTAATGTGCCTGTTGCGAGGCGTTCTTTTAATTAGTAATTCATTAGTATTTAGCTTTGTTGAAAATATTCGTGTTTTTATTGAGCATGTATAGTCGACTGTAGAAACTATTATAGGTGGAAATAATTGGGAGTCAGTCTATTTTTAAATATTTTAATTTTGCCAACGTTTCGGCTCAAGCTTGTGAGACATCATCAGGGCATTACTGAGTCATGTCCTAGGATAAACTTCAGCAGTTTTTTGTATTTAGGGGGTCTTTGCCATTGAAAAGATTAGTTGAAGGGCTCCGCAAAAATCTTTTGTTGAAAACCACTGACTCAAAAGTGTGAGTTAGTTGTCTTTATCTAAGTTGACGCCTGAAATATCCTGGGTATACTGACTCTCAGTGAAGCCGTGTCATGCCGGTTAGTACTACTAGTAATCTCTCTCTATTGTCTGACATCATTGAGTTATTTAATTTTATCTTAGCTACTCTGGCTCGCTATTTTTAACCACATAAAATAATTCTAATAATAGTTTTTAAAGGGAAAGTATTATTGGATTGAAAACCAATACTGAGAGTGATTGATGTTTTGGCCGGAGGTGCTCAATGCTAAATGTCTCCTCAATATAATAATAGAATAACTATTTTGTGTCCAATATTAACTAACGTTTTCTGTCTGCTTAGGGTTATGTTATGATTTTCTTTTAATTTGAATTTCTATTTTTTATTTTTCAAAACAATATTATCTAAAAATGTTTGTAATTATATTATTTCACGTTGTTTAATAATTATGATTAAAATGCAACGATTACAAAAATTATAAATTCTTTTAAACGTGTAGATTTGAAAAGAGATTAATCGATTTATTTATTTTTTATTCTTATTATTAATTTAAGAAAATAAAAATCTTTGGGACATATGTACTGCCTTTTCAAACTTCGCCAAATGTCTTTATTATATTAACGTTTTCGGCGATGATCCATGCTCAAATATATACAATACGTCATTTAAAATTAGTTAGACCTAAATCTCATTTACAAAAATCTACTTAATTATACTACTTAAATTGGTCTAGTATTGCATCATAAACCGAGTAATGTTTAAATCTGTGTGGTGTAAGATTTCGGTTTTACTTATAAATTGACGTTGATTATTTATTACTGCTTCTATTCTGTCAGTATGATTCATTTGATAGCATCGACTCAAATGGGCGTGTCGTGTATAGTTGTTGGCATCAGGAAAGAACGAATTCCGAAAATGGTGGGGTGCGCTGAACCGACCTGTAGCCGTCCAAAAGGTAAGCTGAAACGTCAATGGGAGGATTTTGTTAAGTCTGATTTCAAGGGAATAGGGTTTGTGGATGGTGATCATTAGACGAATATTTGTAGGCAACATTTAGTAGTATCGGCATATAACTTTCGGATTCGACAAGCCTAGTATTATTATTATCGCATCCTTTAACTGTTAAATAAAGTTATAACGTACTAAATACGATCTGCCTTTACTTTCAACAAGTTAAAATCTTACTCCGAGAGATTTAAGGTGCGATCGGGTTTGAAACAGGGTGACTACCTTTCACCTGTGTTGTTTAATATAGCTTTAGAATATGTTATAGAAAAGGTTATGTGTACCGAGAAAGGCTTAAATATGGGTGACAAGACTCCGGTTTTAGGGTATGCCGATGATTTGGTACTACTAGGTGAAGACACGGAAACCATACAACTAAATACAAGTGTGTTAATAAAAACCGGTTAAGAAATAGGACTCGAATTAAATACCGATAAGACGAAATATATGATAGGTAGCAGAAACGGTGGCGATCTTGGTGATATTGATATATCAGGGCATACTCTTGAACATGTAGAGAAATTCAAGTATTTAGGTTTAATGATAACAAAAAAAAATGAAATCCAGGAAGAAATAAAGTCCCGGTTAAAGGTGGGAAATGCGTGTTATTATTCAGTTGCAATGTTACTTAGCTCAAGGCTTCTATCTAAAAACTTAAAGGTTAGAATTTATAAAACTATTATTCTTTCAACGGTTCTTTACGGATTTGAAACGTGGCCGCTTACTTTGAAGGATGAACAACGTCTTAAGGTTTTCGAAAATATGGTACTGCGCAAAATATTTGGTCCGAAGAGAGATGAGGGCACTGGGGAGTTTAGAAGGTTGCACAACGCGGAATTGCGGAACTTGTATCATGTGAATATAATTTAGTTGATAGCGTCGCAGAGACTCAAATGGACGAGTAAAATTGTTGGGCACGGTGAGGAACGGATTCCAAGAAAGTTGGTTTTCGCTGAACCGACAGGTAGGCGTCCGAAAGGTAGACCGAAGCGTCGATGGGAGGATTGCGTTAAGGCTGATTTTAGGGGCTTGGGCTTGAACAAAGAACATTGGACGAGTCTGTGTAGACGGAATATGGTGGTATCGGCATCGAACCTTCGGGTCTATTATTATTATTATTATTTACCTTTCAACAAGTACGTAGGTTGGATCGGGGTGGTAGTGTTAGGGACAAACGACTTTTAATCTACTAGTCCTGGGTTTGAACCCGGCTGCCGCGAGATAATTATTCAATCTATTTTATGTTGGGACAGGCAGGCCTGTGGGCTCACCTAACCTTTACAAATAGGATATCGAAAATTTAGTGGAAAAAGCAAACTATAAACTTCTTTTCTTTATTGAACACAGTCCACGTCTAGCAGCCGTAGGGTACAGTTCAGTGGTCTAATCAGTCTCTCCTTTAGTCAGTGATTTTATTACAGTCATTCTTTTTTCTTTCGAAAAATCTTTTATTTTGTGTTTCTCATTTGTTTGTTACTCAAATTGTTCACCAATCAAACAAATACAAACAAGAGTGCCCCGGTCGGGGGCCAAGCACGAACTATGGCCGAACAGACAGCCAGCACGTCAACAAAACGTAAAAGAGGTGAGTTCAACATTGAAACCTCCAATAGTTATGATATACTTTCCGATTTAGATGAAGAAGATACCGAAATCTTAAAAAACATAATAAGTCAAAAACAGAGCAAAAGTCAATATCCCCCATAATAGTAAATTCATCTTACAACAACATCAGTGGTGCTATTAACAATTTAAAATTAAAAGTGAAAGACTTAAATATAAAATATAATATGAACAAAACCACAATCTATGTTCAAAATAGTGAAGACTTTGAACTTGTAAAAAATTTCTTAAAAGATCTCAATCTCGGCTTTCACACGTTCACTCCAAAAAGTGAAACGAAACCTAAAATTATTTTAAAAGGTATGCCTCCTCAGTTCCCCATTGAAGAAATTTCGACTGACCTACAAAATCAAGGTTTAGCCATTCATAAAATCTACCAAATGGAGAAAAAATCTGCCAACGGGTCTATAAAGCTTCCGATATTAATAGTAATATTAGACAATAAAGAACAGCTAGCCAAATTAAATAACATTCGCTTTAGTTGTAACATTGTAATAAAATGGGAAAAATATAGATCCAACAAAACTTTAACTCAATGTTACAAGTGTCAAGAATTTAACCACGTGGCACGTAATTGCTTTAAAAATCCAAAATGTCTGAAATGTGCCGAAGACCATCTTTCAAAGGACTACCCAAATACATTAATCGACGGATTCAAACCCAAATGTTGTAATTGCTCCGATGAACATTTTTCAAATTCCACGGAATGTACGAAATATCAAAGAAATCTCGAATTACAGTTAAGCAAAAAAAATCCAGCACTTCGAGCTATCCCACGAAAAACATTTAAACAAACCGACCAAGAATTTCCAGTTCTACCAACCCCGAAATCTCCGTGGCCTCAAAACACATTCTCTCCGAAAACCGCCAACAACACCTCTAACGAACCTACCATGTCTGATTGTTTTAAAGAGATAAAAAATATATTCAATTTATTTAATGTAAGTAAATTAATTACAAACTTTAAAAAAATTTTATTACAACTAAAAAGCGCCGA
Organism: Piezodorus guildinii; assembly: GCA_023052935.1. Taxonomy (NCBI): domain Eukaryota; kingdom Metazoa; phylum Arthropoda; class Insecta; order Hemiptera; family Pentatomidae; genus Piezodorus; species Piezodorus guildinii. Next base: position 166,333,570 of record CM041294.1, on the reverse strand, counting down.
AGATGGCATGTCAAAAATCTTTATTCTCGTAGAAGGATTACTTTCTATGTTGGATTAATGGTCATTCTATTATGTAAAAATATTCATAATATTTATTTGTTCAAATCTCTTATGAGTGTTAGCGATGTTAAGTTGTTTATACACAGTGTCTTGCTAAATTCCTATTGTATAAGCTGCTGTACGAACAACTTTAGCCTTAGCTTCAATTTCACAATAATAATTATCAGCGATCTTTATATCCCGTACTCTTTTACAACATACTTTCTTGTTTATATTACAATAGGGGCTACAACTCATTCGGAAAATTCTAATGACTAGTGCCAATAGTAAAATTAAACTTATGATGTGGAACGCACAAACTATTCGCGGAAACGATGTAGAATTTAAATTATTTTTAAATCATAATCAACCCCATTTAGTCTCTGTTTGTGAAACACGTCTTTCTGAAACTGATCGTTTCTCTCTTCCGGGATATGTCATTTACAGACGTGACCGTAGTAGAGCTGGAGGGGGGGTCATGCTTTTAGTGCGGTCCGATATTCAGCATCATTTTATACACGTTCCTGACTTAATGTTTACCGAAGCCGTCGCTATTAATACAATTATTAACAACAAGTCAACCACTGTAATATCTGTATATATCCCACCAAATAAAATAAATATCCCAGATATTAGTAAACTATTTAATTTAAATAAACAAGTTATCATTTTTGGCGATCTAAACGCCAAACACACACAGTGGAACTGTAACAGAACAAATAAAAACGGTAAATTAATTCTAAATTTTATCGTAAAAAACCATATTCAATTACACAGTCCGTCTGAACCAACCCATATACCGACTCAACGTAATTACAAACCTAGCATCATCGATTTGGCTCTTACAAAAAATATTTACAACTTATCACCTCTTATTGCTTTACCATGTTTAAATTCGGACCACAATCCCGTGATTTTTCGTATACAATCTCCTTTACCAAAAATTTCCAAAATACTCAAATTTTCGCTCAAAGACGCTGACTGGCCAAAGTTCAGGAAAGAGCTAGATTCCCGAATCAATATAAACCCAACCATAAATAATTCGAAAGAAATCGATACCACACTAATCGCTTTTTATGAACATATAAAATTATCCATGTCCTTATCCATTCCACAACAATATTACCACCCGTATTGTCATAATAATTTACCATATCGACTCAGAGCATTAATATATTTAAAAAATAGATTAAAAAGATATTTCCAGCGTAACAAAATTCCAAAAACCAAATTAGTCTATAATAAACTAAACAGTTACATTAAAAAACGTCTCCATGACTGGAAAAACGAAAACTGGGCTACGGTTTTGAAATCTTGTCAGCCAGGGGACAATAACATGTGGAAAATTCACAAAAATTTAACTAAGCAGTCCCCGAAAATTCCACCTTTAAAAAATAACGACGGCTACGCATATCTGGACAGGGAAAAAGCTCAGCTATTAGTCAAGCATTTCCAGACAACTCATTCAATCACCTCTCTCCTTGGTTCAAATCACCACAACCGTAAAATTCTAAAATCCGTCCGCGATTATTTAAAATCACCTTTTATTGTTAATTTCTCTTCCATCTCTCCGAAAGAAATCGCAAATATCATTAAAGAATTGAAACCAAAAAAAGCCCCAGGTGATGACAGCATCCCCTCCTTAGTTATTAAAAATCTAAGCCGAAAATCGATTTATTTTTTAACTAAAGTATTTAATTGCACATTGAGATATAGCTACTTTCCTATCATCTGGAAAACTTCCAAAACTATAGTAATAAAAAAACCGAATAAAGACCATAGTAATGTTTCGAACTACAGACCTACAAGTCTACTAAATATACTTTCTAAAATTCTGGAGAAACTAATTCTCAAAAGAATTAACAAGCACATTAGAGTAAAGAACCTCCTAATAGATGAATAATTTGGTTTTAGAAATCACCACTGCACTATTGACCAATTAGCACGACTTACTGACTTCATCACAAAAGCCTTTAACGAACGCAAACATACCGGCATGCTCCTTCTAGACCTCGAAAAAGCATTTGATACCATTTGGCACTCCGGGCTCATATACAAATTAATCTCATTCAACTTCCCACCATACCTGATTCACATCATACACTCACTCCTATTTAACAAATAGACAGTTTTATATTCAAGTTGGCACATCTACTTCCGACATCCTCCCCATCTCAGCGGGTCTTCCTCAAGGCTCTTGCCTATCTCCAATCCTATTTAATTTATTCATTTCTGACTTACCAGCCCATCCATTTGTGACGAGGTCATTATACGCTGATGATACAGCATTGTATACCTCATCATATCGCATCGATACAATAGTGAATCGCCTTCAACAATATTTTAAAAAATTTCACAAATATTGCATAAAATATCAATATAATATCAATTTAATATCAATTTAATTTTACCACTAATTATAGATTAGATAATTAGATTATAACTACCAAATGAACCAAACATTTGATGGTTGTAAGGATGTCTCATCCGAAATCATTTATAAATTTTTTGTCAATATGTAAAAATGTAAATAAAGTTTATTTTATTTTTTATATTATTATTGAACACAATTTTCTTTATTAGTTGTCTCTAGAACTACCTCTGTACTGGGTTATATATATATATATATATATATATATATATATATATATATATATATATATAACACACACACACACGTTTTTTTTTTCCTCGGAAAGAAAGTAGTTGAGAATATTTCCATAGAGAAGATCTCGGATATCTAGAATTTAGGTTTTTCTTCTGAGCCCCCTCTCTAGTTTATACTTGTAAATGAGGTTTCCTTCTGAAAATTTCTTGAAACCTTGGCCGAGGCCAGGAGTTGTTTAGAATTCTCCACTAGCTCCCGGACATGACTTGGTAGCGGAATGTTTTCTTGTTTACTAAGGACTTTACTTTTATTTTACATCTAAATTTTTTAATATTTGTAACTGCGGAAGGGATAACTTAAATGAGTTGGTCTTATCAATGCTCATGTATAATTTATGTTTATATTACTTTCACTTACTATATATAGTAAGGGAAAATATTGCGATCGTGAAAATTTTCGAATTCCAGTTTTCAACGAAAATACACGTTTTAGGGTCCCCTGAGTCCAAATAACCAAGTCCCAGAAAAAGGTCTGTGTGTGTCCGTGTCCGTGTGTGGTAACTCCCGGGCGGAAACGAAAAGTCCTATGAAACTGAAATTTCAAATTTAAGACAACTATACGCCCGATACGTTACAAAACCTGTTTCATCAAAATGAGCTTACCAGAAGAGGCACTTTATACCATGCATTTTGCACCTATTTTCGATTTTCTCGAGAATGGTTCCGACAATTTTGATTAAACTCTCTATATGGATGTAAAATGTAATAGGCTTTAATCATGTAGGTTTTTTCTGATAAAAATAGTCTGACAGGGCTTAAATGCCGATATTTTAAATTTTCTTCTTGTAAAGTACATTTAATTTTGTAGATTTTATAAAAATAACCATATTATCTAGTTAACATTGATAAATAGCAGCTAAATATGCAATTTGAGCAAATTTGAAAAGCAACTAAAGGATAAAACTGAAAAAAATTTTTTTTAATGCAATTTTTCGTTTTTGAACATAAGAACAGTAATATACATGTGTAATATACCGTTGGAAAGCTGAAGATTTTAGAAACAATATTATCTAATACGCAAGCTTTGCAAGTTAATAGGGAGTGATAAAAAGCCGATAAAACTAACTGATTATTTTAGATAATAATATAATAGATTTTTTAATAAAACACATTTTTCTATAGAAATTTCATTTAACTAATTCTTTAATGGTTTCACTCATTTTTATCTCTTACTGTATTTGAAAATTCTTTAATCGTTTCTAAAAACAGAGGTAAGTGAAAGTCGTGTGTTGCCCGCACCAGATTTTTTAAAATTTTTAATGATGGATATATCACCTTTGGTCATAAAGTAAGTTTACTTGGGATTTCATTGGAATTACGTTTAGATGATTAGAGAATTAAATTTATTTGTCTTATGGTTTTCTTAGGAACAAAATAAATACTTGATCGCCATCGAGATCAGTGGCTATAAAATTCGAAATAATGGTGACCATTAACTAATCATGTATATTCGACCTAGATAGCGAATCAAACATTATTCATATTGTGATATTCGAAGATCTCATGACAGTGATAAAAATAAATAAATACAAATCGTACTTTTACAACCCACTTAAGGTTTTGGGTTTAGTACGTAAAGTTCGCACTCTTGCACAGTGTAAAGAGTTTGTTAGGCCTTCATCGTGACGGTGATCGTTTTCAACCACCCCGTTTTATTGGGTACCCACTTTATAGAGGTTGGATATGCCCCAGAAGGGCCTCCAAACCCCAGGGTCGCTCCACGGATGTAATAACAGAATAATTATTTCTTCCTCAGCCGGAGTTCGAACCAGCGACTCGTCGAACATACGACTAATGTTCTATCCACTAGACCAAGTAGCTTTAATAACTATTAATAGTAATAACTATATTTATTGTTAAGTATTTATAGATGTTTTACTATAATTTGTATTTTTCTGAATTTGCCATATAATAGATATTTTTATAGTTTACTATGTTTAATACAATATTAAAACATAATTATATATCTGTGGCGGTCGTGAATAAGTGGTTAAGTCAAAATCTCTGGGATCACTTGTAGCTGGGTGGCTAGCATAACAGCATCCTATGCCAAAGGTTAAAACCTGCAGGTGGTCCTAGGATTTTTTAATGGGGGTAAAAAATCCTTAGCTATGCCGTCCTTCGGAGGGGACGTTAAAAGGTGGTCCCGAGCCTGTACGATGTCAGGTAATCGTTAAAGATCTCTACCCTAATAAAACCTGGATAGGCAAAATTTAGGACTCCCACTGTAGCATCGTCCGATTAGCCATAGTAGCATAAAGTGACGTTAAATAAATAAATAAAATAAGTCAAAATCTTTCATTTTACAGGTGAGCGACTTAAACTTTACGTAATATCCAAAATAGAGTAATGAACATACAGCTTTCTTTCCTCCTGAAATTTCTTCCACCAATAAATTTCTTTAACCAATTTAGCAAGACGTGGTGAAGACGGTCTGAGGGAGCAATACTTGGATTGATCTCATTTTTCATATAACTCGAGTTATCCAGTTTATCACGACCGCCACAGATATAATTCCTGAATTGTATCATTTGGTAATATGATTTATTAATTTATTCGTTGCCTCTAATCTTTCCTTAAAAATTCCGTCTAATGACTGTCCACCTACACTTCAGCCTACCTCTCCGACATCTACCTCAGCTCGTATATTAATTTTTTTTTGTAATTCGTTCATTTCAATACCTTAAAAATGTACACACTTACTTGAGCTAAAAACTTCGCCGTTTCGCGTTGTCTATTCTTCTTAATTTCTTATTAGCCTCATCCCTGTTAGATCCAAAACCTGATTCTCGAAAACCTTAGTTAGTTAATTAACTCTTAAATGTCATTGACAATGCTTCACAGCCGTGCAGGATTAAATTAACCTCCCCCATCAACTAGTATAGGTTTGGTTTATTTATTTATTTAACATCTCTTTATACCGCTGTCGGTTAATCGGACGATGCTACAATGGGAGTCATTTATGTAGCCTATTCAGGTTTAAATAGGGTAGGATCTTAAATATCGCAAAGACGGGACCAGAATTTTACGTCTCCTCCAAAGGCAGCATAGCTAAGGTTTTTTAATTCAATTGAAAAATCCTTTAGCCATCTTCCAGATCTAAACCTGCAACTTTGGACATAAAAGGATATTATGCCTATTATAGGTTTAAATCATGTTATAATATAAAAAGTTAACTGATGTTTTCCTCGGTTCCGGTAAACACTGCCTTATTGTATCGGCCAGAGCCTAAAGCCCATCCCCGACAAAAGAGCGAAGAGATATCGAACAAACGGCGACCCGGGAGGCGCCGGCACTTGAATGGACTTCGTTAGAGCTGGCTGCATTAGATCGCGTTGCCCTTTCTTTGTTCTCTCTTGTTGCTATTGATCCAAACTCATCGCTCCGCTGAGATTTAACTCTTAATGTATTTTAAGATCGATGCTTGCCGTTTTTGGCTACTTCAACAATTACTTCGCAAACGGTCAAACCTTCCTCTTGACTCTTGCGTTGACAAGTAACTTTGTAGCGTTTGTTACTGGTGATTTAAAAAAAAAAAACTTCAAATTCTTGTAAATATTTTTAATCAGGCAACATTCCTTCTATAAAAAAACTCTATTTCCACTCTAACCCACTAGTCGCTATCCTTGCTTCCTCTTCCACTCCTGACAATCATCCGAGGCATCTGAGAAGATGATAGCCTCGAGACCTTCTAGTTTAAATAACCTACTGGAGTGCTGCCAATGGGCAGTTTCTTTTCATGTATTGTACCTTACAGCTTATTTACGTGACGTATTAACCAGTACAGTTCTAAGTATCAATTAGATAGGTATAGGTTAGGAATGTTTCGACTTATGTTTCATTACGATCTATGAACCGCTAGTGTTATTCATTATACCAGGCATTTTACAAATTGTTGCCATTTTATTTTGAGCTGCTACAAGAATTTTGATTAACAATCTTTGTGTACTCGAATCCTTACTATGGAAAATCCTTCGTAAAATCCTCAAGGGACCTTACTTAGTTGCGAATATACCCATCCATAAAGACCTTAATGTTTCATATGTTTTGCTGGTTTGGCCAGAACCCGATACTATTCCTTCTATAGCAAACTCTATTCCGACTCTAACCTACTAGTTTCTATTCTTGCTCCCTCTTCGATACCTGATAATCTTTCGAGTTGTATAAAAAAGTTAAGAAGATGGCCGCGAGCCTTCTGATTTAGAATTTTATTTGGAGCGTCCTAAATTCCAGTTAACTTAAAAATTTTCATTTACATAGCTATCATAAGTCCAACTGGAATCATGGAGTTGAGCTTTAGTGCTCTACTAAACCATCGATTAAGTTGATCTTCTAAAACATCGAATTCTTCTTGTATCTAAACCTTACAATTCCAAATACTTCATAAAATCCCCAACTTTCCTTTTTTGTCACGAATAAACTCATCTATAATAAATTTAATGTTCCGTATGTTGCTGTTTTGGCCCGAACCAAGTACTATTCAGGGTGTCTAACAACAGGAAAAACAGTGAAAAGTCGGGGATTTTAAAAACATGAAAAAGTCAAGAAATTTGTTCTTTGGTCAGGGAAAATTGTCTCTAGATAACATCGTTTCTTCTTCACTCAGACAAAAGTTCCAATATGCCTACTTGTTGTGATGTTGTAAATATCATAAAGCGAGTTTTAAAATAAATTTTTAGCCAGATTTGTAAATATTGATTATTACTAACAGCATTATCCAAGTTCATCATAATTCATTGCGAAGTCAACTTAAACAACTATAATTTCAGCTGGTGTCGGGTAGATATAGCTGAATCTTATCGTAAAGTAATTAGTCATTATCTATATTTTTAATCTAGTATACCATATTAATTATAATTATTCTTTGTTTTGTCGATTTTCACCGAGATTTGGCCAGCTAGAAGACTTACAATATGGAAAAGTCAGGGAATCTGTTTGAGCTGATTTGCTAGACATCCTGACTATTCCTTCTATGACAAACTCTATTTTCACTCTAACCGACTAGTTTCTGTCCTTGCTTCTCCTTCCATACATTATAATCCTTCAGGTTGTCTAAAAAGGTTAAAAAGATTGTCGCGAGACCTAATTTAGAATTTGTTTTTGGAGCGTTCTAGATTCCACTGAACTACAAAATTTTCATTTAAATGACTATCATAATGCCAACTGGAATTATGAAGTATAGCTTTGGGGCTCTACTACACCATATTAAAATTCTTACAATCCAAAACATTACGGTTTTCCTCATTACAGTAACCCTGCAATGGGTGCATTTATTTCTACGCGTACCATCTTGCGATACAACGCGTATTTTAATTACATAATATAAATTAAGTTACAGAACATATTTTATCAAAAACAGTATAATAATAACTCCTAAATATAAACTGATAAATAAATTATTTGTTATAACGAATTAACAAAATAATACTAACTAATTAACTAAACAAAGAAACCAGAAACAAATAATAAATAATTCATTTGTTATAATTAATTAACGAAATAATACAAACTAACTAACTAATTAACTAAACTAAGAAACCAGCTACTAACTAATTAATCACTTCACTTTATTATAAGTATAACTTTCATTCAACTGGCACTACAAATCCAGTCCGCCTTAATTATTTGGTGTAATGTAGACATTATATGACTTAAAGCAAACTTACGTGTTTATGACCTTTATACAAAGCAGCGAGAAAATATGGCGTCAAACGATTCACTTAAACGTCAGGAGAAAAAAGTGGAGCACAAAAATTATACCTTGGCCAACTTAAGTGAACCAACTTTTTGATAAATATAGAAAACTTTTCTTGAAGCTCTCAGGAGAAATAATAAAAGAGATAATTATTATTAATGGAGTCAGGAGAATAATTGAACACAAGAAGACTTTAAATAGCATTTTTAAAGGAGATATTTTTTTATTTTCAAAGAACGATATTAATTAAATTTTTATTCTTTTTCTGATCGGGTCAGGTTTCACGTTTAGATCTGAGTATGAGGTCCCTCATCTAACTTCTGTTTGTCCAACTCCAACACAACCTGTAAGGGGTGTGATTTATTGTCATATTTCGAACAAGTTTGTTGATTTGTCGATGTAGCTAGTCTTGAAATTGGTACTGAAGTTGCATTTCGTCTTTACATGTTCGAAAAAAATGTCGAAATTCACTTACCATGGTGCACAAGTGAATATATTATCTCGGAATGATAGCGGCTAATCGTTGCCATCATAGACTCCGGCTCACACCGATTAAGCAAAGTCTTGAAACGCACTAAGACCATTTTCTACAAAACCTTCATTCGCCTTGTTGGTGGTCCTTAATTATGCCGTCCTTCGAGGGAGACATTAAAGGTAGTCCTGAGCCTGTGCGATGTCAGGTATTCGTTAAAGATCGCTATCCTCTTTATACCTGGAGAACCCGTGGGTGTGTGACTAGCGCACTAGTCTACGATACCAATGTTTGTGAGTTCGAATCTCAGTCCCGGGAGGAATTTTTTAAGCATATGATTGAACGAGGATTCTCTTACAACCTCCCCCAGGGTATCTGAAACCCTCCAGCCAACTGGTGTCCACTCACAAAAATAGGCGTAGGGAGTGATGGCCCTGCCCTATAACATGTTACCGAGAATTGTGGTGTGAAATCTTAAGATATATCACCGCGCTGCCTAGGTAGATGTAGGCCTAGGTATAGGTCTGTCGCGTCAATCAAAGAAGATAGAAGAAGAGTTATAATTTAGGATTTCAAGTTTAGCTACGTCCGATTAGCGACAGCAACTTTGAATAAACCAACAAATATTTTCCTTGAAATCGTAATTTTGTTTCCTTCCGACAAAAGTTGTTTTCAGTTGTTGCAGACTGTTTGAGTTATTTTCTATATAGTATAAACAAAAATTTGTGCCTCTACTATCATTAAAAGGTCTTGGATTCAGTTCATGTAGAAATTCTTATTGTATCTAGGGCAATATATAGATAACGCTCAGCCGTGTGGTTTTCTCCCTCAGTTTTTGGATAGCCATCTGCTCCCTACCATAGATTCGCCCCGCGACTGAAGTATTCGAAAAAGTAGTTATTCTGCTAGAACCGGAAAACAGTATACTTTTGCTCTATCCATTAAATAAACGCGGCTGCAGACCTGCAGGCAAATATTTGCAGAGGAGTTAGGGGTAGGTGGTTGGTGATATAGTGATTGCACAACTTGTGGAAGGGGTGATAAGGTAATGCTCCCTTATCGGTCGAGTAGCTAATCGATTGTTATTCCTTATCGATAGTTAGCCCTGTCATGCTCGATATTAGATCTCTTGATGTTGGTCATGCGATCTTCTAGCCTATTAATTATTTTCACTTAAGTCTATCCTCTTTGGCGTGTACAATGATCCCTGGGTTCATCGACCCTCCTTTAAGTAGTTTTTGGTTCGTTATAAAGGATTTTAATTAATTCAAAAGAATAATTAAGGGGAAAATAAGGTTTATATTTATACGCAGTCTACGTCTTTTCTCCATAAGTACGCCGATTTTTTCAAGATTTGTCACAACAAAAACAAAGAGCTTAACTTATCGACGTTTATATCAGCCGATTTGTTTCAAAGTGGCGATGTTTAGAAACATGTTTCACGTCAATAACTCAGTTATCTTACAAGATAGAAAAGAAATATAAAGAGTTTTAGAATAAGGACACCTCGATTAATAAAAATGCCTAATTTTTGCTTTTTTGTTTTTGCTTATCGATATAAAATTAAAGTCTTCGCAAAAAAACGAAACAAAAAATTAATAAAAGACAAAAATAAAAACATTAAAATCGGTTAAGAAATAGCGAAAAGTAATAACGTTTTAAACTTAGCAATTAAGATTGCCAGTTTTCTTTAATTATAAATTGGCTGTGTAAAATTAAATTCTCCAGAAAAAAACAAAACAAAAAATTAATAAAAGACAAAATAAAACATCAAAATCGGTTAAGAAGAGTGAAAAAATAATATCGTTTTGAACTTAGTAATTAAGATTTCCAGTTTTCTTTAATTATAATTTGGCAGTGTAAAATTAAATTCTCCAGAAAAAAAAACAAAACAAAAAATTAATGAAAGACAAAAAAAAAAAAGCAACTTTAAAATCGGTTTAGAAATAACGAAAAACTAATAATCTTTTGAACTTACCAATTAAGATTACCAGTTTTCTTTAATCATAAATTGACAGTGATGCTCCTTCTTCTCTCTTAAGCTCTTTTTATTTCTATACATAGAATTTAATTGCTCATCTATATGGATTGTATTACCATAATATAATTATTAAAAAATAATAAACCCTTATGCAATAATGTGCACTGTTTTTTTCTTTGATATTTACATTTATATTGTATTTCTTTTTTTCCCCCCCTCCACATTGAATATTTAATTTATAATTATAATTTACCTAGGACTGCTCTACAAACTCCGCAAATTCCTCTCTCCGACATATTTCCTGTTAATCCGTTCCTACCTTACAGATTATCTATCTGGACTTATGGCATAGAGCTATGGGGCTCCTTCCTCCCAGAGAGAGAATTCCTCCCGCATCCAATCCTTGCAATCCAAAATCCTTCGACAAATCCTAGACGCTCCATACTTTGTTACCAACAAACTCATCCATAGAGACCTGAATATCCCACTTGTTGCAGAAATTGCCCAAAAAAGATACTCCTCCTTTCATTCCAAATTACCAGCCCATACAAACCCGCTTTTCCGTATCCTCTCATCGGCATCTATTCCCGATAATCCTCCGAGGCGTCTGAAAAGACGGTGGCCTCGAGACCTGCTTACCAAATAAACTCTGAAGTGCTACCACTGGGTAGATTCTTCTCAAGACTTTTCCAAGCCAATGTTCTGTAAATAGCTCATTTACTTGTACTGTGTACAGTTGTAAATACCAATAAAAGAATTTAAAAAAAAAAAAAAAAAATTATAATTTATTTTTTAATATAAACCTGTTTTACAGATTTATTTTGTAACATATTTATTTGTAAATTTTCTCCTTATATTCTATGCTCTGATAGCATTTCCTTATTATAAGCTGTGTCTAAAGTGTATCTATTTTCTATATGCACAAATATAAGCATATGAGACTTTCCATTTTTAGATTATGTATTAAGATTTAATATGTCTTTGACTATGCCTGCTCTATTTTTTATCTGAACAAATTTTTTAATTCCTTTATCTATTTTTTTTTGTTGCAGGGAGTGTACAGACTGACGTGCGAACACGTGCTGAGAGTGCTCAAGTCAGGCCAGGAGACTCTGCTCACCCTCTTGGAGGCCTTCGTCTACGACCCATTGATAGATTGGACACCGCTCAATGAGGGAGGCTATACTGGTGAGTAGCTTTCATCTCTCATTGCCAGCTTTTTTTCAGGGCTTAGTTGTTTTTATAAGGATCTTCCAAGATAGGGTTATCATCAAATGAATGTAGATCCTAAGTAATCTTCAGTTTATATAGCCTTGTATAAATAATATTTCTTCAGGGAATTCTCTTTACTATACTTTTACTCCTTATTTTGAAATTTAAGTTTAAATCTCATCTGAAAATTGGTGGTCCAGTGGACTACTTTTTACTCCTCCTCATTCTTGGGAAGTAGCGTGTGATTTGAGTTTTCCTTGACCTTCACACAAGTATCAAAGGAGTATTTGCGCCTTTCGGCCAACATCTGCGTCATTTCTAGGGTTTGTTCCCTTGCAGTTGGATATCTGGCTGGGACCGATGCCTTACTGTCTTCGGCTCCATGCCAGTACTGGTGGAACTGCTGCCTATCACCAGGGATATTTATCAACCTCCCAGTCTAGGTCCGCATCCCAATAGCGTTCTGGAGGTCTCTGCTTACAGCTTCTCAGTCCTCTCGGCTACTCCCCTGGTTTTGAGTGAGGACCAGTCTCTACGTCTTCTCTAACTAAAGTGCTACCTCTCCTCATCATCTTGACCCCCAGTGGACTACTAATATCTGGGTCCTTGGTTCAAACCCAGCTGTTAATGTTATTCATCCATGGTATGACCCTCTAGAGGCTCCACCTAACCTCCATAAAGTAGGTGCCAACAATGTGGGAGGAAAACCTAGATGCTGAGCATGGTCTTGCCCAAATCACCTCCTAGTACAGCCGTTGCTCCCAAAACAGTACTTATTCCTATAGGTACTGAATCTTGGGTTGTAGAGGTGTAGTTTTTTTTAAAAGTTTTTATAAAATGATTTAAGTTCATTTTTATTTTTTTAGTTTGGATTTACTCTAATAATAAAAAATATAAATTTACAGTGAAGTGAGAATGGTTGACTGTGTGAGTAAGTGAGAGAAGTTGGTTCAGGGTGCAGTCAAAAGAACATACAAATAATATATAAACTTAATAAACTGGTGCAGACGTTTTATTGTTCTGACGCTCTCCTTCAAAGCACCCTGAAGAAGTCCTATAATTTAGGCCGAAACCTCAGCTCCAGTTTATTAAGTTTATATCTTATTCGTGTGTTCTTTTGACTACACCCTGAACCAACTTCTCTCAATAGAAATTTACATCATGTAGAATATGGAAAATGGTATGGGTGTCCAATTCAAATCTATTAGAAGTTAAAAACGTTGGAACGAAGTTTTACAGGTTTCTGAAATAACTCATATTTAATTATAAATTCTGTATGTACCTTGTAAGTGGAGGTTAATGGCATTGGTGATAAAAAGTGCCTTATTATTTTGATATTTTCTATTTTAATCAAAATGTAATACTAATTACTATTATCCTTATTTGTTGATAGTGTCAGTTCCATTAATAATTTCACTATAGTAGGAAAAAGTTGAGATCATTTTAAATTAAACTATATAATTTTAATTTTATTTTTAAAATGTAATGTTTGATGTTATTGTATAAGTAAATATTATTTATAATAACAGATAAATTCAAATTTGAATAAGTAAGTTTCATCGAAACAAACTGTTATTGTATATCCATAATGAAAACATGATGATGTAAAACTAGAAACACAATTTTTAAAATAAAAGTTTTTAAAAATTAATGATAAAGTATTATAAAAAATGCGGTTATTATATATTTATTATAAATATGTTGATAGTAGAGTACTATCATGATAGTGACATTGTCATTCATAATCAGCATTGACTTTCCTGTAACTATTGCTTTGTGGTGCCACTTTTCATGTTATGATATTGTTCTGTCAGGTTTTTTATTTTTTGTACTTATTTTATTAGTTGGCTTTGCCTATTATACATCAGATTTGTCCTATCGGAATTATTATTAGTACATTCTGTATCTCTGATAGATTTATATTGCATTAATAAAATTTCATTTGATCGTTCAAAATTCAACTTCATTCATTCATTCATTGAATATTCATCCTAATTATGTCCTGCAGGTGCTGTTTACGGCGGAGGCAGGGAACTGGCCTCAGAGACGAAACAAAGTAAAAAAGACTTGGAGAGAGAAGTTACCTGTTGCATGTTCAAGGTGAGGATGGTCGAGGTACAGCAGCAATGGCTAGAGAACAAGTGAGTATCTCAAACAGTCTGCTTTAAAAAAATAAATAAGGAATTCGTTAATTTAGTTAATTCTATATATGATTGCATTTGCATGCTCAAAAACAACTTAAAAAATATCTAGCTGACTTGCATTTTTTTGTTTTTCAGAAAAATTTTACTGAAAGAATTAGAAGAATTGATGAAAATGATTGAAGGATGGCAGAAGGAGAAGATCAAACTAAAGACACTTCAACAAAACCTTCAGGAAAGACATAGTCAACTATCATTGTTAAAGGTCAGTTTCTTTGATATACTATAATTCAATTGCGTAGGGTTTCAATTATAAACAGCCTGTAGTAAATATTTATTATTGTTAATGGAGGGACATTCATTTATTTACTTTATAACGTTCTGCAAGTTATTTTTTGCTCCAGGAGACAGAAGGACAACCTAACCACTCCCTGTTTACTCTCGGCTTCAGATATTCCAAGCACATCCAAGTGCTGACTGCCAAGCAGGCCGTCACCAGTGCTTTACAAGCACGTATTCAAGAATGTGATGATCAAATAAGCAATTTCCAGGTAATTTTGTTTGTAATTTACATTAAAAAGGGAGAAAAGGGATTGTGTTTAATAGATTTTAAATTATTTTTTTCATAGTCAATACTCAGATAAAAAGCACATTATTTTCAGGCTGTGATGGTCGCGTTGAAGAGCCCCGACATGTCTAAGTGGATCCTCGAGGTGGGGATGAGGCCGAAGGAAGATGTCTGCCAAGTGTTCGATCTCATCAAGGAGTTCCTCCAGAATGCTGGACAGAACCAGATGGTTCAACAGGTAGGTCTTTACTGGTGTAGTATTTATATTAGTTTTAAATTTATGTTTGATGCTCTTCACATAATTTTTAGGGATATTTATTTCTATGGACTGAATATGCATGGAAATATGTAAACATATATGTATTTTTATCTTTTGACTTTGAAAGTTGTTGAGAAATGGTTATTATTAAGGATGAGACTGGGTCACAGAAGACCTCGACAATTGCTTGTTCATTCAAGGAAGAGAGTAAGAAGGAGATGGTGCTCGTCGTGGTAGAAACACGTACCGCAGCACCAAGAGGTTACTCGAACCCGCACCTACCAATAAACAGAGGGCACAGGGTAGGAAGGAAATGCCTCGTGTGGTAGAAGCACATCAGCAGATAGGATTCCTCGTTGGTGCACATGGGTAGAAGCCATGCACCCCATCTTATGAGAGAGATAGGAAGGATGAAGGAGAGAAGGTAGATGAAGGATGAGAAATAATGACAGACCACATTATTTAACCAAGGCAGACATATTCTGACCTATGGAGATACCATTTGGTAGAAACAGGCTTGTGATCTGAAGAGCTGTACTAATTCTTGCTATACTCATAAAACAATGCATATTGTTAATAGCGAGAGCTTCTCTACCAGACTAGTGTCTTGGCCTTAGGTCAAGGTACCTCATAAGGTTTATTTATTATCTTGAAACAGTTACATGAACAATGATATTTACAATGGAATTACCAAATTAAAATATGCAATATTATTAAATATAGCATCTTCTTATATTCGGCCGGTGACTTAAGTAGGTGTCGTTAGTGCTATTTGTGATCGAGCGCCCTATCTTGATTTGCCAATGATTAGCAATGGGATATGCAGGATCGATTTGTAGTAGTTTGTTTTATGGGGAGAATAACAATTTAATTTTTCATTAAAATAGTAATGTGTGTCAGAGTATTAGACATTAAAGAAAAGTCTCCAATTATTAGACCTTAGAGAACCAAAAACTTGGAATAAAATAATTACTAGTTCACTTCTCGGTGCTGGGAAGTTTTGAATGATTTGTATAATTGAAATGAGTATGAAAAGTTAGGCTTAATATAGAATTATTTACAGTATTCTTAATATCTACCACTGTCCTCCATAGTTGATTCAATGTAATTTATTCTATCTTAGAATAACTTATGAATTATTTGAAGTAGATGACTTACATTTTATCAAATATTTTTTAGTGCATGCAATCTGAAAGAGAAGTGGGTGAGCTTTGCTGCCAGCAGACACAGATGACATCCGCACTCCTCGACATGCTGCGGCAGTACTGGGAGATCTGCAGGCAGTACCCTGCCTCCTCGCTGGCCTCCCATCGATCCTCGCTGTACAAGAAGTGGTGTCAAGAGCTTCTGGAGGATATGTCACCCAACAAGTAAGTGTAATATTTATTCAAGTTTAAAAGAAAAGTTTATATGTGTTATTCTTAAGGAATCTAGTTCAAGAGCAAACCTTCTTTTTCTAATCCAGTGGTTCCCAACTAGCGAACTAGATGATGTCCAAGGGGTCTGTGAGATGTCACTGAAAAATAATTTTAAATTACCTTGAAGTAAAATATTTGTGAAGTGTTGGCTTTTCATAAGAATTAGACATGCTCTACGCAGATGAATTTAACTTCCTAACTGATACAATTAACATGAGCTATGCTATGAAATAATTAACAGCTAGTCATTAACTGACAAGTGACTGCTCTGCTACTGCAAAATGACTAAGTCTGAATATTTCTTATTTTCTAACATTTCAAAAGAAATATGTGTTGCATAAGATAATGAACCATTATAAGTTCTTTAAAAAAGAAATGGTCCATATTTATATCTACAACATTATGGCACTAGGCTGTTTTTAAGGATCCTTTTATCTGTTATCTCTCTATTGTGTACTTATTTTAGGTAATATAATAAAAATATTTTACTAGGCTAGTTTCAGGCTTAAAATATTTTTTAAAGTATGATAATATAAATATATATATATATATATATATATATATATATATCATATATATATACATATACATATATATATACATATACTATATATATATACATATACAATATATATATACATATATATATACATATATATATATATATATATATATATATATATATATATATATATATATATATATATATATATATTATATATAATATATATATATATACACATATTGTTATATGTATACAATAGAGAAATAACAGATTAAAAGATCCTTAAAAATGCCTCAGCGCCGAAACATTGGAGATATAAAAAAGTTGTTGAGTGAAAAATGTGGATCATTTGTTTTTAAGTAACCTTTAATTAGAATTATTCACTCAAATTAATAAATAAATAAATAAATATATATATATATATATATATATATATATATATATATATATATATATATATATATATGTAATAAAATTTATAATGAATGAACAATATTCAATTTTTTTTATGAATATTTGAAGAAATACCTATCTTATATTAGATTACAATTTTAATAATTCATTGTTTAGTGGACTGAAGTAATCTCCTAGAGCCTGGTTCTTTTTTTTCTATTATCCTACTTGTCCCTTTGTTTCATACTGAATTTGGGTAGCAGTGGTATTTTGCATGAACTAACTATACGTGATACGGTGTAGCCAACTATAGATATAAATATATATCTAATATTTAGGATTTAGATTTTTAGAATATCCTTGCCATTAAAATGATTAGTTGAAGGAGTCCGCATAACATTTTTGTTGAGAACTACTGCTCTAATCTATTATATTCTATTTTTATTAATATACAAGCTCAGTTTTTCCAGTTCTGTATGGTTTAGGAATTTTAATTCTATTTTATTTTCTTAGGAAGAATAATCAGGACTCAGTTTTAATTTTTGCCCAATTATGTGAACCATCATCAGGGAATATGAGTTTTAAGAGGTAAAAACAAGAACTGAGTTTTTGAGTTGTATTGTTTACCTCTTAGAACTCACAATTCCTGAAAATGACTCACATGGTTGCTGCGAAAAGTTGGAAGAATTATAAAAAATATTTAAACCGATTACCTTATACACCTTAAAAAATTGGTCTGAAAACACATTTTTATTAAGATTTATAACATAGTAAAATTTATTGAAAAAGGTCTGATCAAGGCGGCTGCTGGCATTAAAACTAAGCTCTACTGGAGTGATATAGAGAAACAGCATTACTCCAAGCTGTTCCAGGTCATACTCTTCCCTGAATGGATAGGGTTGACATGACAGGACTGTTCAGAAGACGCTGTCAGCTCACCAAGTTCCTACATAATATGGTGTTATTAGGTTCACCGATCATCAGATTCTGCAAGAGAGAACATGAAATTGTGTATCATATAATATGCAGTTAAAATGAATCTGCTAGAATATGGTTTTACCATTTTCGTTTCTGACTGTATTTCAGACCCCAAGCTATGTGATGTGATAAACCCTAATAGTTTGGTTAGATTCATAATCGCAATTGGCCTCTACTAATAGGATATTGGAAGACACACAATAAGGCTACAGTGCATTACAGGCCTAGGAAAATAAATGACACAACAATTTTATTATAATTACTGTATTTATATTTATTTATTATCATAATTACACACGACACAGCCCTTTTATCAGACCATGCGAAACAATTATGATTACTTGCTCTTCCTGTTGCAGCATCAATTTATGGGCCATCAATAATGGCCTAAAGCTTAATATCGATAAAACCAAAGCCATCCTCATTGGTTCCAAACATCTCCACAACTCCCTCACCTGTCACCCTTTACTCTACCTCAACCATAGACCCATTATCTTCCACACATCTGTTAGAAACCTAGGTGTATTCCTCGACCAAAACCTTTCCTGGAATAATCACATTTCCCAAATTTCTAGAAAATCCATAGCCATCCTTAAACAGTTCCTCCCATTACGCAAACTTATACCCCTCAAAACCCGCTAACTCCTAGTATCCTCTCTTATCTTCCCCCACTTTGATTATGGCTGCCTGGTGTTTGGAGGACTGTCCGAGACGCTTGAGATGAGGCTGAAGAGACTGATGAACTGTTTCATTAGATTCATCTTCGGAATTCCCAGGCGCTCTCATGTCTCCACCTGGTACACAGAGTTGAAGTGGCTTTACCCAAAATTCCGACGGCAATACTTCTTAGGAACTTACCTTTACCAATCCTTTAGAACCAAAAAACCCATTTATATCTACAATATGTTCACCCCCCTATCCTCTGTCCACTCTATCAACACAAGATCCCAGCCCTCGAACTTGCTCATTCCATCCCACAGAACTGCTTCCTTTAAGAGATCCTTTGTCATACGTGCATCTTCATTTTGGAAATCCTTACCCATGTCGATTCGTACATGCCAATCCTTAGCCTCCTTCAAACATCACCTATTTATCCATCTCCTCGAACATCAATCTTCCGTGCCTTTATAAACTTAATTGTTTGGCCTCTTTATTTTTATCTTAATTTTAACTATATTTTGTTTAATATCTGTATTTCTTTGAGGTAATATGACCTTGTATATGTATATATATATATGTGTTTGTGTTTTTGAATGTGTGTATAAATATGTAGGTATATAAATGAATGTGTGTGTGTATATATGTGTGTATGTTTGTGTGTGTGTGCATGCATGTATATACCATATGCTATATAATTTGATACCATGTTGTTAAAATTTATATAGCCAGAATTTAAATATTTTATTGTACATTTATATTATTCTTAGGGGACTAGCTGTCCCAGAATAAAATTTCTTTTCATTTCATTTCTTTTAGTACTCCTTCATTCATTCTCTGAAGGCTCTCTTCCTTTCTCAGTCCACTTTGGCCTTTGGACTTTAGGTCCTGTTTTCTCTGACATCCCTTCCCACTTGTACACTTTGTGTCTATAGATGCCTTTGTCCATTACTTCCGCTGAATCAATCTGAGCTCTTTCCTGATCAATTTTGACTTGTGTCATCCAGGTTGTAGTGGTCTTGAGCCCCTGGATATATCTGAGGGTTCTGTTGATGAGTCTAGTATGTGGGAGTCTGCTGATGTGTCCATAAAAGTTTGTTCACCTCTTTCTAATGTCCGTCGAAATATTGCAAAACTTCTCTGTGGTGTCCCTGGAGTGAAGCCTATATCCTTCATTCATGAGTTTTGGTCCAATAGTTTTCCTAATGATTTTTCTTTCCTGTGTGAGAATGTTCTCAAGGTCAGCCTTTGTGTGTAGCGTCAGTGTCTCACTGGCGTATAGCACCCAGTTTTGATTACTGTGTTGTAGTGACGAATTTTGGTGCAGGTGGACAGATATTTCTTGTAAATACCCTGTGTTTTGAATAAGGCTCTCTTCATTTTCAATAACCCAGTGTTATGGGCAATTTTCTCCTTTCCTGTCGGATCGAGCGCTTCACCTAGATACTTAAAGCGTGTGACCCTGTTGCTCTTCTCATACTTGATGTTTAAATTTGGTTTTGTTTAATTTTTAATATTTAATTTTGTGCAGAAGAACTCAGTTTTTTTTTTTAAGGAGATCTGTAGCCCTATTTTTTATGGACACTCTTTGAGTACTTATATCTGTGTGATTGCTGTGGTTTTGTTATCTGTGAGTAGTGCCAGTCGGCTTCCTTGGGCCGTCCAGGTCCCTCTGGTTTCCTGTGGCCTTGTATTTGCAGCTCTTTCTTCCATTCCTTGATGATCTTATCCAGCTCTTGGTTGAAAAGGAGTGGTGAGGGTCTGTCACCCTGGTGAACGCCTGTCATGAACTTTACCTTAGATGTCGTGTCTGTCTGATCAGTTGTAGTGTCTTTCCTTCCAAACCTTTTTCATGTAGAATGTTGAATAATGACTGACTGTTGATGGAGTCATATGCCTTTTTGAAGTCAACGAAGGTGAATATGACTGGACTGTTTCTGAGTGCTTTGATTTTCAGGGTGGTCTTCAGATTGAAGATTTGTTCTGCACAGGAGTGACCAGCGACAAAGCGGCTGTGTACTCGCTGATCTTGTGCTCTAGTTGGTTCCGTGTCATATTTATTCTTATTTGATAAAAATTAAAGGGTTTTTAAATAACAAATCAATGAATAAAATAATTTTAAAGTTGTGACAATGACTGACTTCATGTATAAATTGAGAAGAAGTTGATCATGTATGCAGTCTTCAAAACTCTTAAATTTTCTACTTAGTTAAGTGTTTTGATGACTGCACCTGGAATCAACTTCTCCTTAAAATAATGTTAGGTAATAAGTAAAAGTTAGGGCAGCCTGCAGCTGTTTGACCTAGGTCACTAGTCGGCTACACCAAAGTTTATGAGCTCCAATCCCAATCCTGGAAGGACTTATTCAAATTAAATGAAATGAAATGAAAAATAATTTTTATTCTGGGACAGCTAGTCCCCTAAGAATAATATAAATGTACATTAACTATTAATCTTCTGACTATTATGTCTTCAAAATATAAATAATTTAAAAATTAACAAATTGTAATGCATATTATGAATACAGAAATACGTACATACACTTAATTAAACACACGCATATTTATGTACAATATTGCAACCTTATAATTAATAAAAGAAATAAAATGATCTAAAACATTGAATAGTTAAAATAAAAATAAAATAAAGAGTGTAAATAGTCAAAACTTATTAAGGCATGGTAGATTCATATTCAAGAGGATGGATAAATAGTTTGTGCTTGAAGGAAAATAAGGATTGGGATGTACAAATGGACATTGGTAAGGAATTCCAAAATGGAGTAGCGTGAGTAGCGAAAAATCTTTTAAAGGAAGCACCTCTGTAGGAGGGAATGAACAGGTTCAGGGACTGGGATCTTGTGTTGATAGAGTGGATAGAGGAGAGTGGGGGGAACATGTGGGGTTCACGAGGGATTTTTCGGTTCTGAAGGATTGGTAAAGATGGGCTCCTAGGAAGTGTTGCCGTCGGAATTTTGGATAGAGCCACTTCAACTCAGGGTACCAGATGGAGACCTGTGAATGGAACTATATGTCTTCAGGCACATAATTAAATGGGTATTCACTCACAACCTTTCTTCTCCCCGAGTTATGTTATACCCATCAGGCAACTGGTGGCCTCTCACAAAAATAGAAATAAGGCGTGATGAACTTACCCTGTAACTTATCATCGAGAATTGTCATTGTATTCTTCTGGTAGATATTGTACCACATGTCCTAGGCTCTTCATGGGTCAAAAATTCATAATTAAATATCTTTACATGTTTTCTATTCCAGATGCCAACAGTTGATGGAACAGATCAGGCAGTCGGTGGCAACAACAGACGAGACGATGAGGGAGGCTGCCATGTTCTCGGCCGGCCTGCACAAGCACTACGGGGAGGCGGAAGCAGCCCTGAGGAGAGCCTCCGAGAGAGCCAAGACCCTCGCCCCGCACCCTGGCTACGACCTGGAGACGGCCAGGCTGGACTCTCAGGCCGTAGAGGCGGTCATACTCACTGCTCTCTGTGCTCTCAACAAGAGGTTTCTCATGATGGAGTCTGCTGCGACTAGT
This sequence comes from Piezodorus guildinii, assembly GCA_023052935.1. Taxonomy (NCBI): domain Eukaryota; kingdom Metazoa; phylum Arthropoda; class Insecta; order Hemiptera; family Pentatomidae; genus Piezodorus; species Piezodorus guildinii. Next base: position 166,311,036 of record CM041294.1, on the reverse strand, counting down.
AAGTCAATACTACTATTATTTCATTACATTAACATTTTTTTTAATACATTCAATCCTACGAAATTTTTTATATTTTCTTTATATGCATTTTTTATTTAGAGTTGGATGAGAGGCAAACTTGTGGGGTGTAGATTACAAAGTGTAGTTGTAGTTAAGTACAAAGTGGGGTTCAAACGGTGATGATAGTACATTATCCCTTTCCATGCTGAAAGTATAACTAACTTTGAAAGGTTGATAAAATGATGGATTATGAAATGACCCCAGCACTTTGCGTCTTCCAAGTCAAAATTTTCAGTTCTGAACCGAGCAAACCACTTACAGACAGTGCTTTTTCCTTAGGCATCATCAACATACACACTGCAATTTTTTTTTGCTAACTAGGGTGACGTGACAGTAATGGACACGTGGCAGAAAGATGTGTTCCCCAACCCTCCCGCCTTTTGGCCCCTTCCCCCAATACTATCAACTACCCTACAAAATCTGACTCTTTATTGTTACTTCAACATCCTTATCTTTATAGTTTGCAAAATTGATTCAGATTTCATATTTGTACAATATGCCTACCGTGGGTCAAACCTATAAAACCTCCTGGGACACAATTGCCCTCAATAAGTCTCTTGTCATGACCGAAGTAGACCTACTATCATCTTTAATATTTTTTTAGGTTTTCCTTTTAGGAGATAAAAAAATCATTAAATGATGAAAATAAAATTTTTCTCTTCTATTTCACCTTAGCCTTCCATCCATAGCACCTTAACTAATCCTTTTTTAGAATATTTAAACATTATTGACCAAGTAAACATAATTTTATTATCACAGAGAGGATTAAATTGAAATATTGAAAAACGTTACAAACTTATTTTATAACCCAATAGTAACATCACACTTATGATACTGTTTTTTATAGGTAGTCATTTAATCTATTATAGATATTATAGACTACAATTTTTTTTTTTTTTTTATTTATAGTAATTTACAACTGTACTAAAGAATACAATAAGTAAATATGTAGAATGAATATAAAAAGTCATGAAAATGTCTTGAGAAAGAACCACCCACTTCACTAACTATAGACTACAATTAAATTTGAACCAACTCTCCAACCAAACTTTCAGACAGCTTCAAACAGTTTACAATAACACACAACCAGGTTTGTTATACTGGATCAGTAATTGAGCGGTTTTCTTCATGAAATTATTGAAGAAACTCAATGAATAATACAAACATAATAATGTAACAAAGATTGTGAGTACCCTGTATATTACATTCAATTTCAGAAAAATAATTTCAAAATCATATTGTGGATGTGGATGTTGAAATAATTATAGGTCGAAACTATTGGGAGTCACTTTTGTTGAAAATATTTTAATTTTGCTTATTTTTCGGCTCAAGCCATCATCTGGGCATCAGTGAGCAATGTCAAGCATAAACTGTTTGAGCTGAAACGTCAGCAAAATTGAAATATTTTTAACAAAACTTACTCCCAATTGTTTTACTTCGCACACTAACTAGGGTGGCGTGGCAGTAATGGACACGTGGCCGAAAGATGTGTTCCCCAACCCTCCCGCCCAATTCCCGTTACTTTTGGCCCCTCCCCCCAATACTATCAACTACCCTACAAAATCTGACTCTTTATTGTTACTTCAACATCCTTATCTTTATAGTTTGCAAAATTGATTCAGATTTCATATTGGTACATTATACCTACCGTGGGTCAAACCTATAAAACCTCCTGGGACACAATTGCCCTCAATAAGTCTCTTGTCATGACCGAAGTAGACCTACTATCATCTTTAATATCTATCGAAACTGTAGTCAGCCTCTCTCTTTACTACTGTTTTAAATAAGTCTATGAATCATCTATATATATAAAATTATAATGCGATTTTGGTTTCTGCAACTCCTTCTAAACCTCTAGACGGACTTAGATACAGTTTTCACCATCCTTTAGGGCATTCTTTTGGGAAAGTTTATAAGTAAAATACATTGCAATTTAGCTTTTCTTTAAAAGGGAAAATTAAATTTTCTTTAACCAAGACATCAAAGCTGAAACAATCATGTTTGTCACTGTTTAAACCTTAAGGTTATTTTGTATTATTCTATTAGCTTAAATTAATTTGTATCTATTATTTATAGCCCTAACTTATGTAAACACCATTATTGTTTTCAGGCGCTGGGGACTGCTTGCTGAATCTGACCTCCCGAGAAGGTGATTGGTTCCTGGAGGACATGGTGCTGATGGCTAGCACGGCTCTCAACCTAGTCCCTCTCATCCCGAGCCTCTCTCAGGAAGGTCTCGATCCCAACATCTCCATTGCCATCAAGTGTCTACAGGCGTCTTTCGCCCAATATAGCGCTCTACAGGTTATTAAATAAATTTATATTCATATATTTTTTTTTATTTTTTACAATTATTGACAGTGAAGGTAACTTCTTTAGGTCTGCCAAGGAACTTATACTTCACTTATTATTTTTTCTATAACAACATTAACATTTTAGAACTGATTTGAGAGGCAATTCTTTCATCCTTTCAGTGTTATTTATTATTAGAAACTAATTGTGTTGGGTTTTAGGAAGTTGATACAAACTTCACCAACATCATCCTGGTGGAGGCCATGCAAGGGCTGCAGTGTGAGGAGCCCTCGGTGCTCAACATGGTCGAGCGACTGGAGTCTGTAGTCACCGGGGTTGCACAGCCTCTGTCGGAGCTATCGAACCAGCTCCACCGCCATCTTAGGTTCATCATCATGGGGATGGAGGTAATTTGGTTATATTTTTAAGGTTAAGGTTATCCTACAAAATGTTTCAAATTTTCTTTATTATACGTCATTTGTTCTTGTATATTTTCATATTTAGATATGTTACTTTCAAGGGATAGTAATTAGGCTATTATTCGTTAAAAAAATTGTCATGTTAAGAGAGCATTATATGATGATAAGAGGAAAGTGAAAACTGAAAGTGTGAGATAAGTAGAGTCCTAATTTTCCTTGCCATAAAAACAAATCTCTAAATGTGCAAAATTGGAAAAAAATATTGCAATGAAAAAAAAAGAAGTAATATTTTGATTACAATACTTTAAAAAAAAAAAAAAAATTGAAATATAAGATTTTGTTCTTTCTTTTCCATTGATCCTTTTCTACCAGGTTTAGATTTTTTCTTTTTTTGAAAACCTGTCATTGCCGATCATTTAAAAATTTGTCCCTGTCCTGTATCACAGCTTTTGTAATTTTTAAAATTTTAATATCTTAATCAATTTATGTGGACCACTTAAGTATAGCATTTCTTTTGTCAAAACATTTAAAAATTCTTTTAGTCAATCTATTATCACCTATTCCAAAAGATCTTGGTCATCTCTTTTTGTTGTTATTTTTTGCCTAAATGCTATAACTTTCCTTTTTTTTTTTTTATCATAAATTTCCTTGCTATTTCTGGTCTTCTCTGATCATCAGTCAGTATATTTTCCTAAGAATTTGCTTTTATAATTTAAAAAATTCTATACTTGAAAATATTTCAAAATCTTCAGATCCACATAAGGTTTAAAGTAGTGATACTCTTTTATAATGTCTGACTTTTAACTTGTTTCATAAGCATTTTTGTTATAAGTGATTTTTAATTTTATATTAAATAATATTTTATGGTATATATATTATTTCTAAGACACAAAAATATATTTACATAATTTTTTTACTATTTGTTTAATTTTTTTGAACTGTAATTAAAAATATTATTTAATGATGTTTATAAGATATTTTTTAAAGTACTATTAATAGGTTATTTGATATTATTGGTCTTTATTAGAAATAATCACACTTTATTACCCCTCTCCTGCTTCTATCGTGAAACTACTTTTAGAGCTGAAACTTTTCATCATGTAGTATTTACAGTTTCACTCAAAACCTGGCTTTACATTTGCAGTCGCCACACGAGACCTGCCTGGCGACAGTGATGACCCTGCAGTCGCAGTTCAGCAAACTCCTGGAGCCAGCCGACCCTTCGCAGATGACCCAGGGAGAGATGCTGCTGATGGGGTTCGACGGACTGTTCACCAACGTGAGTCGCGGCAGGGACACCCTCCTCCAGAGCCTGGCCTCGCTCCAGAGCCCTCCGGCGTGGAAGATCATCGACCAGATCAGGGAGGCCAAGACCTACTACACTGTGAGTGTTCAAGTTGGATGGAAATATTATTTTAATACAGTAGAATCATGATTATTTGTATTGCCGAAGGGAGTTAAATATGAATTGTTTAGGCCCAAATCTTATTATTGTATTTAGATTATATTTATCTTTGTAAAGTTTTTTGTTTAGTTTGTATTGGGTTGTAAAATAAGTTTTTCAATATTTCAATTTCAATTCATTCGTTTTTTTCATTTTTACAAAAGAACAGTACAATTCGCCGAAAATGAACTGAATTGTCACTCATGTTGGTTTGCAATAAACTACACTACTGAGCCTTAATAAAGACTAATTCAGTGTGTAAACATAGTTAATTCCATGAAGATAGCATATAAATAAACATTAGCTTTGTCATTAATTTTGAGTAAAAAAATAAAAGGTAGATTAATTTTATTTTTAAAATCTCTACAAACTTTTCGGACAACCCAATAATAATCAACTTATAAGGAAGATTTAAGAACCATCTATTTAATAAAATCTATAAAATATTGTACCCAATAAATTACTAAAATTTTGATCCTAATATTTTACCTAAGATTAGAAATACAAAACATATTAAAATAATTCTGACCTACCTGCTTCTAAGATAGATCATTATCTTAATATCTTTTTGGTTTATGCAGAACTGATATTGAATTTTTGTTTTTTTAAACCATCCTAGGCACCAATATGCATAGACAAGACCAAAGATGTTCTGGAAGCCATGTTCTTCGTCAAGCGCCTGGATACAATGACTGAAGTGCTGAGGATGGTAGCGTCGGACGCACGTGGATTCCGTGCAGAGCCTGGTGCACCCCCAGTACCTCACGATCCTGAGTCGCTGTCAAAGCCCGTACGCAGGTACATCGCAGACTATATCAGCTATCAACTCCTTGGGATCTTCTCTCTGTCAATGGCCACCACCATTTGTCTTCTGCTTCAGGCCAACGGGTTGGATGTTACAGGTATAATAATAGTTATCTCTTATATTTGATATTTTTCATAACTTTTATAATTATAAAACTTGTTCTTATTTCTTGATATTATTAACATAATTCTTTTATAGGTGCTGTGGAGCAGAAAGATATAGGAGCTCAAAGCAGAGTTCCACTAGAAGACTTATGTAAGAAGGTAGTTGACATTTTCGTTTTATATTTTAATTTTATTTTTATACTTTAAAATATTAAGTTAATTCTTTAATTTATTTACTTGTGATCATTTCCTAATTGATTACTAAAGGCTCATTATATGACTCTCATAAAAGCAGCGATACACGGTGAGAATTAGGGTATTTGTAGGTGAGGTGAAAGTAACTATTGTATGTGTTCACGAAAGTAACAGGAGAGGGAGGCTTATTTTTCAAAAACAAATTTGGATAATGACATCAAATATTACTATTAGAAAAATCCTATAATATCATTAAATATTATTTTTTTTAAAAATATTAAAAAAAACTGAATGATAAAGTTATATCAAAACAAACAAGTGTAATATACACTTCATGAAAACATGTTTTTTAATGCAGAAACTCAATTTTAAGAAATTAAACATCATTTATAATAAAAGGTTCAAAAAATAAATGATGAAGTAATAAAGAAAATTCGGTAATGGGATATTTAATATAACATGTTGAAAGTATGTGATATTCACTTTCACCTACGAATCACGAATTTCAGCTCACCTACACATACCCTAATTCTCACCGTGTATCGCTGCCTTAAGGCCTATCTTGACTTGATAGATTATAGACCTACTCAGAGCCATTGTCTAAAATAAAGTTAAATTTTCTTATTTGGTAAATTGGAGGCTCTAGAATAAAACCCATGACAACATTTCGTAATGAATATAAACATCACCCTGTCTGACACAAAATCTCTTTAAAGAATTACTTTTTTACACAACCTTTAGCTCTCAGAGCTCACTCAGTGTTTAAAACCAGGCATCCGAATATAGGTGGAAAAACCTAGCAGGTGTGGATGATCTCAGCCCAATCTCCTAGAAACAGTATAAATCTCTATATGTACTCAACCCATGTACATGATCTTATTTTAATGATTATTAACCGTAGAGAATATAGATGGACAGGTTGATTGGGGGTGTTGTCATTAAAAAAAATCCCACTAATATGAAAAACTTATTTTCTAAGTTTAAGGAAGTTTTACTTGTTATTGTATAAAAATTAATTGAGCACTTGTCACTTTCAATTATGTTTCATTCTGTTAAGATATAAGAAGTTATGATAATTGACCGTTGCTATGAGAATTAACACTTAGCAGTTTGCTATAACAATTTTTGTTTGTTTATTAATTTAACATCACCGTATGCTGCTACAGCTGATCAGATAATGCTACAATGGGAGTCCTAAATTTTGCCTATCCCGATTTAATTAGGGTAGGGGTCTTTAACGAGTATCTGAAATCACAGAGTGTAACTAAGGATTTTTTTACAATTTTTTTTAATGGGGAGCCTGTGGCTTAGTGGCTAGCACGCTTGTCTCTCATGCTAAAGGTTGTGAGTTTGAATCTTATTAAGGATGTAATTAAATGGGAATGTACTCAAAGCCTCTCCCTCGGGTATTTGAGACCTGTCAGCCAAATGGTGGCCACCCACAAAATTAGGCATAGGGAGTGATGACCCTACACTATAAAAATGCATCGAGAAACGTGAGTGTAATCTCCCAGGAGATTACACCGTGAGGTCCAGGGCCTACACGGCCTGTCGCGCCACTGGAATAGTTTGCTATAATAATGTTGTGTTTGTCTGTTTATTCATTATGCTACTATGGCTGATCGGACGATTCAGCAATGGGAGTCCTAAATTTTGCCTATCTAGGTTTAATTAGGGTAGGGATCTTTAACGAGTACCTGACATCGCACAGGCTCGGGACCACCTTTTATGGTCTCCTCTGAAGGACACTATAACTAAGGATTTTTTACTCCCATTAAAAAATCCTAGGGCCACCTGTGGGATATTAATTTTATTAATAATATTATTAATAACAAATACACATAAATTAAAAGTCTTAAAATAAGACAAACACTTCGAAACATTGATGTTTATTTATGACATTGTTAACAGAATAAATTATAATTGGAAGTGAACAGTGCTCAATTAATTTTGAATAATTTATTATCTTTGTGTGCTAAGGTTTCGTCCTACATTCACTCTTTGATACCCTCTCAGTGAGTCAACCCTGATGAAGGCCCAAAATTGTTCTGTCATATCAAAACTTTTTTAAGTTTATTTAAAGATTAATTTTGTCCTTTTGTTTGCTTCTTGTGTAGTATTATTAAATTGTTTCATTGCTTTTTCTTTAACTATTTTCTCCCTGTTTTGACCTAGATCCTAACACCTATTTTTATTTTTATGTTGCAGATGGTGGAACAGCTGAGCCGCAGCGCAGTGCGAGAGGCGAGCGGCCTGGTGAGCCAGAGAGAGGCAGCGTGGAGGCAGGGCCAGCTGAAGGGCCGCCTGGATCGGGAGCTGGCCTCAGCCGAGGGCGCGCTCTGCAGGGCACAATGGAGGCTCACAGCCCACCACTGGCTGCACGAGCACATACTGGTCAGCTCACCTCAGCCGCCCATCAGTGAGTATACTCTTCTTATCTTATCCATTAATAGCTCCATCCAAAAAAAAAAAAAAAAAAAGAGAATAATAATAATAATACTGGAAGGAATTAGTCCGGGTGGCGGTCATTAAATGAAACAACTAAATAGTTTCAACTATTTTATTGTTTGCCAACGTTTCGACCCCCTTTGTGGGTCATCATCAGGGCGCATGGTGGGAGAATGGAAACTCTGAGTGAGTTTCCATTCTCCCACCATGCGCCCTGATGATGACCCACAAAGGGGGTCGAAACGTTGGCAAACAATAAAATAGTTGAAACTATTTAGTTGTTTCATTTAATGACCGCCACCCGGACTAATTCCTTCCAGTAATTCTCAACGGTCAACTAATTACATCCACAATAATAATAATAATAATACATTATTTTTCTGCTTCCGGGGCTGATTTGATTGTTCATTGGCTATGGAAAAGTTGCCTTAACATCCCAGGGCTATACATGTCTTGAATATGTAATTACAGTTTCATATGACTTATTGTTTTTGAGCTAGGTTTATCACTCTTATTTACTTATTTTTTGCTGGAATTAATTGATCTATACTAATATTATAAAGCTGAAGAGTTTGTTTGTTTGAACACGCTAATCTCAGTAACTACTGGTTTAAATTAAAAAATTATTTTTTTGTTGGATAGTCTATATTATCGAGGAAGGCTTTGAGCTATATAACATCACGCTGCGACCAATAGGAGTGAAGAATCAGCAGAATATGTGGAAATAATGAGGGAAATTAACCTTGTATCCCAATGATTCCAAATGATTTACTTTTTAATTTTAAAAGAATTCAATTTCCCATTATCTTTCGCTGTAACAATAAATAAATCACAGGGGCAAACATTTAACCCGTAGGAATCGATTTACGTCAAGACAGCTAACTATAACTATATGTTGCGTTGTCATGATTGGGTTGTGAAGAAAATCAGTATTTTCTTTTGCCACAAGAAAATAAAATTAAAAATATTATTTATGCAGAAGTACTTTTAAAATATATTCTTTTAAACACTTCTAAATCTCGATCATAATAACATAAATTGACTTGGATGAAGTTGTGGGCAACAGCTAGCTATTAATAATAGTTAACTCTCATTTAGATAAAATATAATTAAAATTATATCTTCTTTAGCCTAGCTTTTAATTACATCTTGTATCCTTTTAATTATGCCTACTCTAAAGTTACCGGTCGGACAAAAGAAGACTTCCTAGTTAATAATATTATTACTTTATAATTTACAAATGATCAAATAAATAACTTATATAAACATATATTTCTGTTTTACTATTTTAAATAAATTATGCGAGGTATACTAATCTAGGGCCAAAACACCAGCATGGATATAGGCCATTTCTTGACCACGAGTATATCACTTCCTCTTTTATTCTTTCCTTTCTTCTCTTCCACTGTTTCACTGTCCTCACTCCCTATATTTTATTTCTAATATTCTTCCAATTGTTTTATCATTTACCATTATTTCAGTCTTCGCGAATGATATTTTAAACCCTGCTTTCTGGCTATTTCCTGTAGTTCTTCTATTTGCCTGATTGCATCTTGTTTACTTTCTACCTCAAGCATCAGGTCATCCGCGAATGCCAAACATCACAAACCAAAGTAATAATATTATTAAATAGCAAGTCTTCTTTTGTCCGGCTGGAGACTTTAGGATAGGCATAATTAAAAGGATACAAGATGTAATTAAAAGGTGGGATAAATATGATATAATTTTGATTTTATCTTAATGAGAGTTAACTAAACATTAAATGGTTGAATTATATTTAAAAAAAATCAAAATGGAATACAAAGCTGCTAATTTCAGTCCCTATGCATATTTGTTGCTGGCTTATGTAATTATTGATAATGATTAACTGGAGAGCTTATTGATGAATATTGTGTATCGACAGACAGGAGTGCCTTCATGCATGAGCTTCGTAAGGTAGCCGGAGGACTACAAGTGCTTCAGCCGAAACTGAAAGAAGCGTTCGACCAACAGAATATTCTCATAGCCAGCGCTGAGCAGAGGCTTAAGTGGGCTGCTGGCGCCAACCCTGCTCTATCTGAGGTATTTCATTTTTTGTTGCCTGCATGCCAAATAATTTTTAATGCTTCAATCCAAAGTTGGGTCCTCTAAAATAATTTATGTTTAACTGGAAGCCATTTGCTTGGAGGTTAAGTATAGCAGGTTCCTAGAGGGTGGCTTTGTAGGTATGCAACCTTTTTATCTAGTTAATCTGTCATAGTTTAACTAATATTGAAGGGAAATTTAGCTTTTAGATGTGTCTATAAATTATGTAGTATCTGTAAGATATATTTTTTGCCTTATTTTTAGCCAATCCCAAAATTAATTTAACTTCATATGTTCACGCCATATGTTATGGCCTGATGAGGTTTCATGACTGTTTCATGAAAAAAAAAAAAGAGAACTGTATAATTTTTACGATATTTATCAATAGATCATTTTGTGTTAATCTTTATTTTTTTATCTGTTTAAAAAATAGTTATTTTAAATATAATTAAAAGTTTTGAATAGAAGAGAAAGAAAAAGAATACGATCGTACTTCAATTGTTTTTATTACCGCCTAGTGGCGGGGAGGGTTTTAAGCTAGGGTCTAAAGGGTAGATGAGCCTTAGACCCGAGTCTGCTCTCATACTTAGTACGTTTGCAAACAAAGTTTTTTTTTCTCATCGTTCCCCTTGGAAACTGGAAAAGCCGTCCTGCGGTCATTCAACATACCTGAGAACTTCGTCCAAGCCGCCCTGCGGAGATTTTCTACAATACGCAACTGGACTTTTTTCACATGAATACAGCTTATCTATTAATGGAACATTTAATTTCTTAATTCTTATTCAAAGAAACTGTTTAATTTTGATAACTATTTTTTTTTTTACATCTTTAAGCATTAATTAAGTTAAGTTTGTTTCTTCTATTTTCTACAATATTTTAATTAGGTTTATTTTGTTTCCTACATTTTCTTACAGCTGTTTAATCATAATTAGGTTAATTTTTTTCTTATATAAATTTATTAGGTTAATTTGTTTCTTATCTTGTTTATATGTATTTCATTGTATTAAATGTATTGTGATTCGTCGTTTTCTTCCATTATTTTTATTTATTTTAAATCTATACAGTCCACTAATTTATTTCAATAGAACCATCCTCAATTTTGAGTTGTCACTTGGAAGTACTGTTCTTTCACGGATAGCCCAGCGTATACATCATACTTAACAACATTTTGGCCTCTAGGGCCATACTCAAGTGTCTATCATGCATAATTATTGGTATAGGCCGAAAAAAATATATGTTAACAATTTTTAAACCAAAAGATTATGCTGAGAAAATTATGTAGTAGTATGTTAAAGACATGAATTTAACAGGTGTAATGAAAATCATAATAAGAATTTGATTCATTTAGTCAGCCGGTGTACCTGGGGGTAGAATTCCTGGTCCAATCTTCTAAACAGTGTATACAACTGTTATTCCCATCCATTTGAGCACTCTCCGTTTGACACATGTTATTTGTGAATAACGATTCTGTTATTTCATCCCAAATTGTATAGAACCATCTATCAGCCATTGAAGATTGATGTCTAAATTGAAGAGTATAAATAAATTCTAATAAATCCCATCAAATCAATCACCTCTACTTTATGTTGCAAACCTATGACCTCCTGCTCCACTGTATCCTTACCAATGTCTCATTTACTCCTGTTGAACAGTTTTGGTACCTAGGACTCCATCTTGACAACGTTCTGACGTGGAATCTCCTCCTATTAGACTGAAATGACTGGAAACTGCTTGTCGATACCAATTACTACAGCACTTGCTTGACAAACGCTCTAAGTTTCCTATTAACTACAAAAATCTCATTTATATAACCATTATCAGGCCTATATGGACCTTGCAATCCAAAATCCTTCGTGCTCCTTACTTTGTTACTAATAAAATCATCCATAAAGACCTAAATATCTCATTAGTTGAAGACTTCACCCAAAACAGACATACCTCTTTCATTCCAAACTCTCTGCCCACACTTATCTGCAACCTTTCCTCCATATCTATTCCTGACTCGACCGAGGCGTGGGCCAATGGACTTTCTACCATAAATAAGACTTGAGAGTGATTCCAATGGGTAGTTTCTTCTTAGGACTATCATGTGTTTTAATCATATGCCTATCTTATTGTTGTATTAAATCAATACATTTGTATATTTCATTAAATAAATTAAAAATTAAAAAAAAAATTGATGGTATGCACATGACATTACAAAGAATCTTTTTGATGAACCCTTATGTTTGAGCAAAGGTTCTTTTGATAAACTAAAATCACACCTCATAAAGAAAGTTTTTACTAGAGCCCATTTTAACTGTTTTATTTAATTCAACACTTGTTTCTTTCTCCTGATTTTTTTTTTTTTTTTTATCACTCCAACATACCTTATAGTTATAAAAAGTAGTAGATAAAGAACTGATATAGTGTTGATGATTTTAACCTACACTGAGGTTACCTTGGTGGGAAGGTTCATGAAGTCAAGCAGTGATTTGACTCCCTTCTTGCTTCATAAACATCCCCTTTAAGTATGATATGTGGTGAAATCATTGCTATTGTCAGTTTGGCATGAGGTGATCCACCACCATCAAATTACTTCCAGTGTAAACAAGGTATAAAATTGCATAATGTTGTTGATCCATTATTTTATGCATCAAAAAATGCTGTGTTTTGTAATGTTGAATAAGTCACTTTCTACATTTTTTTTTTTATTATGTATAATTGTGAACATTATAATGTTACTCAAGTTTTAAATTAAGAGTTTATTTGGATGCTAGGTGATGAGTGCCTTTGAGAGCTGCGTGAGATTGCAACGAGAGCGAGTGGACAAGGAGAGGAACCTGGCCCAGCAGATAATATCGATGGCCAACACCGTCCTCTTCAACGAGGCTTTGCGGATACCGACTCAGGAGGCCATCCTCGGAGATAATACCATGATGAGGGTAACTTGGATTTATTTTTTTTTAGACATCCTTTCTTAACTGTCTCCTTTTTATTTTACATTTTAAACTCTGTTTTAAGTAGTTGTTCTGTAACCTTGTTTGATAGGTTTCCCACTCTCAGTGGAGAAGATTGTGGATTCAAATTTACCTTTGTCAATGATAATGGGCACCTTATTATTTTTATGTTAATGACGAAAACCTAAATTAAACATATTAAACAAAAATTATAGTGGTCCTTATACCTTCTTTTAAATTAAAAAAAAATTCTGGCTGTACCTTTACAAATATTAACCAACATAAAAATACATTTAATTGACAAAAAAAATAAAATAAAATAAACCAATATAGTCTGTAATTAAAGAAGAAGAAGTATTAATAGTTTAAGATGAAGATCAAGATGAAATATAAAATTGGAGGCTGTAGTTATACTTCACCACTATTTTATTAAAATGCATGACATTTGGGCTATTATGCCCTCTTGCATAAGTAATGCAGTTTTTTTTAATCTTAAGGTGAGTAGGTAATTCGACTCAAAAGCCTCAAGTCTGGAATGAGGTTTCTTGGTGGAGTTATCTGCACACCTTAAGATTAAAAAACTGCATTACACCTTTAGATAGAAAATGGATTGAATCTTAAGATGGCATAATAGCCGAAATGTTGTGGATTTTAATAAAAAGTGAAGTATAATTACCATCTCCAATTCTATATAAATATATCTATTTACAAAGTAACTTATACAGACTTCTCCTCTGTACTCCCAAAAACATTACTGATTTTCTAAGAAAATAATTCTTAGAATACATAATGTTCATTCCTCTGGGCAGTGGAATTAGTTTAACAGAACACGGCGGGTTATTTATGCGCTCTCAGTTACCAAAAGTCCTCGAGTGATACTTCTCTGTCCTCAAAACGTTATGGATCACCTGGGTGCTTCATAATTACCTCTCGGTGTGCCAATCTCTCTTAAGGCATGCCAGGTGCACTTGCTTCTTCTGTTTATCTCCACAGTAGTGAGGGTGATTGCGAGTGGTTTTGAGACAGCATATCTTTTTAGCCCTCATATCATAAGATTACAAACAAAGAATTAGACTGAATCTGAATAAATACAGTTATTGCTCAATTTGCTGCCGAGTTTTCAGATCCCATCCAATGGTGCCTAAGATGCACCACACGAGCGCTAAGAGTTATATGTATTAGCTGTTAATAAGTGTCAAATTTGACTCCATTTAATCATAATTTTATAGTTTAACAATTATGCAATAATATTTTCAATAAGTAAAATACTGTTAAAAGTTGAATATGTTCCCTTTTAAAGAGTTAATATGAGAAGAATGAAATCTTGGATATAATATGAGTTTACAGTCCCTAATCAGAAACTCATTTATTTGCTTTTTCCTAAATATTATCCATTTTAATCGTATATTGAAGTACAACCGCATATTATTTTTTATCATTTATTGTACACTAGGTAGAATTTCCATGTATAAAAATTATAGTTAGGAACCTATAAAATACCTTCTTTTGTTCACAGTTGAACTTTTAAATTGGAGAAACTTTATATATATTCAGAACATAGTTTAGATTTTCGAGATAAAAATTTGTGTATTTTTATTTAATCTTTGCAGTTAGTTGAGGATTGTGAAAAGGCGTATATGCTGATTCAGAACACAACTGTCGTATTGACATCAGCTGAAGAAGGACTAGTGTCGTTGCTTCCGCCGAAGAAGAGGATAGATTCTGATTGGATTGCCAAAGCAGAAGAGAAGATTTCTGGTAAACCCCTTTCTGTAAATTTTTTCTTGTGAATACCTGGCTGTTTTTTATTTATAGAATACACTGTACATAAAATAATTGAGTTTATTTAAAACATTTTCTGTCATAGAACTTTGAAAGAATGATGAAAACAAACTTCATTTTAAAAAAAATTACCTAATTTTGGTTTATTATTTTCAATAATCAACCTTTGTAATCGACCAAAAAAAAAAAATTACCCCTGCTCAAAATTTGAGGGTTTACGTTTCAAGATGCGTAGGATCCGAATAGTAATGGTAAATCTCTGAAACTACTGGACCAATTTTTTTTTAAATTCGCCACAAAAATACTAGTCCATTCAACTAGACGTTAATATCAGCTGGTTAGTTTTAAAATGACAGCCGATTAAAAGGATGTTATTCAATAACTCAGTTATTTTTGAAAAAAAAAAAAAAATCATTGTTTTTAACCAAAAAACTGCGAATAATTATATAAAAGAGAGAAAATTTTAGACCAAATGAAAAAAAGAATCATTGAATTTGGTTAACAACTAGCTTAGGTATTGCGTTTTGAAATCAGTGGTAGTGTTAGATATGATGCTTTGAATTAGTGCTTTTCATATTACTTAATTGCCTATCAACAGCCTTATAAACAGTTATACCCCAATATTGTTATTTGGAAATAATAAACCATTGTGTAATAATTTGCAGCATTTTTGTATTTTTATTAAAAATATTATATTATTTATCTAGAGTCGATCGTGGCTTTGAAAAGTGAACTGGAACCCATGCAAGTGCGACTAACTGGATCTGAAGATTGCGTTAGGAACAGGGCTACCATAATTAGAAGCGTCCTTGCAAACACCATAGGATCATTGCTGACATCAAAACTCTCTTAAAATCTATGATCAAGGTATTGTTGTTTTATTAGTATACTTTTTTCTTCTAATCTATACTAATATTATAAAGCTGAAGAGTTGTTTGTTTGTTTGTTTGCTTGATCGCGCTAATCTCAAAAACTACTGGTTCAAATTGAAAAATTCTTTTTGTGTTGAATAGTCCATTTACCGAAGAAGGTTATAGGCTATATAACATCACGCTGCGACTAATAGGAACGAAGAATCAGTGAAAAATCTGAAAAAAAAAAAAAAAAACGGGGAAAATTGACCTCGCATCCCAAGAATTCCAAATGATTTACCTTTAAATTTTAAAATAATTCAATGTCCCGTTAAGTTAACTTAACAATTAATAAATCACTGGGCAAACATTTAAACACGTAGGAATCGATTTTATCCATCCTCATGGAATTAACTATGTTTACATACTGAATTCGTCTATATTGAGGATCAGTATTTTAGTTTATTGCAAACCAACATGAGTGACTTCATTTTGGCATATTTTCAGTTCATTTTTGGCATATTATGCTGTTCTTTTTTTAAAAAGCATCCCAAACTGCAAGAAATATTTGTTCCATGTATGGTAGCAATGCAATTGCTGATTGCATGGTTCAAAAGTGGTTTTCGCGGTTTAGATGAGGAGATTTCAATTTGAAGACACCGGTGCCAGTCACTCTTGACATGAAAATATTGACGTCATCAAAATCAATCCACGAATTACTGTTCGGATACAAATCACTTTTGATCATCTAAAGAAGGTATTGAAAGATTTCATGTTGTGATTTACTGCTAAAAAAATGTGGAGATCATTTTTGAAAGAGTTTTATTGACGAAAATGGATTCTCTGCATCAACACCAGCCGAAAAAAATCTTGGGGGTTGCCTGGAACGACGCCGCTCCCAACACCAAAGGCCGGCTTGCATCCAAGAAAGGTGATGCTGAGTATTTGGCAGGATTGGAAGAGATTATACATTTTGAGCTCCTTCCTCAAAACCAAACTATAAGTAAATTTCATCTTTTCTGTTCCCTCGAAAATTTTCTACAAGAGAAATCCTACTCTTCAGAAGATGACGTCAAAACAGACCTTTTATTGTTCTTCAGGAGTAAGGACAGTGATTTTTGAAAAAAGGGATAATGGACCTTTCAAGCCGTTGGGAAAGGTAATCGCTAATGGTGGTAACTATTTTGTAGATTAAATAAGTACATTTTAAGCTGTTCATCAATTTTAATTATTGTCCAAATTTCTCTACGAACTTTCTGACAGCCCAATATATTTTTTTTAAAACGTCTTTATAGCGATCGTAATAACAGAAATTGACGCAGACGAAGTCGCGAGCAACAGCTAGTATTTCTATAATTATTAAATTAGGAAAACTTTTTGAACTGTCAAACCTAATTATATTAGATATCTTGATAATTCACTTATTACTTAATAATAATATTCACTTTAACTTTTTTTTAGTATGAAGATGCGGTCTCTCCGGACTGGAAGAATATCTGAGCAAGCACAAGCATTATACAGAGAAGTTGGGGTCGCTGACCAAATCTTTGAGTAGCAACAACTGCCCGTTTGATTCAGCAGCAATCGCAGAGGTAGCCAATGAGGTGAAGGCTATTGCTTCTAAGACTGGTGAGAATTTTATATTTTATTTTTGTTTTAAGATAATATAGCTTCCTGGAAAAAAATTTGGTGTGGGCAACACATGACTTTCACTTACCTCGACTGTTAAAATCAATTTAAAAACTATTAAATATACTTCAATTTTAAAAATATTCTAGGTGATTTTAATAAAACGTGTATTAATTTTCGTTGGAAACATATGATTTGGATTAAATAAAATAACTAAATTAAATTGTTAATCAATAATAAGTTTATTCCCTATCCGTCACTTTATATTCCCTTTTACAACTTTGTGTATCAGATAATATATTTTCTAAAATCTTTCTCTTTCCAACGGTATATTATACCTCCATATTACTGTTTTTATATCAAAAAACCAAAAATTGATTAAAAAATAGTTTTGCCCTTTTATCCTTTAGTTGGTCATCGAATTCGTCCTGACTTGTATATTTAGCCGTTCTTTATCAATGCCATTAAGATGATAAGGTAAATATTTTTGAATGTATAAAATTAAAGGTACTTTAGAAGAAAAAATTTGAAATATCGCCATTTAAGCCTGTCAGACTGTTTCAATCAGAATAAAACCTACATCATGTTAAAGCCCATTAAATTTTACATCGATATAGGGAGTTTAATCAAAATTGTTTGAGCTGTTCTTGAGAAAATTGTAAAAACGTGAAAAATGCATGGTGAAAAACTATCAGCTTACCTTTTTATAAATTGATTTTATAGCATGATAAGATCCCCTGGATGTTTTTATTCTCCAAAGCATTCATATCTCTTGGCGAGAAACAGAGTCAAAAGCTGCTTTCAGATTGATAAAGGCTAAGAAACTGTCTTTGTCCCGATACCAAGCTCCCAACAATACTTTTCTAAGGACAAATATGTGGTCTTGCGTCTGTTTACTGCATCTGAATCCAGCTTGTTCTGGTTCAAGCTGTTTCTCCACAATTCCACAATTTCCAAAATACTTGTATATACCACAGACTAATCGGCTTATAGTTTTTACATTCTGTTTGTTTTATTTACTTAACGTCACTTTATGCTACTATGACTAATCGAACGATGCTACAGTGGGAGTCCTAAATTTTGCCTATCCAGATTTTATTATGATAGGGATATTTAACGAGTACCTGACATTGCACAGGCTTGGAACCACCTTCTAACGTCCCTTCTGAAGGACGGCATAAGTAAGGATTTTTTAGTCCCATTTACATTCTGTGGTGCTCCTCTTCTTATGTATTAAAATAACACACTATAGTTCTAATCTTGTGGTACTGTCCCGGAATCCCATATTTCTTGAAATAGCCCACGGAGAGCCTTCACCAACTCTTGTCCTCCATGTTTGATGAGCTCTGGAGCAATACCATCTCTTCCTGGGACTTTTCCAATCCTTAATTGTCTCAATGGCATCTACTATAGTTTTTTTACACATTAAAAAACTAACTGTATTAACATGCTTAAAAATTTTCTATTGGTAATCCTTACTTATGTTTATAAAATCCATCAATTCTAATAGTTATTGCTGATCTAAAAGTGTTCACTATTGAATGTTGCAGACGGGATCTACTCAGAGCTGCTGCAGTTCAGCGTGAGCGACTGCCCCCTGCGGCGGCCTCAGGGCCTACGCCTCCAGGAGGATGTCCTCCTCAAGCAGAAGCAAGCTCCTCCAGGTTCGTATTTATCTTATTAATTAGGTTATTATTTAATTTTTTGTTTAACTATAGGATATTTTTCAAAATCGTACAATTCAGTATAGCTAATTGGAAAATTTCTTTATGTTGATGCAGGTTCGCAAGAACGAAACGCTTATGCTATGAGCGTCTGGAGAAGGGTAAAATATAAACTGGAAGGCAGGGATCCTGACCCTAACATTCGATCTACTGAAAAACAACAGGTGAGTCTAGACATTTTTTATGCGTTTTACAGTCCATAAATTTCCATCCTATCCTACTCTCCTACTTAAAGCATGAGTGCACATACTGTGCATGTCTATGGTATTATTTAACTTAAGGGTGGAACGTCTTGAAAATGAGCAGCTTGGACCTTTTCTCTAAGTTATAATCTAACCTTGACACTAGTGATGAGGTCCAAACAGCAGTGGAAAAACATTTTTCTTGCAAGGGAGAAAATTATTTTTTTCTTGGTTTCGAAAAAAATGTTGCCTAAGCATCGAGTTAAGAGTGAACTATTTATGGGGTGAAATAAAACTCATTATATTATGATATATTTAATAGATTTATAGCTATTTACAACTGTATTATGATATACATCTAGTAAATGTAATACAAGATTATACTGTCATTTTGACATGTAGGGGTACTACCAATTGGCAGCTCTCCAAAAACTATGCTAAACTAGGAGGTCTCGGGGCCATCTTCTTTTCAAACGCCTCAGAGGATTATCAGGGATTGTAGAGGAAGCAAGGATTGAAACTAGTGTGTTAGAGTGGGAATGGAGTTTGTCATGAAAGGAGTGGTACCTGGTTCGCGCCAAGTCAGCAACATAGAGGACGTTAAGGTCTTTATGGATGGGTTTATTTGTGACAAAATAAGGATTATTGATGATTTTTCCAAGGATTTTTGATTTTAAGGATTGGAGACGGGAAGAATTCGATAGTTTAGTAGAGCCCCAAATCTCTACTCCGTAAGTCCATATTGGTCTTATGATAGTCATATAGATGACCCTTTTGTACTTAAGTGGAAGGTTTGAGCGTTTGTCCAGTAAGTGTTGAAGTAGTCGAAAACGTCGGGCATTTTCTTGTCTTTTGAGTCTTGTATGAGAGCTCCAAGTAAGACGAAGAATTTGACCAGGTGCAGTCCTAGGTATCGGATCTGTTCAACCGGGACAAGAGGAGATTATATTATGAAAAAGCAAAATTTTCGATCCAAGGCTCAATAATTTATTACGAATGACCAGTGAGGTGTGTGGCCAGCATTGTCTTTCATTGAAACTATTTCTTATAAGGAGAAAATAACAATAAATAATACAGAGTTTTCTCAAAAAATGGGGTATTTTGTTCAGTGCAAGAAGTTTAAAAACATTGATTTATTTTTACTTGAATTTTTCAAGAGTCTATAAATTGATCTTTTCTTTGAACGCTAATCAAAACTATGGACAAAATCTTTATATGGAACTTTTAAACAATAAAAAAAATATTTTCCTCAATGGGATGACCTTGGGAGGGTAAATAAAGTTGTAAATTGCTAGAAATGATTTTGTGTAATTTTCTGATTTCAGGTGGACTGGACTATAATGGAAGCTACGAACGTTGACAACCTGGCCTTGCTGTACGAGGGCTGGACACCGTGGGTGTGAGTGTGGGTTAGGGGAAGAGAGGACCCCCTTCAGCTTGACTCGGGAGCATCGTACAGAGCCTGGGCCTCATCGCGTAGCCTTGTGCCTTCGGTCGCGACAGCCCTTCATTGCGCTCTGCGCTCCAAACATTGTGCTAGTATAGCGCCATGTCACGCTTCAGTCAAACGTTTAGTTATCAAACTATAATTAAGTCAAATTTATTTACATCTTCTTCCCGTATTAACTCGGTTGTTTAAACTTATAATATAATATGTTTTGTCTCATTCGACCAATATCTCATCATCACTCCCTTCCTTGCCGTTAAGATTGCCTCGTTTGGATGGGTGCTTCATGATGACACAAGATTATCGTCTTGCAGAAGAATATTGAGAAGGAAAAAAATATTTAAACAAAAAAAAAAAGTAATAAAGTTATTATTAAAAAAAAAAATGAAGAAGTATTGAAATAAGAATTTGAAATTTTATTGCTAATTTGGGAATAGATCAGTGACAATTTTGTGTATTTTTATTTTATTTTATTTTTTTCAGATATTAAAAGGTTTAATTAATTGTATTTTATGGTTTTCTAATTGAATTAAACCGGTTTTACTTATTTTAATTATGCTTAATATGGATGGTACTTTATACAGTTATTTCTGTTGTAGCAGGATAATACCTAATAATTGTTTTTGTTTTTGTTCTAGTTATTATTATTATTATTACTATTATCATTCTTTTGAATTGTTTTTTCCGCTTTAAAGCGATTTTAATTATTATAGACTATTTATTAATGATTTGTTTGACTGAAGTTGGAGATTGTCCATGTATGTCTGTACTTGGATAAATTTAGAAAAAAAAATATTAGGTTTAGAAAATGGAAAATAATTTACAATTATCCAGCAACTCATTCTGATTCAATTAATTATTATATCGAACTAAATAAATAATTTTTAAAATGGCAGATAGTGATTGTTTAGATGCAATTTTTTAATTTTTGTTATGTGTTAAAGCTTTACACCATAGTTTGTTTAGAAATTACATTCCTATTTTTGTCGTCTCATCTGTGGTACACCTTCTCTTATGGATGATCTGCAACTTCATCAACTCATCACTGATCTGTTGTGGATTATATCTTATTTTTTTTCTCCGTGTTCATAACCTTAGCCATTTTATTATTTTTTATTTCACATTTTCAATTTAAATAAGATATTTCCTTCAATAATTCTAATTTCATTAGTTCAGAATAGTAGTTGATCATGGATTAAATAAAAAAAAAAAATAAATAAAAAAAAATTATTGAATTAATATTTCAACTTTGATGAAAGTGGAATTTCCCATTTTATCCACTTGATAATAATTTTAAAAAATGTCTTTTTAAAGTTAAATTAAAAATAAATTTTAAAATGTCAGTATTATTTATATTTCATTTCTCGCTAAGAATAATCTTAAATAACAAAAATATTTGTTTCACTAGCGATTTCTATAAATGTCTAATACGTAGTGTTTGTAGTCTGCTGGTTTATGTTACTCATGTTCAACATCTGTAGAGAACAGTTTGAGAAAAATGTTTTGTTTTGTTGAAGAAATAAACATTGTGATCAATATATTTATGTTGTATTCATTGAACTATTTTTTATATCATTCCTTTAGTTATAAAACAAAATAGAGTTATCATTTGGCCCCAAATTAAAAAAGTATATACCACTTATCATTTATTGAAAAAATCTTTTCAACGAAACTTTTACACGTTCATTGGGGAAGGAGAAATCCATAATTATCCACAAGTGCGACACGGGGTCAATTGGCTCCGTATTCTTTCCTTACTTTAAATGTATTCAGCCTCCTGAAAATTGATTAATTTAGACAAAATCATTTGTTTTCTCACTCCATAGGTTTAGGTGGGTATACTACGACAGGAGGACGTTAACTGATTCATTCAAAAGTTCATTAACCTCATGGAAGTTGTACTCATAAGTAATTTTTTTTTCTTTTTTATTCAAAACACTTTCACTTCATTAAATTAAATTTTATAATATTTTTTTGTATGGTTCGGTCTCCTTACATAACCTTTTTCATACTTTAGGAAAAATTAAATAAATAAGAGGCTACCCTCTCCTCATCATTGAGGGACTCATAATTTTCCTAGAAGAATAGAACGGGATCTTTTGACCCCGTCCCGCACTAGAGGTCAAAATTTAAACCTCATTGCGGGTCATTTAACCCCATCCTATTTTTTATGTAAATCTGCGAGATTATTGAAGTTTTAAACATATAGACATTATTGTTTTCAACTCTTGGAAACGTCCTTAGCTGAAAAAAGGTTCGAGCATTTTTGAAAGTTTACCTCTTACACCCTCAGCACTGGTGGAAAGTTAGACACAGATACCATACTGAACAGAGTGTGTTAGGGCGGTCACTTGACATTCGTTTCAAATAAAACATAGAAGAGCTGGAGTTGTTTTAATAACGATCATTTTAGAGAACCCCATTGTCGTCTCTCCACTCCAATATTTTACTTTTAATTATAAGTGTAACTGACCCATAAAAAAAAAATAAACCTGTATGTCTACAACCCTTTAAGGGTCTTGGGTTCAGTACATATAGAGATTCATACAGTTTCTGGACCAACAGCTGTGCAATGAGGTGAAAGGGCCAAGATCAAGCCAAGCCACCAGGTTTTTCTCATATTTCTGGGTATCCACTTATAGAATTTGGATCTACGGACTTGAACTGTGGGATCTTCTGGCATTATTCCTCGACATCCACTTGTGGGTCTCAGGGTTTGATCGGTGATCTCAGGGCAGTGTGTAAATATTGTATATAGGTATGAATGTGACCAAGGTGGTTATTATTATTTTATTATTTCCTTTTTAATTCTTTATAATTTTTCTTTATTTAGTCTTTATTTAATCCTTCATTTAATTATTTATTTTATTTTTGTTTGCTTTATACATTTTGAGATGAATGATATCTTCTAGCTGTAATAATTATTGCCCCTGAAGGTGGCAGATTATATTATCTCTGAATAAATAAGTTAAAAAAAAAGATTTCTGGGTATCCACTTTATAAAGGCTAGATAAGCCTCAGGAAGCGTCTTCCTATTCTAGGGTCACCATGGATAAAGTAATATAATAAATATTCATCATGTCACAGCTGGGGTTTGAATCCGGAGAAGAGTAGTCCAGTGTTATTGAACCATCTTCAAGTTTTGCACACTCTTGATTGGTTAAAATAAACAAATTTTAAGGCCGATGGAATTTCAGTTGTCCCCACTGCTCCAACCTACCGTGTTCCAGTTGTTATTTTCCAATACATTTTTAAACCTCTTGTTCATACACATTCCAGTTTATGAATAATAAAATTATGAATTATGAGCAAATTTGTATAAAATTCCAGACAGAAGAAGACTGTATTGTCTTTCTCTAGAAGACTGCATCCACTCCGAATGAATTAGCCTGTCATTTGGATCGATAGAAGGCATATGATGACGCATTAGGTCAGGAGGGTATAATCATTTAACCATCAAACATTTCGTTGACCTGGGCTCTGGAGCTTACACAAATACCGTAAAGAGTATGTGGGCATGAGCAAAAAGAGGCATTAAGGTTAGTTGTAGAACGCATCAGGCCCTTATAGACTGATGAGCTGTCTTTGTGGAGGAGTAGGAACGTAGGACGGAATTCATTTCAAACAATTTTAACAAACATCAAAGAATTCACTGCTGCAGACTTCAAATTCACAACTTATATGTTATCATTTTATTTTTTAATAAAATATATTTTGATTTGTTTATAAAAGTTACTCGTACTAGCAGTTTCATCATATAGTAACGGTTACATATATTTGAACCGGAAGCCTGAAAACAAAATAGACCAAAAATAAATCCTCAACAGCATAGCAAACAGGCTGGATTGATGGTTAGGTGGAACTTAAAAAGAAAAGATTCAGGCAGTCATAATAATTTAGGAAGTGTTTTAGTGCAGGCTTTCATTATTCAAATTTATCTTTGTATTTAATGAGTGTATTAGAGTGGAGTATTTAGTATTTTCTCTATTTTGCTAAAAGAAAAATCATCTATTGAATACTTGAGCGTATTTAAAAGTAAATGGGATGGTTTCGAGACTGTTGGTTGTATCTGATAGCTTGGATAGAGAACGCCTGATAAATACACGCTATGTGGTTGAAATGTCGGTTTCACAATAAATAAGAACAGTTTTTATTGTTTTTTGTAAACATTCATTGACCTGTTAAACTTTCAAAAAACATTCATTGGTAATCCTGAAAAATCATTTTAGTTGTGAATTAAGGGTGTGCTAAAATATGATTGAGATACGCAAGTGAAGAGCACTCTCATGATAGTAGCAAGAGAGGGAGAAAGGAACCATTATTTGTAATAAAGGTGCATAATAATAATAGTAATATAACATTCTTGGAAAGTGTTGCCCGACATTCAGCTGAGTCTTCGACTCTTGAAAATGCTTCTGGCCTTAGAAATGGAACATTGGAGGCAAACACATGGTGTCTCCGCTTAAAAAAGTTCGGAATAGTGAAATAAGAAATCATGTTTTAGCAATCAGAGAACATCTTCAGAACTAATGAAACAATGAGCTGAAGTTAGGGCATTTAATGAGGATGGAAGAGTTAAGATGGCTTAGACAGATTTTTGAATGTATAAAAAAATATTTAAAATAAACAAAACAGTACAAGAGTCTTAGGCGCTGAGTACATGTAATATTTTATAGAAACAAAGTGCGCCCCAGGAAGGAGGATCTCCATACCCCAGATTGCCTCACGGATGATCTCCATATCCCAGGATTGCCTCACGGCTAAAATAACAGAATAAATAATATTTGAACCCAGGTCCCGGAGAACAGTAGGCTAATGCTCTAAGAAAGTGGGTTACCCAAGGAGACGCTAGTACAAGGAAGGAATGGTGAACAGTATTATGGTGTGGAAATGAGGCTGAGGGAACAGAAGAAAACAAAAAAAAAATTAAATATTCAATAGAAAAACAATAACATAAAATATTATTTTTAATTAAAGCTTAATATATACATGATGAATTCGTTGAAAGTGGAGTGCCATAAAGATGGTGATTTATCGCCTACTTTCGCTTTCACTTGCCTTTCTATTATCATGTAACTTCATTGGAACTTGATCTTTAATTTACCAAAATATACATTAAAAAAATTCAATTTTCAAAAAAAGTTTATTTAGTCAAAAATTATTTTATATACATTTTACATTTGAACAAGCATATTACATATTTTAGTCGATTATTAAAAATATATTATTGAAAAGACAAAGTTTCATTAGACATTAATAATACTGAGTCATAATAACTATATTATATTCTTAAATAAATTGAAATAAGTTTTTATATAATGAAATTCAGAGAGAGTAAGATGTAAAATTAGATTATATATGTTATTATAATCAATACATAAAATACATATCGTTTTACAATTATCTTAGTTATATATTAACATCAAATATATATGTATGTATTCATATCCATTTAATAGCATATCAACATTTATTAATGATAATAATTATTTATATAAAAATATATCCATATTGAAGAATAAAGTCATTGTTTCATAAGGTTCAATGGAATAGGGTTGATAAAAAAAAAAAAAAAAAAAAATATATTTAATTTTATCATGAAGTGGACATGATTAATATTTATATAAGCATTTATATAATCATACAATTTTATAAATTATTAATCATATAAATACAAAGAGATCCGAAAAAAAAAATCTTTTAAGAATATTCATATAAAGAGGTTCTGTACCTCGATAATAAATGATATTTATTTCCATTGGATTTATTAGAAGACATTCAAAGATGATTCTACAAATAAATAACATTTAGATATGAATAAATTTGATAATTATAATTTTAAACTTAAACTTCCTATAATCTATTAATTTATTTAGTTATCTGATATAAAATAAGTATATAAATAAATAAAATGAAATATTGATTGGACTACGTGATCAGAAGCAAAATATATGTATTTAGTATAGTAATCTAAAGTTTATAATTGATAAAAATAAATATGTATTATTTTATTTTTCCTCATGTACATAAATAGGCTCCACTAAATCAGGCATTTGAGAAGGCATAATTCTACTGAATATGATGGTGTATTCAAGAAACCTTCATTGCACCATACAATTAAAATTGATACAGAAACTAAGTCCTAGGTGTTGGTACTAACAAATTAATTCTGTTGGTGCAAAATCATATGTGTTGCCTTAGTGAGTTGTAGCCAGTTTCAAATATTAAATGATCTTCAGTGATATATCAAATATTGGGTCATAACACATGAAATGCCTGATTTTTAAAGATTTTATTTATTTGAATTTGTAACTTTACTTAATAATTTAAAAAATATGCAAAAATACAAATTACATGAAACAAATGTGTTAGGAAACTGCCTTAAGGTAGAATTCCAATTGGAATTCAAAGTCAGAAGGTCTCACAGCCATCTCCTTATCAGAAGTCTCAGGAGATTATCAAAAATTGAAGAAGAAGCAAGGATTAAAACCAGTGGATATGAGTGGGAGTGGAGTTTTATGGAAGGAATGGTTCCTGGTTTGGGCCAAATCAGCAATATATGGAACAGTAAGATCATTATGGATTAGTTTGTTTGTTTATTAGTTTAACGTTACTTTATGCTATTTTGGCTACAGTGGGAGTCCTAAATTTTGCCTATCAAGGTTTAATTAGGATAGGAATCTTTAAAGAGTACCTGATATCGTACAGGTTCGAGACCACCTTTTTATATCCCACCAAAGGATGGCAAATCAAGGATTTTTTACTCCCATTAAAAAATCCTTGAGCCTTCTGCCACGTTTGATCCGACTACATTGGGTGTATAAGGCTGTTATGATATCCACTATACTACATGTGACCATTGAAGTGACAACCCTGAATGGCTGATAGTGACTGATAAGTAAATGAGTCTTTTGAAGTTAAGTGGAAGGTTAGAGCCTCGATCTAGTAAGTGTTAAGTAACCAAAGACGGCATAAGGTTTTTAAGGCTTAAATATTAGGGGGGGATTAAAATATTGAATGTTGATTCTCAGCAAGAAATATACCATCTGTATTAAATACATGCTAATTCTCTAGTTATTAATAGTGTTTGTTAGATTCTATTCCAAGTAGGAAACAGATTTCAGTTTCATTTCAAACAATATAAATGAGATATAAGCAATGTTTAGAAATATTGGTTTGAAAAGCTTTTGCTGTATGGAATTCTATTAAAAGAACCATTTGTTGTTGGTTTTCTACATTTTTTTCAGGAGATGCAATACTAGAGAATTTACGCCATTATTGGCTTCCACCAATAAACAACTATGAAGTCTTTAAAAAACAGTAAAAGAAAACTTACTTCAATCTCTGTACAATTTACAAGACTGTTTTCAAATGATTTAAATTGATTGGAAAAAGTGAAACAGAATAATTTCTGAATTCCTAAAACAGTCATTTCATGTATTACGACCTCATATATTGTATTTTAGTTGCTTTGCCTTCTGCAGTGGATGATCTACCTTCACTTAAAGTAATAAATGCTAAATGCTGCAATTTTTTTTTTTTTTTTTTTGAGAAAGCTTATTATTATAATTTAAATAAAAATATACAACTATCTATATTTAAGATCTTGAATGTCTATAATAGATATATAATTTATTTTAATTAAAAACAATGCATCAAATATACATATGTATATATCAATCATTGAATTATCAACATAGAGAGAACACTTATTTACAAATTTAAGATGATTCTGGAAAATTGTAGCTTAAATACATCAAAATCAAGTCAGTCAGTTCAATAATTTCATGAAAGAATCAAGATATGCAATTTAATAAATGTATTTTATGACATATAATAACTTATAAACTAGCAGTTCATGTTCAAATAACATGTTAGTATTTGGATAATGTGCATTTATGT
Source organism: Piezodorus guildinii (assembly GCA_023052935.1). Lineage (NCBI taxonomy): Eukaryota > Metazoa > Arthropoda > Insecta > Hemiptera > Pentatomidae > Piezodorus > Piezodorus guildinii. The sequence continues at coordinate 166,282,749 of CM041294.1, read as the reverse complement.
AGAACCATTGTGCTTTTCTATATTTGTAGACCAGGTAAGATCAAAATGGATATGTTTAAAGACATCATCATAGTTGAAGCGTGAAGTAAATCATAACAAGCTAGTTGAATTAAAATTATCTCTGTAAATATCACCTAGAATCTATTATTTATAAATTAAGTGCTGTAGGTGGTAATACTTCAAATTTAAAATCAAAGTATGTTTCATCATATAGCACCTGAAAACTAGTTTCTTGTTTATAATCAGTTGTAATTACATTTAATAAACAAACAAAAGAAAACATTCTTCAACAGAATAAAAAACTATTCATTAGCAATAATTTTTTTATTTGTTATTTTGCTGTGATCCTTTTAAGATGTATTAATATGAAACTTGGTATGAATGACCAATTTTCTTAATGTGACATCATGTAAGTGACCGAATTACTCTTAATACAATAATTTTTATTATATTATGTTTATTTTATTGTTGAAGATTTGATATTTAGATATTATTATTGACTGTATAGATTCTCTAGATTGTGAAAATAATAGGTGCAACTCATTAGAAACTACCTACACAATAGTAGATGTTCATCATACTAAGTCATTATCTAACTGTTGTGACTTTAGGTGCTCTAATGTAGACCTACAATTTTGGTCAAAATGTTACATTATTTTTCTTGACCGCTCCTGAGACTATTTTTCTTCTGAACTCACCAACAGTCAATTAATGATTTTATTCTTTATATTTCAATTCATCACTAATATGAACATCCTGGAGTAAAAGAATTACTGGTCATAATAGCCAAAAATACTATTTATTTTTAGTCTCATGAAGATTCCTGTACTTTGGTGTCAGGAGAAGTGAATAATATGTTTTTATATTGGCAGGAAAGTAGACTGTCAAGCTCATTTAAAAATTTTTTTTTCTTCCATTATCGTAATTACTTTTTTTAACCAATTTGAGAAATGATTTAAACGATTTAAAAAATCTGGAGATGGTTTTAATTTTTTTTAATCAAAAATAAGATTTCTATCTTATTAAAAACCTGCATTAATTTATAGCAATTAGACTTCATTTATTTTTTAAAATAAACTCCTTAAACAAGTTTTCCCCTAAGATTGATGTGGCAACAATTTATAAATAAACCTATGACTTGTTCACAACTTTTGATCCAGCGTGTTCTTTATATTTATTAGTGTATCTTGTTCAACTTGGGTATTAGTTGAAACATTTTTATTTTTAAAGTTAATAAGTAATTTTTATTATGCTTTTAGTTTATTTATGCATATTTACATGTGAGTGATTTCCTTTTCCTCTCCAATATTTGAATTTAAGCAACAGAAGCTTTAAACAATATGAAATTTATAGTTTTGATTGCTTCTGAGTTATGCTCCTATTGATGTAATAATACCTTCTATCCACTCAAAAAGAGTTGAAAATTCATGGGTCGAATTCTGGAATATTCTGATACTCAACTCCAAATATACTTCATTTTTTAAATTAGGATTCACTACAAAAGTTTTCATAGTAATAATTCTAATAAAATTAATAATAATAATTTGAATATCTTTACCTAAAGGCTCAATATTTTAATCTCGTTGAATATCTATAAGGCCTTTAAAATATTCATTTGATGATATTAATTCAGGCATATGTGAATATTAGGCATCTTGAGATTACTACAGGGAATCATGGAATGGAATTATAAAAATAAAAATACTTATAACAGCTAATTTTCAAAATGAATAACTTATAACAGCTGATTTTCAAAATGAAATTACTAATAACAGCTGATTTTCAAAATAAAATTCCTTATAACAGCTGATTTACAAAATAAAAATACTTACAAAAGCTGATTTTCAAAATAAAATACTTTTTTATTTGATACAAGTTTTTTAAATGAACCGTTTTGAAAGAAGATAGTCCAGGTGGTGGTAAATAAAAACAAGAAATAGTCTTGACTGTTTCATTGTTTTTCTATTCTGACACCCAGTATATCTTCTGGATTTTCCTATAGTCAATGATTTATATTCATTATGACTACGATCATTATTTTTTAAGAATCAGTTTCTGATTAGCCAACATAAAAATTAAACAATTAAGTTTAAAATTTTGTTTTAAGTTATTTTGTTAGCTGGTGTTTCGCCCATGTTTAATATCAGCCAGGGGTCGTTTTACTCATGTTTCATATTTCTAAAAGATGATACAAACATGGATGAAAGCTGAAAGTGTGATACTCCAGTTTGGCTTATTTATGGTAAATATATAATAATCATATTTTTAATATAACTTTACATTATTTTTTTTAAACTTCTGTTATAAATAATATTTATAATTATCTTTCAAGATTCTATGATAATATGGTCTTACGTCTCTCAAATCTTTGAGTTGCCAAAAAGATTCACATACAAATACTTCAAACTTTCCAATAAAAAATACTTAGACTAATTACGCAAGCACCTTGGTATTTTCATATTAAACTTTACATATAGACTTACACATGCCAACTACTCATTTCAATACATACACTCGCTACTCTCGATTTCACAACACATTACTAGGACAATTTCAACCTTCTCATAGTACAAATGGCAACAACCCATCTTGCCCAACAACATCAGGAGAAGACTGAAAAGGTCATGGATGAAGATCTTCTGTAATCTTTGAATTAAAAGCATGCCACAGAAAAGATGCCACTGGGTATTGTCATCTTCCTCATGCCTGAGATGCCCTTTTTGAATTTTAACATATCTGAGAGACGATCCGCTGACTGTCATATATATGTTTAGACAGGTGTGGATAAATAAAGAAAAAAAAAAAAGAATAAAAGGGTACTGATATATCATGAATAGACAGGATTCAATTAAATTAGTTTTTGATTTTCTAAATAAACATTTACTTTTTTCTAAATTATAAAATTTTTCTTGATTAAGATATAGAAATTCCTTGTCAATTTTTTATTTTTTTATTATTCTGTTCTTCAATTTTTAGCATTTTTTTTTTTAAAGATTTTATTACGTATATCATTTAATGATACAATGATATATTTTTGATATATGATGTCATTTCACCTTTATTGAAAATAACCACACCTTCCGCAGTCTCCTGATACTGTAGTTGGAGTACACTTTCAGCTTTCACTTGCCTGTCTATCAATGTGTAGTACATAAGAATGTGAAACAAACTCTTGAGTTTCAGTCATATATTTTCCTAAACATACTGCTATTGCTGTATGGGCCATCTTTAGAGCTATGGCAGTATAGTTTGGCCAAATTTTAAGCTGCGAGAATAAAAACAAACACATTTCTTACTTTTTATGTTTGCTAACCATAGGCTGAATTACTAAAAACAAACAGTCATTGTAAATCATCAAAATAAACCACCAATCTCTTATAATTTTCTGAAAACTTCAAGCTGTCCAGTACCCATTTTTTTAGTTTGGCTACACTTAAGAATTGTTAATGAGTTATTTGCATTATAATAAAATTCAAATTCTTCATAAAGATAGATTTAAGATATAATAATTCCATCTGATTCTTTAACTTTGATCATTCAAAACACTAGGTACTTTCTTGGTTTTATTAACTTCTATTTTAGCTCAAAATATATATTTCAATATTTTTAAAATTTGTTTATGAAAACACTAATGACTCCAAACTAATCTCTAAATATTATTTAACTCTGGACTAGTTAAAAAATTCAAAGGCCACTGTAATGCACTATAAGCACCTTATGGACTGATTTAACAAGAAAACTTAGTTAATTTTATTTTTTTCAAATTCATTTCTTAACTAGAAGAAATCAATGTAAACTTTTTTTTTGTTAATAATTTTAATCTGAATTTCAGTGCATTTGTTCTCTTTTTCAAGCAAAATTCTTTCCTTTCATAAAATCTTATTAATAATTTATTTGTATGTATATATAGATGTGTTTGTGTATATTTTTATATATGTTGTATTAGGGTGTCCCATAAGTATCTTCTTTTTTTTTTTTTTTTTTTATTTGAAATCTGATATTTCTTATTTGAGTTTGATTTACTGTTTTATACTTTTTCGATCTCTTAGGAAGCATCATTATGCCCTCTTTGCAAAATCGTTGAGCTTTACAAAATATCCATCAAGGAAAATACTTATGGGACATTCTGATTAATCAATCCTTTATTTTATGCTTTCTGATGCTGCAACGAGCCTAAAATTCATTATTTTAAAGATATCATAATTCAAAAATGGTAGATTTAATAAACTTTTTTTTGTAATAGTGGAGTGATATTTCTTATAAACTAGTAAGTATAGAATGTTTTTAATTTTAAACTATTTTAATGTAACAAAAAATTTACAATAAAATTGAGAAGTGTTCCGTGCCATTTTAAATGAACTTTATATAGGTTTAACTTCATTTGAGAACAATGTTCAGAGTTGAAGATAAGATTATTATTTGTAGGTATCAAATAGATGGCTCAATATTTCTGTAAAATTTAGGAAGGAATACAAGAATTAAATAAAATGGATGGTTAAAATGAGCTGTTTATTATTGAATTAACTTTAAACTTTTGCTCAACCAGTGGTTCTGGCCTTGTTTAATGGTTTTTATTAAATGATTTATTATGGTCCTCTGGAGTTTTTAGTGATTTTACCTCCTAGGAGGGACCGAACTTGTTGGGGGTTGAACCGTGGTAAGGACTCCAGAAAGCGGTATTGGGCTTGCCGCAGCTGGACCCGCGAATACTGGGCTGTACTGCTGGCTATTGGGGTTGCTGTAGGCGCTGATGAGGAAGGAGAGCAGGATCAGGAGTCCAGCGGCGCAGAGAGCTGCCAGGCCCAGGAGGCGACAGAGCTCCAGACGCTGGTTGTAAGCTATAGCCTTCCTGTCCAAGTAGGCCAGGGAGCCACGTCTTGCCACAATGGCCTCTCGCACTGGTGCCAGCTGACCTGAAATATAAGAAAACACATTACTTTTGAGAAGAGTATTAATACCAACAAAATTAACTTTAATATTATTTTATTATCAATATTATCACATAATTTAATACTTTTAAATTTTTTGTATGATTTATCATAATATTTGGAGCAGAGTGTTCTAGTGGATAGAGCACTAGTTTACTATTCTCCGGGTCCTGGGTTCGAATTCCGGATGTAGCAGAATATTATTTATTCTATTAATTTAGTTGGTGGTCGACCCTGGGGCATGGAGACCCTTTTGGGGCAGACCTAGCCTCTATAAATTGGTTGCCCAAAAACATCGGGGCAAAAACTGGGTGGTTGAGTGTGATCAAGGCTTAATCACTTCATTGCAGTGCCGTTGGCCTAGAAACAGTACGAATCTCTATATGTACTGAGCCCAAGAACCTTGATGGGTTGTAGTGGTACAGGTTTTTTTATTTTTTATATATTTCAATTTAATCCTTTCTATGTTTATAAAATCATGTTTACATATTCTAAAAAAATAATTAAATAAAGTGCTTTTATGGATCACTTTTAACCGAGATTCCTTATCCTTAAGTGGTATTTTGCTTGCTCAAAATGGAAGAGAAAAAAATTCATTTTTGTCATTTAATGATTTTTTATTTTAGAAAAGGAAAATCTGCTGCACAGATGGTTAAAATAATTTAGAGTGTGAAAGGCGATCCCTTAGAAGAGAACACAGTAAGTGGTTTGCTCAGTTCAGAACCGGAAATTTTGATTTGGAAGATGCAAAGTGCTCAGGTCGTCCTTCAACTATTGATGATGACCAAATAAAAAAATTACCTGAAATATGTCAACATGTAATTGGTTAAAATTGGTCATATATAATTAATTAAAAATATTTACAAGAATCTAAAGTGATTGTTGAAATCACCAGTAAAAAAAAAAAAAAAGAACTTATTTTACAATCCAATACATTGCTTAGTCCTAAATAACATTCATTAGAAGGTATGCTGCAGCTTAAACTCATTATCTGTACACTCACCAACCAACACAGCTATGACCCCCAGAATCAGGAGAGGAACACCACACCATACACAAGCCTTCTCCCAGCTGCAACTTCTCTTAGGCTCGTCTTCCTGAAACATCATATATTAATTAATTATTATTGTATTTTAATATAAAAAAAAAAAAAAAAAAAAAAAAAGAACTGCACCTCAAAAAAAAAAAAAAAGAACTGCACCTCTACAACCCATGAAGGGCTTGGGCTCATTACATAAAGAGATTCGTACTCATTAAACAGACAAAGAAATAATCTCTCCCTCGTATGCCAACATTCCGTCTCCTTAAGCTATAACTTTCTTATTTTATTGTATAATTTTTGCTTGTATAATTTATATTTTATGATTAGTAGCAGAAACGGTGTCGATCTTGGTGATATTGATGTATCAGGTCATACTTTTGAACACGTAGAGAAATTCAAGTATTTAGGTTCAATTATAACTAGAAAAAATGAAATCCAGGAAGAAATAAAGTCCCGGTTGAAGGTGGGAAATGCGTGTTATTATTCAGTTGCTAAGTTGCGGTTTCTATCTAAAAACTTAAAGATTAGAATTTATAAAACTATTATTCTTCCAACGGTTCTTTACGGATGTGAAACGTGGCCGCTTACTTTGAAGGATGAACAACGGCTTAAAGTTTTTGAAAATAAGGTACTGCGTAAAATATTTGGTCCGAAGAGAGATGAGGCCACTGGGGAGTTTAGAAGGTTGCACAACGCGGAATTGCGGAGTTTGTACCCTGTGAATATAATTGAGTTGATAGCATCGCGGAGACTCAAATGGGCGAGTAAAGTTGTTGGGCTCGATGACGAGCGGATTCCGAGAAAGTTGGTATTTGCTGATCCGACTGGTAGGCGTCCGAAAGGTAGGCCGAAGCGGAGATGGGAGGATTGCGTTAAGGCTGATCTCGGGAGCTTGGGCTTGAATGGTGAGCATTGGACGAGTCTGTGTAGGCGGAATTTGGTGGTATCGGCATCGAACCTTCGGGTTCGCTAAGCCTATTATTATTATAATTTATATTTTATTTAATGTATATTTTTCTTTTTGTTTGTAACACTTCTGGTTTTTTTTTTTATTATTTATTTTATTTTTTATATACCTCATCTTTTACATACCTTAGACTCTATAGACTAGTGCTTATAATTTTCTGTTGAAAATGTTGAGCCTAATTGTACATATTTTGTTTTGTTTTTCCATTTTATAATTTTGTAAATCTTTTTTTAAAAAAAGACAAGCTGTAGTATTTATATTTAAAGGGGAAAACCGTCAGGGGTTTTTACATAAACCCCTCCCCATACCACCACCGATGTTTTCGGTTTTCCTCAGTTTATGCTTGGACATGGCTCAGTAATGGTACGTTTATATATAATTTTTTACTTCTATATTAAAGTCTAAAGTTTTATTTTTATGCTTATCATCATCATATTGTTTATCATATTATCATTGTTTGTATCTATAATGTTTAAGTATGTTGGTATATTTTCTGTTTTATTTTAAATGTTATCATTGTCACTTCATTAAAAAAAAATTCATTATCAAATTAATATGTATCTCTTTTGTTTTGATGTTTGTAGCCCTGATGATGGCTCACAAGCTTGAGCCGAAATTTCGGCAAAATTAAAATATTTAAAAAAAGACTGACTCCTGATTATTCCACCTATAATAGTTTCTACAGTCGACTATATGTCCTCAATGGATTTGCACTGTTTCTCGGACATGCAATGAGCTGATTAGGCCTTGACCAGGCTCAGTCTGCCCCAGGAGGGCCTCCATATCTTGGGGTTGCTCCTTGAATATTATTTAATTTACAGATTGAATAATATTCTGTCATAGCCGGGATTCGAACCCAGGACCTGGGTAACAGTAGGCTATCTTGCTCTCTATCCACTTGACCATGCCTCTACCTATATTTTAATATATGAATATGAATTCTTTATTTAATACCATTACTCTTGGTTTTGAATGAAAAATTATAATACTTTATAGTATTTGGGTTTTTGCCTCATTCATTATTCAAAATGAACATTTTATCATATTTCTCCGCATGTCATATTAATGAATTGCTTATCCTATTTGTTTAGTATTTTGAATAGATAGTAGAAATAAATAATGAGGAAGAAATTAAGGGAAAAAAAAATATTTGCACTATAAAATATTTAAGTTTTTTGAGATCTAGAAAAAATATATATTTTTTATTCTCAAACGTTCTTCATTTTACTATCTTTTGAAATTAAATTGATAGAGATATAATTCTATTTTTTAATTTCTAATCACAGAGAAAATATTAAAAAGTACCTTAAATCTTCTCTCTCTGAACCTCCTAAACTATAATCGCATTCCCCTTCTAAAGAAAAAAAAAAAGGTTATCCCCTTCTCAAAAAAAAAAAAGCTTCTAGATCAGTTTGTTCGACTGATAACAAAACATTACGTAAGAAATTGTACACAATAGATGGAAGAATGGATTCAGATGTCTGGAAGGGAATCACAGGCTGGCATGGCAGTTTTAGTCCAGTGTTCTTAATAGAAGCCCTTTGTCGACCTAAAAGGTTTGTCGTGTCCTGGTCGGGCCTGTACCATTCGTTTCTTAAAATCCTTTAACGATTACCCCTATGTGAACGATCGCTCAACTACTTAATATAGAGAGCTCAGGACCTTAAGGAGAAGTAATAGTCTTACTTTGCGTCTATATTTGCGAAAGATGACATTTTTCAGGAAACAATTCGAAAAAAAATCTTAAGATAGGTGATATTTCAATTTTTTTAATTTAAAATATGGCTTAATTATTTCAACCTGGAAAACATTTGATATGGATATGTCTCAAGACTGACCTACTACCCAGACCGAACAGGCATAAACAAAACAAATGGCCAAGGACCAGTGACGTCATCAGGATTGTCCACCACATTGTCCCTCCTAGAACGAGACCACCACCTATATGACATTAAAAAATTCTGTTAAATTAATTTAATGAAAAATATTTGCGAAGCCTACCTTGGCTTGTAACAAGAATCACTCGCATAGTTCACGGACAAATGATGTTACGAGTAATAACTGATAGTAAATAGACTCCTACATTGTAGTTCTAAATATCAGAAATTCACAGAGAACAATATGGTAACCGCTGACCTAACATTTTTCTCAGTCAGTTTGAAATTGAGTTTGCGGACTGAAGGAAACAAAAAGACTTATTTTTAATCATCTAAGAACATTTAGACATTGGTATTTTTTCATTCAAACCAATTCAGCATCTAAACTGTTATTCCTAGTAACAAATGTTGCCTAAAAAAAATCTGGTGCGGGCAACACACGACTTTCACATACCTCCGTTTTTAAAATCGATTAAAGAATTTTCAAATACAGTTAGAGATAAAAATACGTGAAACTATTAAAGAATTAATTGAATTGAATTTATATAGAAACATGTGTTTTATTAACAAATCTATTATATTATTATCTAAAATAATCAGTTAGTTTTATCTTCTTTTTATCACTCTCTATTAACTTTTTAAAGCTTGAGTATAAGATAATGTTTTTTTTTTTTTTTAAATCTTTAGCTTTCCAACGGTATATTATACACGTATATTACTGCTCTTATGTTAAAAAAATTGCATTACAAAAACATTTTTTCTGTTTTCTTCTTTAGTTGGGTATCGAATTCATTCAATTTATATATTTACCTGTTTTTCATCAGCGTTAACAAGATAATATAGTTATTTTTATTTAATCTACAAAATTAAAGGTACTTTAGAGGAAGAAAATTTAAAATATCGGCATTTAAGCCCTGTCAGACCATTTTAATCAGAATAAAACCTACATGATATTAAAGCCCATTAAATTTTACATCGATATAGCGAGTTATATCAAAATCGTCGGAACCGTTTTCGAAAAAATCGAAAAAAGGTGCAAAATGCATGGCATAAAGTGCCTCTTATGGTAAGCTCTTTTTGATGAAAAAAGTTTTGTCACGTCTCGGGAGTACAGTTGTCTTAAATATGAAATTTCAGTTTCATGGACTTACCGTTTCCGCTCGGGAGTTACCACACACACACACACACACACACACAGACCTTTTTACGGGACTTGGTTATTTTGACTCAGGGGACCCTAAAACGTATATTTCCGTTGAAAACTGGAATTTGAAAATTTTTACGATCGCAATACTTCCCCTTACTATATATAGTAAGTGAAAGTAAAAATTGACGATTTAGTGGCAAAAATTCTACAACACTCGATCTAATCAAGATAAATTAATTTTTTATTTATTTATTTATGAGTTTGGAATGTCCTTAATTAGTGAGTCTGAAATAAATACTCTCGTTACATTTTTTAAATATTTTTCAAAGTTACTGATTTCATACATTTTTTTGTATTTGATCAATTTACTCTATATAGGAGCATTCGAATCGACAGAAATGATCTATTATCTGCTTCTGTATAGTTTTCTGCGCTGATAGTTGCCTTAGTCAAGAATTCACGACGTATTTAGAATTTATAAGGAAATATTGTTAAAAGGCAAAAAATCGACATATTTAACATTAAAAAATAATATATTTTCGATACTTATCTTGTGAATAATTTATTTTTTTATTCCAATGTTACAAAGAAAAGTCAAATTATAAAATATGGTGCATACTTCAGGATTTTGCAAAAATTAATGCTAAAAAATATGGCGTCAAATCTTTAAATCGATATAACACTGATCGATCGTATTTAATCGAGCAAATTGTGTCGTGGTATTTTAGTATCATCAACCCTCAACAACATTAAAGAAAAACTAAAACCAAATGTTCCAATACAATGAATTTTTATTTTATTTTTTATCTAGCTAACAATTTTTGTTAAATATTTTTATGGATATTTCAAGATTTCTAAAATACACGAGGTGTCATAAAAGGCAAAATAAATTTTGATTCGATCAATTTTTGTTTGTCTTATTATTTTAATATGTATAGATACATATTAATTAAAGAAAAAATGGATTCTGTTGGAAGCTTTTTTTTTTTTAAAATGTCAGTATTACTTACTAGAACGTTTCCAACTATAATATACATACATATATACAAGCTTTCTTCTTGGGACTCCACCACTGTATCCTTCCCTTCTTAGAATATTTCTAGGTGGACTTGAATTCCATAGTCCCTATGAATTCTGATGGCTATTGAGATTTCGGTAGTGTAAGGATTCACATAGACTTCAGCAAGGATGGCTCGCCTCTCAGAGATGGGCAAAATCGCATTCGGAAATACGAAGACGAATGCATTCGGGAATATCGAGTTTTGTAAATACAAATACGAATGCATTCGTATTTCGAAAAAAAATACGAATAAGAATATATTCACAGATGTGGACAGCTATACGCCCAAATTTCACAGGTACACAAAGGGATACGGTCATATTCTAATGGTATAAAACGTAAACGGGCATGTACAAGTCAATATGTGCGCATTTGCAGGCGTGGATTCGAATACGGTTATGAATTTTTTAAAAATATGATTCAAATATTGTTGAAATAACTTCTTTAAATACGAATATCTATTTATTTACATATATCAACTCTCATACAGTTCTCTTCTCTATAATGAAATAATTTAAGAAATATTTATTAAAATCTATTAATTTGTGGAAAATGAAAATCATTAATGCTGTAATGCACCTATAAATGATATTAAAAAAGAAAAGAAATATTATTCATTTGATATATTTTTCTTGAGCTTATAATGTATATTGAAAGTAAAGTTTAGTAAATATTTTAACATTTCAAATCAACTATCTGAAAATGAACAATATGCATTCAAGAATAGGTAAAATGTTGAATTTTAAGCATTTACAGTGAAGTGTTTAGGTACTCCACGTATGGAATGACTCTTTGGTTTTTCATGGTTATGTTCCTAATTTCTAAGTAAAGAAGTTTACTAATATTCCAAAACATTGAAACTTGAAAAATAATAATAATAAAATTAATTCTTTATAATGAAGTACCTGCCCTGCGACTTTGAGCCTATTTAAAGGGGTGTGACGCAATTCTTAAGAAATATTGCAAGACACAAAATCGAATAACAATGAATATGAAACAATTATTAATATTTATATTATTAATTGCTAAATATTCACTTTCAAATCTATAGGTTTAAGTTTATTCTGATGAAATAAAAAAAGGCCTTATGTATTGTTAATTTAAACTATCTCACCATTTCTTGTTGCTAGTGTTAAGAATAAATGAATAAATACTTAAATTAACTGGAGAAATAAAAACTGTAAAAATAAACATTTTCCAGGTTATTATTTTTCAATTCGAAAATTAGAAAAGCATATTTGACCGCCATAAAGCTACAGATATTACAGAAAATGTTAAATAATATGTTTAACATGTAAAATGTTTCATATTCATTTCATGCGATTTTGCCCATCAGGCGACGCCTCCAGTTTCCAGTTTCACAGTAGCATGTTACTTATTCAATAGATTTTTCTTAGAGATAAGCCCCGCACTTGGTAACGAATCATAAGCTCTCTTAAATCACAAGAAACGCACATATTGAAAAGAAATGAATTTCCAAGGCACAAGTAAAGCTAATACTGAACTAAGAGTTGAGTATAGAGATATGATTTATACTTCTTTGACCTATCATTTAGGAAAAAAAAAAATCACAAATTACATTCTACCTTGTTTGATATTGATCATCAAATGAAAATAAATAAATTTATCTCGTTATCTAATATTACTATTAATAATTTGTACATTACGAAATTGTTAAGTTGAAATTAAATAGCCCTGCAAATTAATAGTATGTTGTATGGAAACTTTTTTGAGTGTACAACAAGGAACCTCAAGTAATACTGTCAAGACCGGCAGCATTTTCATAACATTTGAAAATTTTCAGAGCACCCAAGTTATTTTATAATACTAATATTTAAAAAAAAAAAACTACTAAGAAATAAAGAATCGATAACCAGTTATAAAAATAATAAAAATGCCATTAGAAATTAATGAAAAATGAAATTAAATTCACAAAAGCTTTTATAAGGTAAACAATTAAAAGTTGATGACTTTTCAGCAGTTTAATATTTTCCATTAAATAAATACTCTTATTTCTTTATCATATCTTGTTTATTGGTTATTCGTCAGTTTTAATTTTACAGTAATAATTAATATTTCTACATCCAAAAATTATTATTTTTAAAGAAAGAACAATAAAAGTTTAAGGTCTTGACTTGGTTTTAGTTATAAATTGAGTTCAAAAGCTCGCGGGAGGTTATGTTTCGCAACCGCCTCGGTAGCGCAGTAGGCAGCGCGTAAGTCTCATAATCTTAAGGTCGTGAGTTCGATCCTCACCCGGGGCACTTTTTTTTTTTACTTTTAAATTACTATTTAATTTAACATATCAATTTACTTAAAATTTATGGTTTGAAATTGTATAAATTTCCATAAACAATTGAGACTATATTTGTTATTAAAAAATAAGATATTTGGTTAAAGATAATAAATAAATAAATTTTATATTTAATAATTAACTTGAAATTACAAGACAATAGAAAACTTGAACAAGAATATCCGCGAAACAATAACTGTAAAAATAAAATATGGTATAAAACTATAGCATAACAATGTTTAAATTAGAAAGATATAAAAAAAAAAGATAAATAAAAAATAAACAGTTAATTATAAAATCACTGATGTTTGGACGATTTTTTAAAAATACAAATTAGGTTACAATATTTTCCATAAATATTTTGTCAAGTTGGTCAAATTAAGAGAAATTAAAAATTGTTTTTGTTTATTTATCAGTATAAGATGTCATTTATCGGTAGGGATTAAGAAAATCTGGTTCGGGCAACACAAGACTTTGCTTTTCTCCTTTAAAATCGATTAAAGAATTTTCAACTACAGTCAGAGATAAAAATGAGTGAAACCATTAAATAATTAATTAAATTGAATTTCTATAGAAAGATGTGTTTTATTTAAAAATTTATTATATCATTATATAACATAATTAGTTAGTTTTATCGGGTTTTCATCACTCTTTATTAACTTTTTTTTACAAGTTATATTGAGGATGTATAGTCGACTGTAGAAACTATTATAGGTGGAATAGTCAGGAATCAATCATTTTTTGAAAAGTGAAAACTCACGAGAGTTTATGCTTGGACATGGCTCAGTAATGCCCTGATGATGGCTCACAAGCTTGGGCCGAAACGTTGGCAAAATTAAAAACTTTTCAAAAAATGATTGATTCCTGACTATTCCACCTATAATTTTTTTTACAAGCTTGTGTATAAGATACTTTTTTTCTAAAATTTTTAGCTTTCCAACGGTATATTACTGTTATGTTCAAAAGAAAAAAATTGCATTAAAAAAATATGTTTTCAGTCTTTTTCTTTAGTTAAATATCGAATTCGTTCAACTTACATATATACCTATTATTTATCAATGGTAACAAGATAATATGTAATATGGTTATTTTTATAGAATCTAAAAAATTAAAGGTACTTTAGAGGAAGAAAATTTAAATATACCCATTGTGTCTTTGCATCTTTAAAATCATTTATTTTTTGAACTGGTTATCTTATATATTTCTAACTTAACCACTTAATTCTGTTAAGGGACATCGAAATTTAAATACTTATCTTCTAAAAACGTTTTTCAAAAACTTTAAACAAATATATGACTAATAATAAAATTTGATTAAAATGGTAATACGACTTCATATCTTTAGATCAATATAACTCGAATAGATTACATTTGATCAATCAAATTGTATCTTGGTATTATAGTACTATACGTCCTCTAACATATCAAAAATAATTAAAACAAAAGTTTCCGATTAGTTAAATTTTTCGAATTTTGTATTTAAATAATAACAACGTATAAATATTGTGTATTTATTAATGTTGAAAATGAAGTAGTTATGCATAGAGCAAATTAAGACGGGTGATAGGCCATTTATACAAATTTTGATGCCCCTTTATAGAATAAAATCGTTATATTTTAAAAATATAAGAAAATTAGTTAAAAATATATATAAGACAATAAATTGATAAAAGAAACTATAGGTGTATTTTTAAAACTCTAACTAATAAATGATATCTCATACTCATAAATAATGAACAAATATTTTTCATTTCTCTTAATTTGATCAAAATGTATAGAATTTTAGCTACTTTTTTTCCTCTCTGCACCGCGTTGCTATCTACTCAATTATACAAGCTCCGCAATTCCGTGTTGGGTAATCTTCTAAATTCATCATCATCATCGTTTTCTCCTTATCGATTAAAAGAAAATTACAACCTACCTCGTAGATAGATCTTTCACAATAAATCACAATAGTTCCTATTCCTCCCGTTTTTCTCAATCTGCTGGTGTTCCTCAAGGCAGCATCCTGGGGCCCGTTCTTTATACAGTCTATACAGCTGATATCTCAACCATTCCTAACACTTTTTTTCTACCTTTGCTGACGACACGTGTGTACTATCAGTAGATAATGATCCACAGTTACTGCCTCCCACACTCTTCAATCCCACATCCGAGACCTTGAAGTATGGGGCCAGAGTTGGAGGATTAAAATTAATTCTAACAAATCCCACCAAATAACCTTTACCCTTCGACGTAAACCAATGACTTCCTGCTATACAGTATTCTTAATGACACTCCACAACCCCTGTTGAACAGATTTGATACCTAGGACTCCACCTTGACAAACGTCTAACTTTGAATCCCCATACAGGACTGAAACGACAAGAAACTTCCCAACGTTTTTGACTACTTTAACACTTACTGGAAAACGCTCTAACCATCTACTTAATTACAAAAGACATATTTATATGACCATCATAAGACCGATCTGGACTTACGGAGTGGAGCTGTGGGGCTCTACTAAACCACCGAATTCTCCTCGTATCCAATCCTTACAATACAAATTCCTTCGTAAAATCCTTAAGGCTCCTTACTTTGTCACGAATAAGCTCATACATAAATAACTTAATGTTCCATATGTTACTGAATCAGCCCGAACCAGGTATCAATCATTCCATAAAAAACTCAATTTCCACTAGTCTCTATCCTATCATCATCTTCGATTCCGGATAATTCTCCGAGGCGTCTGAAAAGAAGATGGCTTCGGGACTTTCTAGTTTAGAATATTTTTAGAGTGCTGCCGATGGGTAGCGTCTCTACATGTATTTCGTGTCAGTTTACTATGTCCATCACATTTTTTTTTTTTTTTTTTTTTTTTTTTTATTCGTATATATTACAATTTGTCATAATAGACAATAATAATAGTGCTACAGGATCTCATTATTTACAATATAAACAAAAGGAAAGTCAAATTACATAAAACAAAATCAAAATAAATAAACGTATACAATAACAAAATTTATAGACAAAATAAATACAAATAAATGAAGTTAACAAATAAATAAACAAAACATGTTACATTCATACCTATGTACAATATTTACAATCAGCTCGGGAACCCCAGACGGGGCTTGTCCCCCCACTTGTGGAAGGACAAGCAGAGTCAAAAGGATCCCAGCGCCTCCCTCTCAGCCGCATCACTGGTGAGAGCCAGCGGAAGCTAAGTGAGGGCGCCACAGCCACAATCATACCGCACATGAGAGGAGAATCTGACCAGTGTCAGAACTCCAGAATAGATGTTTACAATATGTCTCGGGACCACTGCCGTTTCAACCTTCTAGGAGGGTTGTATGGATGAGTGGAGCTGGATAGGGATTGTGCTAGAGGATTAGGATGATGAATGAGGTTCTGGTGGAATTTGGAAAATTTAGATGGAATCAGGTCTGAAATAAATGGAACATTAAGGTCGTGGTGTAAGGTATAGTTGGAGACATAATAAGGAGCATTTACTATTGTTCGGAGGACTTTGGATTGAAAGGATTGAATGCGTTTGATATTAGAACGTTTGGCTGTCCCCCATAGTTCAAGTCCGTTGGTCCACATTGGTTTCAGTATTGTCTTGTAAAGTAATAATTTGTTGTCAACTGTAAGCTTAGATTTTCTGTTTAGTAGTCTGTATAACTGTCCGAATCGTCTGTTGAGTTCTTTTCGTTTAAGTCTTGTATGTGGGTTCCAGGTCAATCTTCTGTCTAGTAGTAAGCCAAGATACCGGACTGTGTCTGAGGAAGGAAGCGGTATGGAATTGAAATGAACCATTGGACAGGATTTGCGTCGAAGGGTGAAGGTGACGTGGGTGCATTTGCTTTCATTAACCTTAATACTCCAAGCATTACACCAGTCCTCGATAAGACAAAGGTGTCTTTGCAGGACTAAGGATGCTATTTCAGGATCGGAATTGGATGATAGGATGGCGGTGTCATCTGCAAATGTTGCCAGAAAGGTGTCAGGATGAATAGGAATATCAGCAGTGTAAAGGATGTAGAGGACGGGTCCCAAGACGCTGCCTTGAGGAACACCGGCCTCAATGGGATAAAAGTTGGAAAATTCTACACCACAGCGAACTCGGAAGGAGCGGTTTGAGAGATAGGATCGTAGAATGAGGTATAGAGACTGGGGTAAATGCGTTTTAAGCTTGAAGAGCAATCCGGTGTGCCATACCCGGTCAAAAGCTTGCGCTATGTCCAGAAACGCACCAGAACAATACTCTTTGCATTCAAGGGCTGAGGAAATATGGTCTACAACTCGGAGTCCTTGTTGAACAGTGGAATGATGAGCACGGAAACCAAACTGATGGGAAGGAAGATTTTGTGATTCTAATATAGGCAGGATTCGTTTTAGAAGGAGTTTTTCAAAGACTTTTGAGAGGATGGGGAGCAGACTAATAGGTCTGTAGGATGAAGTGTTGCTGGAAGGTTTACCTGGTTTTAGGAAGAGAATGATTGTGGAATGTTTCCACAAAAGAGGAAAATAGGTGGTGCGTAGGATACAGTTGTAGATATAGGTAAGGAATATAATAGCTTTCTGCGGAAGTTGACGGAGGATCTGGGGGGTAAGGAGATCATGTCCAGGAGATTTACGGAGGGTCAGTTTCTGGAGAAGATATTTAACCTCAGAGGGATTTATAGCTTTAGGAGGTAGGGAAAGAGGTATTGGTGACAAAAGGAAGTCTTGTACTGCTGCGGTATGATTGCTTTGGGATTCCGGGTGAGGAGTGAATACTTTGGAGAGGTGTGTGGCGAATTCCTCGGCTTTATCTTCATCAGACGCAGCCCAGGAGTCATCACCACGCCGGAGAGGATGGGAAACTTGATGGGATTTTAAAATCTTCTTCGTGACATTCCACAGGGAATTGTCACTAGATGACAGAGAGGAGAGGTAGGAATTAAAGGACTGGGAACGGAAGGTCGCCAACACCTGCTTCAATTGTCTACAATAGAAGTTATAGGAACGGCGATCTGTTGGATGTCGGGTGCGCTGCCATAATGATCTGGCACGGCGTTTTGCATGGATTAGGTCTGTAAGGTGTTGAGGCAAATGGTTTTGGTGAGGAGTTATATTGGAGTGCTTAGGAGAGGAGGCAGTCCAGACAGCTTGCTGAATGGCGGTGGTGAAGGAGTAGACGGAATCGTCAAGGTCTTCTGAGGTTTTGAGGGTCGCTCTGAGGTTAATATTATCAGTCAGGATTTGGCGAAATAGGTTCCAGTTGACAGGGCCTCGGATAAATGACGGTGGGATAGGTTTTGGAATTGGAGTGAGAGATACTTTTAGGATCAGTGGACTATGGTCTGAGGATAGTTCATCAAGTCGAGCTACAGATAAGTTGAGGGAGCCTAATCCGCTGTGAATGAAGAAGTCAAGGATGTCAGGATTACGGTTGGGATCGGTTGGCCAGTAGGTAGGGGAATTAGGAGGTAGGAGATTGAAATGACGGGAGTTGAGTGCAGACAGCAAATTTCGTCCACGAGAATTCGTGGTTCTCGAACCCCACTGTTGATGCTTGGCATTTAAGTCTGCACCCAGAATGAAATGATTTCCTAAGGAATTTAGAAAGGATACAAATTCGGTGTTGGAAATGGAATGTTTGGGAGGGCAATATGCTGATGTAAGGGTTACCGGAAAGGAAAAAGTTTTGATTACTATGGCTGTGGTTTGTAGGAAATCATAGGTAGGAAGTGGGAGTAAGTGATGAGAGAGGGACTGGTGCACAATGACAGCAGTACCGGCATGGGCTTTGCCGTCTGGATGGTCCGTACGGTATGTTATGTATTGAGGTATTTTAAAGTACTGTTTAGTGGTTAGTCTAGTTTCAGTAATAAGTGCTACGTCAACGTTTTTGTCTTGTAATAAAACTGTAAGTTCGTCAGTATGATTTCTAACACCATTTGCATTCCATAGGAGAATGGATAAGGAGTTAGGTGAAGTCATTTAAGGATTTTTTAAGGAAGGGATTAAGTTTGATACAAGATTAGTAAGTAGTGATATTAGCGGCATAACGAGGGATTTGATTTCAGTGATGAAGGATGTCATCAAACTTGTAAGGTCTGAGACATTTGATGGAGGAGGAATATGAGAAATTTGATGCGGATGAGGTTTTTGAGGGTTGGGTAAATTTTGAGGAATAGTTGGTTGTGGAACGGTTTGAGTATTTTGAAGTGTGCGTTGTTCTGGCAGGGCCTCGGCCTCTTTGTTCTGCTTCCCACCTCCAAGTAGATGGGCAAATGTTACGTTGGAATCAATTGTTTTTGAAGGTTGTCTTCTGCTTCTGATCGGTTCAGCTGTTTCATCCAGATTCTGAGGTTTTTGGTATCTGCTTTTGAGGTTCTTGTAGATTTGACATCCCTTGTAGCTAGCCGGGTGGTCCCTGAGGCAGAGAGCACAAACAGCGGGTGTTGATCTTGGTCTTGTACATTCTTTTGACTTATGTTGTTCACCGCATTTCACACAGCGTGGTATGTGGTGACAATAACTTCGAGTATGACCATATGCCTGACAATTGTGGCATTGAACTATTTCTTTCTTAGTGTAAGGTTTTTCAACTCTTACGCTATTATAGTATAATCTATTGAGGTCATAAATTTTTTCAACTCCTGCTGATGGCTCCAAGTCCACAAAGAATAGAGGCAGTGGAATTTTATCTTTTAGGACGTTGGTGACTTGTCGCACTTTATAGCCTATCTCCGTCAGTTCTTCTTGGATAGCTGCTGCTGGTGTCGAAGGGTGTAGGTTTCTAATTACCACCCTTAAAGCTCTCTCCTGGCGTAACTGATATGTATGAAAATCAGCTTTGGTCTCTGTCAGATATTTTACTATTTTTCTGTAGGTTTCGGCGGTAGTCGGGGATATTTTAGTATCACTGGTTCTACTTATACAATAATAACTGTTAGGATCAGTTAATTTGTTTAGATGCGCACACAGTAGTTGAAAGTTTTTAATATTTTTAACAAATATTGGTGGAGGTTGTGGTTCTTTTGGTATAGGAGAAGATTCCATTGTTTCTTTTTCAATTTGAAGGATCTGAAATGGGTTCGGTGTAAAAAACGGCGATTCTTCAGTTAATCCTTGTGATGATGTGCTAGGCTGTGGTTCAGATCCTAAAGAGGTAGCTGAAGCAGTCGCTGGTGGAATCATTTTTTTTATATTATCACGGCGAGGTCTCTGTTTTGTGGGAGACGAGTTTGAACCTGCAGATCTAGATCTTTTACTTGTAACTTTCGAGGACATCACTTGATGAAAATATCGCATTGATTAAAAAAAAAAAAATAGGAATAAATATATAATGGAATAAGAATAAGAAGGGGAAAAAATAAATAAAAGAAAGATAAGGAAAAGAAAAGCAAGCCCGAGCTTGCCGAGCTAGCGGCAATCAGTTGATCAGTGACCCTCCTTTCACTTTTTCGTGATTGTACAAAGTAAATTATAACTTTACTTACCGAAATTTCTCCAATATTCACTGCTGTAGTATTCCTCCCATCACATTAACTTGATGTTTATAACACAGTTGTAAATAGCAATCAATATGTTTAAAACAAAATTCACCTGGTGAATCTAATGGGCTTGTAAAGTATGTCGTAGTTATAATGTTGAACCACCTGGAAGATGTCCGAGACGTTGACGGGAGGATTTAGGTCTCTTAGGCTTGGATGGTATTATGTAGGCAAAGACTAGCGGTGTCGGCATTGAATCTTGGGGTTTGCTAAACTTCAATTGTATTTTAATATACGTATTCTTTGATAGATAGTCATTCTAGATATGCGTTTCTTTCTAATGATTGGTCTACTAAGTCAATAATTGTATTAATTACATTAGTGATAGATGATGAAATTAATTATGTTGAAAGAAAGGATAATATTATTACGGGACCGCCATTATTAGAGGAAGACCTGTTGATTCTCTTGCGGTCTCTGGCCCCTTTAATCGCTACCGATTGCCTAATTTTATCAGGAATACAATTATTGTATTAATATTGTAAACAAATAGTGAAATTATTTATAAAAAATGTGGTGCGCGCAAAACAAGACCTTCACTTATCTCCGGTGTTAAAATCAATCCAAAAACTTTTAAATAAAGTTTGAATTGAAAAAAAAATTAAAGGCTTAAATTGAGTTTCGATAGAAATATGTGTTTCAGATTAAATACTGTAACAATAAAGATTATTATCTACAACTATCAATTCGTTTTTATCCACTTTTGATCATTCTCTATTACCTTATAGAATCTAATATATAACATTTTAATCTAAAATCTTTAGCTTTCAAACAATATATATATATATATATATATATATATATATATATATATATATATATATATATATCTAATATATAAAATTCTCTTGTAACAATATTAGTTACCATACTCTTCCGAAACGGTTTGACCGATTTTCATGAAATTTTATATACATATTCAAATATTCAATAGGTCTGAGAATCGCCTACTATCTATTTTTCATACCCCTAGGTGATAAGTGTTGTCCACCCCTTACATTTTTTCTTATTTGTTTTGGAAATTTTTATTTTTTTAAAACTATGTTATTAATGTTGCATTAAAAAATACATACAACCCTAAATTTTCTCCCTTCTGTCACCCTATTTATTTAATAGTCATTTTAGTATTTTAATAATTTTCCATTCCGATCGATGATAACTGATCAAATATTACTTGGTAAGTTATCCCCGCCGGTAGACCTACCACCTGTCACACCTCAGCCAGCAAACAGCACACAGTAGGGATGGCACCGAAACCGATCTCCTCTTTCAGACAATAAGCCTTCTCTCACTCCCTCCACAGTTTTTGGCCATTATTATTGTTTATGCATCAAGCACAGTAGTAACCTTTACAATTATCATTTTACTATCTCAGTGTAACTCATATTTTTCACACGGAAATTATACATGCCATGCTCTGGATAAACCAGTGGTAGTGGGTAAACCGTCCAGTTGGTTTGTGTTTGCTGAAGATGGGCTGACAAAAAATATTATTCACACTATAGCATTAAGAGATTGATATTGTTTGGTTGTGTTTCTCTGATAATTAATTAATGATATATATTATTTTTAGGAATAAATTAAAAAATTAATGTTTAGTGTTTTGTTATTTTATTGTATTATTGTTAGTTATTTATTTTCTACACTATAAATTTCCTAGAAATAATTTATATGGTAAAAAAAAAGTTTGCCGGGTCAGCTAGTATATATATATATATATATATTACTATCATCGTGTAAAAAAAATAAAATAAATCTGGTGCGGAAAATACACAACTTTCACTTAGCTTGGTTGTTAACATTAATTTAACAACTAATAAGAAGAGTTCTTCATATTCTTTCTCTTCCTCCTGCGTGCCTCTCAGCGTGGAGACAATACCGTACAATAAATTGCATTAAAAATGTGAAGTTTTACCTTTTTCTCAACTCCGCGTTTCCCAACAACAGTATTGAAGATTTTGTAAAAATGTCCGCTTTTTTGATCCTATTGGCGGATTTCTAACTACGCGTTTAGAATATAAATATGTCAAAATATCAATTTCGTAAAAAATGTCCTCTAGTACATTCTTTATTTGTGTTTTAAATAATCGTTTCAGGGTTGTACGCATGATCGATAAATGAAGAGTACAATAGAGATGATAGAGGACATAGGGGTCCCCCTAATGGATTTAGAGAAAGTTTTCAAGTTGAGTGCTTCAACTTTGTTCAGTCCATGGAAATTTTTAAGCGCTTCTAAAAAATCGATCATCTACATATTTTTGTTTACCGTTTTATTCTGTTCAACGATATTAAAAAAAATCCTAAATAATAAGAAAATACTTTATTTATAAAGTTGGGGGTGCGGTCATAAAAAACAAAACAAAAAAAAACACACACACACTAACAAGTAGTTCTTATTTTTAATTGTGTGACGACGTTTCGGACTACATTGTGGTCCTTCATCATGGACACTGACTCAGAGCAGGTGTCTGGAAAAAGACTTATCGCTAAATAATTAGCGAAATCGGTCAAGCCGTTGACGCGTGATGCGATCACCAAAGAAAAATGCGATTAACTTTTATATATAGAGATTATCTAGTACAGTCAGTTAGTTTTATCAAGCACGGGTTCAAACCCGCAGGTGGTCCTACGATTTTTTAATGGGAGTAAAAAATCCTTAAAAATCCTCCTTCGGAGGGGCGTTAAAAGGTGGTCCCGAGCCTGTGCGATGTCAGGTACTCGTTAAAGATCCCTATCCTAATAAAACCCGGATAGACAAAATTTAGGACTCCCACTGTAGCATCGTCCGATTAGCTATAGTAGCATGAAGTGACTTAGTTAGTTTATCGACTTTTTATCACTCTCCGTTAACTTTTACAATTTTTTTGTGCAAGGTCATATTTTTTATAAAATCTTCAGCTTTCCAACTGTATATTATACTTCCATATTACTGTTTTTAAGTCCATAAAAAAAAATGCATAAATCAAATAAGTTGATCTAATTCGTATATATCGATGCTAAAAAGATATGGTTATTTTTTAAGAATCTACAAAACTAAAGGTACATTAGAGCAAGAAAATATAAAATATTCGCATTTTAGTCCTGTCAGACCTACATGATATTTAAGACCATTAAATTTTACATCGATATAGCAGGACCTTTTTGCGGGGCTTGGTTATTTGAACTTAGAGGACCCTAAAACGTGATCTTCCTTGAAAATTAGAATTCGAATTTTTCAAGGTCTCAAAGCTTACTCTTACCTATATATTACATATATAGGTAAGAGAAAGTAAAAATTACTCCACATTTTGTAAAGAAAACTGCTATTCCTGCTGAGCTAATTAAGGATTCCTTGCAACGACTAAAAGCCTTAGAAGTGAGGGACAGCAGTAAGATAGGAACGACCGTTGGGTCAGTGTGGGAGGAGAAAGAACTGGGATTAGGGACATTAAGGCCTGGATAATGTGTTCTCTCTCACCTCCTATCTGTCTCTACTATCTGACTCATCAAACCAACACCTTTTGTATTCTACATCTACAAAATTTATGTCGGTATGATAAATATAATTGGGAATATTTGCTAAGCGAAAATATAACTATTGGTCAGAGGAAAAAAAAATGTTAATTATGAGAATTATTTACACTTATAATAAAAGTTTTAATTTATAAATGTATATATATATATATATATATATATATATATATATATATGTATATATATATATATTTTTTTTTCTCTATCTCTTCTATCCTTAAATCTAAGAAGATCTTCAAACATCTCAAAATGAGGGTATATAACACCATCATCAAACCTGTACTGATGCATAGCTGTGAAACATTGTCATTAACAGGTACCCTAGAGAGCCAAATTTAAAGGTTCGAAAGAAAAGTCCTACGAACAATTACGGGACCTAAATGGGATGAGAACCTAGGGCAGTGGAGACGTAAGGCAAAGGCAGAACTGATAGAGAGTTAATGAATCACACACAGTGAAGATATTACAATACTGCTTTTATTATAAAAACATAATACACATTCTGAATACAATACACTGTGCTGAGGAATTTGGGTGACTACAAGTGTACATTCCGAGGTCTCCATCTATGAGTGTACACAAGTAATGTTACAACTAGAGTTATGAATCTTGAGGATCAAAGGGTATATATAGCAAGAGATTGTAGGAGGGATGGGGATGCGGCATGGGCACCACAAAGCAAATGCTTGCAGGTGTTGGGTACTGTGTCCTAAGTACAGGTATGTGTCCTTTGTCGGTACTTGGTCACTCGGTCAGTCCTTTCTAGGTAACTGGTTTAGGGTTATCCGTGGTAGTCTTAGGTATAGACAAAGTAAGTTATTAAATATTAATATATATTATTGATAAGTCAATTTCATTCTATAACTGAGGAAACGAAGCACTCGATCTCCCATGACATAAATTCAAAGAGGTTACGATGGGCAGGATATGTGGCCAGAAGTGATACATCCGGTCCTCTCTTCAAAACTATGTATGTGACGGTGGTCGGAACTAGGCCAAGGGGATAGGTCGAGAAAGAGATGGGGGATATAATCAAGAAAGACGCCACGGATTTCCACGCGGTGAACTGGAGAGCCATTCTCCAAGATAGACAGAGGTGGAAGAGGCTAATTGAGGCGGTTAAAGATCTCCAAGGTCTGTAAAAGCCTACAGAAAAACAAAACAAAAAAAACATATATATATATATATATATATATATATATATATATATATTTATATATATACGAAAACACGTGTTAAGGAAACGTCTATTACTCTAGTAATTTTGAAGATATCAAATCGAACCAAAAACTAACAATACGATAAGCGTGTGCTTTACATTCTTGTCCTTACAATACATTACATAAGTTTCTTGTAGAAGTTTGAAGTATTTATGAAGCAGATTTTGATATTTAATTTATGGTACACTAATTGTCAATTAATTATTTGATTTGGAAACCACAACAATGAAAAAAAAAATCATGATTTCTAAATGTTATGGAAGTTGATAGTGAAGCATTGGTTATAATCTAGTAAAATACAGATGCTAACATGTCCAGTACGGCCTGAATGTGTTATTTATCAGTGACCACCCACACACATACACTTACACCAAGTTTAAGAGCTTAGATTTTAAGAGCGCGAAAGAAGTGACCAGGTAATAACGTTAGATTCATAGTATAGAAATAGCATAATGTACATAAAGATGTAAATTATTGAATTAGGCACATAGCAATACTGCTCTCACGTAAAGTTATGGTCTGGCGGCAGTTAGTGTGGGGTGGTGAAGGCGAATAGGGAGGTGGTTTTTTAGTGAGTAGGAATCTCACACTGTTGTGGGCTTGTATAGTCACACATCGTATATGGAAGAGTTTACCACTACCCTCAATAAAAAACAAAACAAATACAGCTTCAAATTATTACACAATGGTTTATGATTTCCAAATAACTATATTAGAGCATAATTGTTTATAGAGCTGATTATAGAAAGTTAGCCAATATGAAAAACAATAAATAATTAAAAGGAAAATAGTCTATCCCCAATATTAACTTAAGTTGTCTAAATTCCTGAACAGGTGGTAATCTGTTAGAGACAAGTATGGAGAATATGGTGGGTGCGGAAAAAACTTCGTAACATATCATGTGGTACCCATGTATCGAACTTTTTTACTTTCCCAATACACTTTAAATGTTTGGAAACGGTAAATGCATTTGCATTAAGTTGTGCTGAGAGTCCTTTAACTGTTTGGTAGGGGTTTCCTTTTACTGTATGTTTGAGGACATCGTTGTCTATTACAGACGGAGGTCCTCCACGGGGCAAGTTTTCCAAGTCGGTATCCCCAGCTGAAAACTTAGCAAACCAAAAGCGAATGGTCCGTTCATTAACACTCCCTTTCCCAAACGCCTTGAAAATATTTCTTGCGGCCTCATCTGCTGAATGGCCGAGTTTGAACTCGTACAAAAATATTATTTGTACTAGTTCATATTTGGAGGTATACTAAAAAGTGGGTAATTGATTGGGAAGCTAATGTTTAAAATACAAAAGTAGAGGATTAGGAACTGTTTACTTTAAATATGTAAACATTCGGAAGAAAAAAAAAAGAGATCTGCAAAATCCTTTATGTATGAAACTATAAAAACGGACATTTCATGTGAAACAACCAAATAGAATCTTTCCATGACAAACTTCATTCCCACTCTAACCCATTATTTTCTATAATATCTACTTTTACAATTGCTAATAATTCTCTATGAAGTCTGAAAAAAAAAGACTAAGAATGCTAATTGGAGTGTTACTAATGGCTATTTTCTCTTCATTTATGTTTCAAGTCATTTTACATTGCTCATATTTACATTTTGTATTATTTGATACAGATGTAAATTTCAATAAAAAAATGAACCAAAAAAATGTATAGTTGAAATAAACATGTACTGAAAATCGCCAATTAACGGTAACACATTTACGCAGCGCCGAGCAGGAATCCCTTTGGTATTGAGGGTTATTTAATTTACGAGAACTCAGGCCAATTAACGAGGAGTTGGAGATAGCCTTGCGGAAACATCTTCCCCTTTGATCTTACCATACCACACACGACTACACTCTGCGGTCTGGTAATTAGGGCAAGTATATAGAACAACTTTTTTTATTTAATAATTTTACAATAAATGAGAACCAGTTAATAAAATATTTTTAACATAATTGGCAAAAACATTAATAGTTTTTTTAGAAAAACGGGGGAAAGAAATATATATACACGTAAAGAGGTTCACTGCAGAAGAAACTATAGGATTAAGACCAAAATCAGTCAGATCACAAAAGTTTGACGAGGAGTGTCAACTGTTGACAAATAACAAAAATACGGTCTACGAAAAAATGATTCAAAGATGCACTAGACTCACTAATGCTGCCTACAAGGAGGCAAGGAGAGCTGAGAAAAGGGTTCATCAAAGGAAGAAAAGGATGTGGCACGAAAACCAGATGAGAGTTATTGAGAACCTCAGAAACATTAATGAAAGCCGAATGTTCTTCTCTAAAGTAAATGAAGAAAAATCTGGTTTCAAGCCAAAAGTTGCTTGCTGCAAAAATGAAGATGGAAGTAATAACCCAAAGAGAAGAGATTCTTAAGAGATGGGCATGGGCAAAATGCGTTGAGCACAAGAGAGTCTATATCTGAACATGCCGAGATGGATCCTATTGAAGATGTTGAACCGCCGGATGACGATGAGCTAGAAGGTATATATATATATACAAGCTGAAGAATAATAAAGCACCGGGAATGGACAATCTCCAGGTTGAGCTTTTTAGATATAGTGGAGAAGGATTCAGGAAAGTGATACATGAATTTATCCTTGATGTTTGGAAAGAGGAGCAGATGCCTCTGGAATGGAGTAAGGCAGTTATATGTCCAATCCATAAAAACGGAGACAGGACTGAGTGTGAGAACTACCGAGGAATTACGCTGCTCTCTGGTGTTTATAAAGTCCTATCGAACATTCTCTACGCGAGACTTATCACACATGCAGAGAGAGAACTCGGCATGTACCAAGCAGGCTTCAGGAAGGGACATTCTACATTGGACCAGATTTTTTCATTAAGGCTTATTCTGGAGAAGTGCAAAGAGATAATATCGTCACGCATCACCTCTTTGTAGACTTCAAAGCAGCCTATGATAATGTGGACCGTAATGAACTGTATCAAGCCATGAGAGAAATGAATATACCTATGAAGCTCATTCGTCTTGTACAAATGACTATGAAAGGATCCATGTGTGCTGTGATAATTGAATCTGATCTCTCAGAAAAGTTCAGTACAGACAAAGGGGTAAGACAAGGTGATGCCCTTGCATGCCTGCTCTTCAATCTTGCAGAAGAAAAAGCAGTAAGGAACTCCGGAATCCAGGTTGGTGGAACAATATTTAACAAATTGGTCCAAATCCTCGGCTATGCAGATGACCTTGACATCATAGCAAGATCGGAAAAAAGCCCTCAAGGAAGCATTCCTTGCATTGGAGGCTGCAGAAAAGAAACTTGGGCTTAGGGTCAACGCAGAAAAGACTAAGTACATGCAGCTAGGAGGGAAAGAAGGAAGAAAAGAATATCTTGAAGTCGGCCAGTTCGTAAATACGGTTCTAAAATATGAAGTTTCAGTCTCATACAACTTATCGTTTTCGGGCGAGACTTAAAGCACACACAGATTTTTTACCGAGACTTCGTTTGGTCTCAGGGGATTCTGGAATGTTTATTTCCGTTCAAAACTCGAATTCGAAAATTTTCACGTTCGCAATACTTTCTCATTCATATACAGGTAAGTTATAGTAAAAATTCTTAAAAAAACTACCTCTGGTTCTGTTTCTGATTCCCTTTTCAGCGATAAATTGTGTACTGTCATTTAAATGATGGACCATTTATTGAGTTAAACATTAAAAGGTACTTCAAAGAAAGAATCAAAACGTCAAGTTTCCAGGAAGAAGTAAAAATATAGTTTCAAAGTTCCTAACGAGGAAGAAAAACAAGTTTTTAGAATCGTTGCAACTCATAACGAGTTCCTACCTTCCCGAATGCTACAACATCGCAAAAACTTTTCCTATACTTTCCCTTGAATTATCGATTTTTACAACTGCATTCAAAGCATAAAACAAATAAATGTGTAGAATGATTCTATACAGATGATAACGGCTTGCAATTGAAGCCACACATTAATATTGCTTTTATTTTTACTTCAAGTTATAAGGTCCCTTGGCCATCTTCTTTTCAGTCGTCTTGTAGGGTTATCGGGAATATAATAGAAGATAGTTACCGCTTTTAATTTTGAATTAAAGAGGGTATATTCATTTCGGATTAAGCCTGCAAATGAGATATTTAGAAATGTTTTCATTGGTGACAAAATAAGGGGCATTTAAGATTTACTGAAGGATTGACCCTGGATTATGGAGATCATTTTGGGACACATACAGCCTCTATAAAGTGGGTACCAACAATTAGATGTGATTTTGGCCTAATCATCTCCGTTGGCCATGAACACAGTACGGTTTTCTATATGTACTAAATCCGACACCATATTTTTTCTTTTTTCCTTACATAGTAACCCCACATAAGGACCGTTTATTATAACATCATGTTACATACCTTAATGGTATACTACATGAATGATAATATGATTATATTAATTTACATATGAAAGTAGTATTACATCTAACAATTATTACAGAATAATGTTTCAAATGAAATAGAACAAAATAAATAAAGTAACTAACATTAAATATAACAAATTTAAAATAAAATTTTAGTCAACAGAGAAGAATTACCTACGCTGCCCATCTTTAGTCAGTGATTCGAAGTCAATGCCTTTAATGAATTTAAGTAAGTCTGTCATGAATTTAGAGAACAAATTTTGTTCAGTCTCTGGCCAGTTTCCATTTTTAAGTATTATATTTTTAATTAAATGAAATCTTTGTCTGTCAAAAATTTAGTAGTCATAAAGTATATGTTTAAGATTTTGAATTTGTCCGTCTTCGTCACATAAGTCTGTTTGTATTATGTTAAATACTGATATATATGAATTTTTAATTATTCATAAATGAATATTTAGAAGGAAACAAAATGTATATTTGTTTTAAAGATTAATCTAGTATGCTGTCTCAGAAGACCGTATCAGTCAACCACGATATTTAGGCAGTACAGAATGGACATAAATGATATTTACCTGGCTAGCATGACAGATTTCTTAGTCCATGGTTGCCGGTCCAAACCCGGAAACAGGTCCTACGATTTTTTACAGGATGTAAAGAAAAAAAAATCAGAGCCTATGAGATGTCAGGTAATTAAAGATCTCTATCCTGATTAGTCCTGAATAGGTAAAATTCAGGACTCCCACTGCAGCATAGACCGATTAGCTACAGAATCATAAAGTGACGTCAAATGAATCAACAAAGAAACAATGGTATTTTCATGCTCCGAGTACTGTTTACATCGTGTTTTGTAAATTCATTTTTTGTACATTATAAAAAAAATACTTTGTATAAAAGTCGTTTGCCTTCTCCATTAGCTAATTGCTCAGACTCGCTGGTTATATCTCGGCTTGCTACAGGATCCATAAAGCCCGACTGTAAGGACATAACTAGAGTCCTTAAGGATGAAGGAAGAAAGGGAGAAGGTAGAGTTCCCAAGGGCTGAAGGAGAATGGTCGCCCTCCTGGGAGAAGGAGATTATATAGCAGTGGCTCCATGATGGAGCCCTGTATCGTCCCTGGGTTGGCGGGCTAAGATGGTGGGACCATACTGTCATCTCCGCTGCTTAGTGTCCAGGCTGCCCAACATTATTACTTTGAAAAGAATTTATGATATCAATGAGTTTATACGACTTTGGTCGCTCTTTGAAAAGCCTATCAGGGTTTACTGTGCTTTCTATTAAAGTAACATTTATTCTTCTACGTTCCCTACGGAAATAATATCTATTAAACTACCCTCATTTGAAAAAAATTAAAGCTTTTTGGTTCATTATTTTCAATGAATTATTCATTGATGAATACAATGAATCATGAATTATTCGGCGTACAGTATAGTACGCCGTCCGCGGCGCATTTCTCCGAAACTACGGGACAATTTTTTTTTTTTTTTTAATTCAGCACAAACATACTAGGACATCTAACAATGATCCTAACACCTAGACGTTGATATCCGCCAATTCGTTTTTAACTAGCGGCCGGTTAATATGTTTTAAATCAATAACTCACTTATTTTTGACGATAGAGACAACAAATTATCAGTGTTTTTAACCGAAAACAGTAAAAAAATTATAAAAAAAGATAATAAGAAATAATAATAGGCTTACCGAACCCGAAGGTTCGATGCGATACCACCAAACTTCGCCTGCACAGACTCGTCCAATGCTCGCCGTCAAGCCCAAGCCCCCTAGATCAGCTTTAACGCAATCCTACCGTCGCCGCTTCGGCCTACCTTTCGGACGCCTACCAGTCGGATCAGCGAATACCAACTTTCTCGGAATCCGTTCCTCACCGAGCTCAACAATTTTACTCGCCCATTTGAGTCTCCGCGACGCTATTAACTCAATTATATTCACAGGATACAAGCTCCGCAATTCCGCGTTGTGCAACCTTCTAAATTCCCCAGTGGCCTTATCTCTCTTCGGACCAAATATTTTATGCAGTACCTTATTTTCGAAAACCTTAAGCCGTTGTTCATCCCTCAAAGTAAGCGGCCACGTTTCACATTCGTGAAGAACCGTTGGAAGAATAATAGTTTTATAAATTCTAACCTTTAAGTTTCTAGATAGAAGCAGTGAGCTAAGTAACTTAGCAAACTGAATAATAACACGCATTTCCCACCTTTAACCGGGACTTTATTTCTTCCTGGATTTCATTTTTTCTTGTTATCATTGAAACTAAATACTTGAATTTCTCTACGTGCTCAAAAGTATGCCCTGATATATCAATATCACCAAGATCGCGACCGTTTCTGCTACTAATCATATATTTCGTCTTATCGGTATTTAGTTCGAAAAAGAGAATAAGAAAAAAAAAAAATTGAAAAATTTACCCATAAATACGCCCATAACTCAGTTATTTTTTATGATAAAAAAAATATATAAAAAGAGTTTTAGAAGCAGTACAGCTCGATTAAAAAAAAATCTGGTGCGTGCAACACACGACTTTCACTTACCTCCGTTTTTAAAATCGATTAAAGAATTTCCAAATACGGTAAGAGATAAAAACGAGTGAAACCATTAAAGAATAATTTAAATTGAATTAATATAAAAACATTAAAAACTCTATTATATTATTATCTAAAATAATCAGTTAGTTTTATCTGCTTTCTATCACTCTTTTTTCAATTTTACAAGCTTGTTTATTAAGACTCGTTTTCAAACGGTATATTATACGTCTATATCACTGTTCTTATGTTCCAAAACAAATTTGGCGCGCTGTGCTTCATTGACAAGCCGCCAGGTTGCAGCACGGTCAACATGAATTTCCCTTTTCGGGAACCCAAACAACAGTTAGTTTTATAGGCTTTTCATTACTCTCTATTACTCTTTACGATTCCGTGTGTCAGATAATATAATAATATAACAGCGAATAGTTATCATATAGGTATTGATATTTTAGATTGATTTTAGTGAACAATTTTTTGTGACATATCAGATACAATTCTTAGTTTCTTTTTTTAAATAATTTTTTTGGTATTTAGAACGGTAATTAAAAAACAAAATACAAGTAAATGTGATGTGTTATATAATACAATGGCCATTTATTTTTCAGGCGCCTCGGAGGATTATTCGGAATTGAAGAGGAAGAATGGATTGAAACTAGTGGGTTAGAGTGAGAATGGAGTTTGTCATGAAAGGATTGATACTTGGTCCGAGCCAAATCAGTAACAAAGGGAACATTAAGGTCTTTATGGATAAGTTTATTCGCGACAAAGTAAGGAGCATTGAGTATTTTTCGAAGGATTTCGGATTGTAAGGATTGGATGCGGGAAGAATTTGATGGTTTAGTAGAGCCCCAAAGCTCTACTCCGTAAGTCCAGATTGGTCTAATAATAGTCATGTAGATGAGTCTTTTGTAATTCGAAGGAAGGTTTGACCGTTTGTCTAGAAAGTGTTGAAGTAGCCTAAAGCGGCGATCTGAAATATTCAATTTCGATTTTTCACAAATAATTGTTTTCGATCTTTGCTTACCATATAAACACATTTTGAGGGACTTGGTCATTTGGAATAAAGAGACGCTAAAACGTGTATTTCCGGTAAAAACATAACATTTTCACGACCGATCAACACGAGGTTTATCGATGTTAGTAGGAAATTTGCTTTAATACCCTAAGTTGCTGTTAAATTACTGCTGGTTGTTATTAAATTGCGTTATGATTTAGTTTTTGAGAAAGACTTACCAGAAACACACTGACAATTTTGCAAGACTTGAAATTTGAAACTGTAATGTACATTTCTGTTGAAAGGTTTCATTTGAAAATTCACTACTGCAGTCCCTCTAAATTTTTCGTGGCACCGCAGTAGTGAATTTCGTGTGTGTCATACCCTGACTAAAAAAAAAATAGTAAAAGAAGAAATTTTATTGACAGAAAAAGAAAAAGGTGTGAGAAAATACAAGAGATTCCGAGGATTGAGCCTTCCTGAGGCTGTATAAAGTCGATAGGGTGAAGATATCGTATTGAGCCCTTCCTGAGGCTGTATAAAGGTCGATAGGGTGAAGATATCGTAGTTCCAAGGATATGAAGCCGAGGTCCTGAGAAAGTATGAACTCAGTCAAGATGAGGTAAGTATTGTATATGCCAAAAGAAAACGGGTAGAAAGAAAAGAAATAAACTGAGGCAGGTCGAAGATGAGAGTAAAGTAATTCTGTTTCTCTCTACAACTAGAAATAAAATAGGGAAAATACTAGAGAACAATAAAAATAAATTTTTACTTTCACTTACCTATAATGAAATATATAGTAAGGGAAAGTATTGCGATCGTAAATTTTCGCATTGTGGTTTTCACCGGAAAATGCACGTATAGAGAGTCCCCTGAGCCCAAATAACCGAATTGTGAGAAAAAGCCTCTGTGTGTGTATTCGGAAAGTCTAGCAAGACAGCAAAAAGTAGCAAAAAACTGAAATTTCATATTTAATACAACTAAAATCGCCGAACCAGAAGATTCAGCTCCACCCACCCCTACAATCCTCCACGAACATTGAAACGGCAGTTGCCACGGGACCTGTAAATATTTCGAGACCTGGGGCGTTCCAGGGTGCTCTCAATATTAAATATTTTTTATGAGGCTGGATGATAAAATAATGTAGTGGACTGTATTTTAAATGGAATATAAGATAGAATAATATATCGGGACATAATTGCGTCTGTATTTAGATTTACAAGCAAATATGATGGCTAATAATGTTATGAAAAATTTTGAACGAGGTTAGAATTGTCTATTATTAAACATATCTGTTTAATGCGGAGGTGGGGCGGTCTCTTCTCTTGAGTCATTTATCCGTTCCTGGGATTTATCCGGCCGGCGCCTATTCTTCTACTCCTCCATTAGGATGAGAATGCTACTTGTGCGAGAACTAGAAGTTTGTGCTTTCTTTTTCTCTCTCGCCGTCTCTGTTCGCAGAGGATTCTGGTCTCAGTGCGAGTACCTCCCTATGCCGTCAGATGGCCCTGTATGCGCTTGATTATGTTGCTGCATGAAATATGCCATATTTTAAAATGGGTTAAGGGCCGTGTTCCCTTAACAGGGCCTTTTGTAAATATTTATACTAAAGTTCTTAAACTGGTCAGATTCTCCTCTCATGCACTGTCTGTTTGTGGCTATTGCGCCCTAACTCATGGCTTATACCACGGACGTGGCTGGGATCTATTAGATTCTGCTTTTCCCTCCGCAAGTGGAGGGAAGAGCCTAGTCAGGAGTTTCTTTAGCAGATTGTATATAGCTATGATCGTGTGTTTGATCTTTGTATTTATTTTAATTATGGGTTTTTTTTTGTATATATATATATATATATATATATATATATATATATATATATATATGATTTTTATTTTATTTTTCATTTTTATGTAATTCGACTTTATCATTGTTTTTTCTAAATGCTGTATGAATTTGATCTCATATCAACGTTATTATTGTTCATTTTAAAACAAATTGACGCACACAAGACTGAAACGACAAGAAACTGCTTGCCGATTTCGATTACTTCAACACTTACTTGACAAACGCTCTAACCTCCCACTTAACTACATGACTATCATAAGGCCTATATGGACTTACGGAGTTGAGCTTTGGGGCTCGACTAAACCATCAAATTCTTCCCGTATCCAATCCTTACAATCCAAAATCCTTCGTAAAATCCTCAACGCTCCTTACTTTATAACAAATAAACTCATCCATAAAGACCTAAATGTTCCCTTTGCAACTGATCTGGCTCGAACCAGGTATCACTCCTTCCATGAAAAACTCCACTCCCACTCTAACCCACTAGTTTCAATCCTAGCTTCCTCTTCGATTCCTGACAATCCTCCGAGGCGTCTGAAAAGAAGATGGCCTCGAGACCTTCTAGTTTAGAATAGTTACAGGAGTGCTGCTATTGGGTAGTTCTTCTACAAGTCATTTTCATGTCATTATTCTTTCATCATATTTACTTGTATTATTTAGTACTGTTGTAAATTTCAATAAATTATGTTAAAAAACAAAACAAATTGTAATATATCTCAATAAATATCTTAAAACAAAAAAAAATATCTCTTATATACGTTCCCATTCTGATTTTTGTTTCTCACATCTTTCCACTTCCTCTACGGTCGAGCTGTTTGTCATTTCTTGGACATCTTCCCAGTTTGTCGGTAAGTTTTTCTTATTG